>ML800873.1:314503-330560 GCA_009831015.1 Picea engelmannii
CCCCCGAAGCCATCTCGACTTGTTTAAAGTCATCGTGCTCGTAGGCTGCCAACCCACTCTTTTCTAATGCAGATGGTGAAATGAAACTATCTGTTGCACCAGAATCAAATAAAACCTTAACATTGATATGATTTAGTGTACCTGATGACTCCACCACCGTGGATTGATGTTCAGCCTGGCTGTTATTAACTTCTGCGTAAATATGGTGGCTGCTACTTGCTCTCCCCATCGGTGCCTTTCCTTCTCTATGCACGAACCCTAATTGTAACTCTGGGTAGTCGCGCTGGTAATGGGGTCCTTCGCACCTCCAACAGGTAACACGAGATTGAACCTGTGCACTGTTATGTGACTGTCTCTGAAATGAGTTCCTTCCCCTGGAACCCCTGCCCCTACTAGTTGTTCCCTGCGATGGTCGTGGACCTGTCTGCACCGTTGGCGATGAACGAGATGCTGCACTCGCTGCCATTGAAATCCCTTTAGCTACTGTCCTTGGCGTGAATCTGTTACCATATGGCAGTGGCCTTCAGCCCCCTCCCCTAGGAAATGTCCTCTAGACCTTTCCTACGAACCCCAGGTGATGCAGAAATGTCGGTCTTGTACCCCCGGTCAAGTTCATATGTTCTTCCGCATAACGCACATTTTCCACTGCCTCCGCTACTGAAGACGGTTTCCACATCCGCACCATAGCTCTTATCTTAGGGTTCAATCCATATATGAAGCGCTTTTCCTGTCGTTGGTAGTTATCCATATACGACACATATTTGACCAGTTCCATAAATCTGATCTCATATTCTTCTACCGTTCTGTTTCCCTATACCAAGGCATGAAATGCCCCAACCTGTTGTTCCTCGTAGTATGCTGGTAGATACTTCCTTCGGAACCTCTCCTCGAAAAGTTCCCAAGATACCGTGTCTGGGGTAAGGTGTAGTTGTCTTTCCAGGTTGCCCCACCAGTTCAAAGCGCTATCTCTTAACTGAAAAATGGTGATCTTTGCCTTTGAATTGGACGCATAGTCCCTTAAGGAAAAACACCTTGTCATACCTTCCAACCATGCTTCCGCACGTTCACTGACGCGACCTCCGACAAACTCCGGAAGTTTGATATTCTGCAATTCTCGTGTGATGTCTTCAGGTGGATGTCCTCCCCCTGAATCCCTTGATGCTTCTGGATTACCCATTCCAGACGGTGGGGGTTCCACTTCAGTCCTTGTCGGTTGTCGCCCCTTTAAAGTCTCGTTAATGGCTTCCAACGAGCGCAGTATGAGGGCTAGTTCGGGCGATGGTGGTGGTGGCACTGGCGGTGTTGGCGGTGCTTGTGACGACGCCCCCCTGCCTCGACTCCCTCAAGTCCTGACCATCCTATATGCTTTGACCTGCATCCACCAAAGTTGTCAGGGTGAGTTCTAGGATGTTTCAAATTGGTGCTACTTAAACTTAGAAACAGGGTTAGGCGTAAGTTTTCTTTACTTGTCTGTAAACAGACATTACTCCATTAGGGGATTGGCTAGGTTAGGGTCAGGTTTAAGCGTCTAATCTTGATTTCTTCGCCCCTACGAAAGAACTATTGGTTCCCTTGCCTTATGGCTATGTTAGCCTTGCGCCTCACTCGCCACTTCCTATGCTTACGCTCCTAGTGCATATGCCGCCTCCTTCCCGCTTGTCCTAGTCTAAGCCCTTTTAACTTTTCGCATACTACTTGATTAACGTGACTTCCGACCTTATGTTCATTAATTTACGCCAATAGGCGTACACCTATTGACAATGGGCACAATCAATGATCTCTTAATCTTACTTAACCTTAAACCCTGATCTGATGGCTATGTATTGAAGATGTTGGCATGTTCTTAGTCGTCCTCCAACATCAATGGGTTAGATTTATCGTTCATAACTTTCTTGCATTTATCAAGGCATCCTTTAACATGTTTACTTTTTAACATTTACCTATCACATAAAAACAAATTGCTGTAAGGTTATATAATTACCACATTTAATGATTAAATAGGATTAAACTACGGCAACTGAATAATCGTCCACAACTGCCAGCCACATTTCAGCGTTCACCAGCACTATGTACCTTTCGACGTTAGTGTTCTTCTTAAGACGCTGCGTTGAGCACATATGTCCCTTTGTGGGCTCCTCCATTTATGTCTTTGGTGCTTGATATCTTGGCATGTGACCGGTATGGCTCTAAAAGGCGCTTGATAGCTTGGCATGTGGTCTTGGGTATGACAATTAAAGTATTTAAATGTGAAATTATTTGTAAAAGAAACAACGCATGGCGCGTTCGTAGGGCGGCCATTGTCAAAGCTTGCACGGTTGGGAGGTCCCAGGTTCGATCCTCGTGCACTCCATAAAAAAAAAATTTGTTTTACTTATAAAAAAAAAACAAAATACCCAATTAATTTAATTTAATTAATTAATTTTATATTTTTTTAATTTTAACTTAATTTAATTTAATTAATTTAACTAAATTTTTTTATTTAATTAATTTAACTTAATTTAATTTAATTAATTTAACTAAATTTTTTTATTTAATTAATTTAACTTAATTTAATTTAATATTTAAATAAAATAAAAAAATTTTAAACCCCCTCTTTTTTTTTTAAAATAATTATAATTAAAATAAGTAAAAAACAAATTAAAACAATTAATTTATTATAATTAAATCAATAATAAGAAAAATAAACAACAAAACAACAAAAAAAATAAAATACTAAAAAAATTACTCGTGAATCGGCATCGTGGGTCCTCGCATGAGGCCCACGTGCCCCCTCCTCTAGGTGCTCATTTCCTTCTAGACTTCTCTTCGGCCTCGTGTGCGCTGGTGGTAAACCTTGCTTTGGAAACCTTCATCATGTCTGAAAACTCTGGGTGGGAAGCATGTTCTAATAACAGGAGGGTCCAGCGGTATTGGCCTTGCTATCGTCAAAGAGGCTCTATCTCTGGGAGCTCTCGTTACTCTGATAGACAGAAGCTCTGCGAAACTGGAGAAGGCAATAGACAAGCTGGTCGATAATAAAACTATCAGTGCCAATAGATTCGAGCTTTGGTAGCCTCGTCAGGTTCAGGAGCGAGCAGTCCTGGAAATTTAAGAGTTCGATATAGTCACACCCAAAGAGGAGCCCTCTCAGAAGTCAATAGAAGTGGCGACAGTGTCAGCCAACACCGCAGAAGCTCCCATTATTTTAGTAAACAGTCCTGGGAAAGAAGCAATGCCCGACCAAGCGAGCGCCGCTGAAGAAGCCTTTCAGGAGCCTCCAGAGCAGCAAGCAGATTAAACGAAAGAAGGAATAATATGGGGGAGGCGAGTCTGAGCAAGAGAGGATAAGATCTGAGGCAAAAAGAGGAAGGTTGGAAACTCCCATTCGCATTCTCTCATTCAACCTCTCTGTGGTGGAATTTTCTTCAGCGATTGTTTCAGGTGAGCCACACTCCCATAAACATAAGAGATTGGAGGAAGCCGTATAATTTTGTGCACACGGGCCATTGGAAATGTCAAAGTTAATACTGCAGCCCGTTGGGCAAAAGAGATTAATGAACGTGGTTGCAGTTCGCTTGAAGAAACATGCAATGCATTTTGAAATAGCTTGTTATAAGAATAAAGTGCTGTCATGGCGGTCAGGAGTGTAAGTTTCAAAAACACTATAATCCTTATTTTCGGTTTTCAATAATTCTTCATTTTTTTTTCCAGAGACTTTGATGTTTTTGTCTTCATGGAGTTCACTGAACCGTAAAAAGTTATGCTATAAAGCGCCCTAATTTTGTATAATATATCCTCATTTGAGATATGGTCTTTTTGTTCTATATTTGCGTGATATATTATATACCAAATACAATTTTCAGTCCACAGCACATCATCTGAGCTGGTGCCTCGGCTGGAATTTGAAGAACCTCCTATGAATTTGTATTTTGAATTTCTGGAAGATGAAATTATTGGACTCGCTCTGTATTGGTTATGGAATTTATCCCTACTTCGGTCTTGTAAGATAAATGATATCATGCCATCTTGAGGAAACCTCTTCCCTTTTTGGGTGCCTCTGAATTTCCACAACTGGATGCTTGGCCAAGAAGAAATGGAATTGAATTGCCTTTGTACAAATATATTTATATTTTATTTTTTTTGCAATATATAATTCCTTATATTTTAGAATATCAATTATATTGTATTGATATTTCAAAGTTCCTAACTTATTTCACTGGTCTTCCACGTGATTATCTCACGTACAAAATACAAGCTAAATTAATTATTATTTCTACAGAATTACAGTAATGTTTATGATTGTGATCAAAAGTTGTTTTTCTCTTGTGATTCTCATTCTGTCGAATTTCTGGCATTCCTGATGCACATTTAGAACATCGTTGTTTTTTCTCACTCTCCCGTTCCATTTATTCAGCTTTGTAGGTGGGTGTTAAGAAATAAAACATCTTCACTCTGTATACTTTTTGAATAGTTTTGCATGTCTAAGTGGCTGATTGGTGTGATAGTTACGCGGTGTAGGTGTTTTCTTATGTACAAAGGTTACTGCCATTTCTTTGGGAAGCTCAAGACAATTATTCATCTGTGCAAAGCAATGAACTAAAATTCTGCCAGGCTTGACCCACATTGAAAATTATGCTTACTAGGTTTTGACTTGGGTCATTATTGCGGTTATTTCCCATCCTATCCATTAGAACGTCTCTACTCTAGACAACAGATTGAATGAGACTTAATATTTTTATCGTATTCCTATTAGTTGTTTGTTTAGTTATGCCATCTGGGCTCTATACCTATGGAGGTTTGTGCTAGTATCTCTACTCGAGACCACAGCTTGAATTCCAACGTTGTTTTTGGTTCTTATATTCATGTGCTTGTTAATATATTCTATAAACTCTATTATCCACTAAGTTGTCTCAACCTGAGATCGCAGACTGAATGCTACTGATGACTTTTCATAAAAACTATGAGTACTCGCTAGGTATTTATGAGACTGGAATTCGAAATAGTTTGTGTTTCATGAAGATATTGACTCTTCTAATATAGAAGAACGCAGTAAAACCATATTTATCCTTTAATTTGTAACAACCCTAGTTGTATGTTTTACTTCAGTAAATTCATATTGCATTTATTTATTTTATTTTTATTTTTATTAAAATTTATGTGTTTTGTTTGCAGGTTAAGCGTGGCTGGAGTTTTGGCCCTTAAGGCCCAAATTTTTATTCACCCTAATACATTTATTTAGGGATTTACTATAACTAAACCCCTTATTTAGGCCCTTGGTTCCATATTTGAACTAGGGCTCTGATACCAAATGTAAGAGACAAATTAAATAAACAACCATTTATTTTAAATATAGCAGTAAAATTTAAAAGTTACCTTCATTTAGCACATTCGCAATCAAATATATCAATAATAATAAAATTAATTAATCATAATGAAAAACAATGCATAAATTTAAATAAATACCTGAACCTGATGCTATTATGCCTCCTTTTGTCCGCAGCTTGCCTCCTTGATCTCTTATGAACATTGCCCAAATCCGTTCCTCCCTGCCAACTAGATAGCTCCCTAGCTCTAGGATATCAACGGATATCCTGGCCCCCGTGCCCAAAACCCCCAGCAACTCCGGTGCACTGTATCAATCCCACTCACAAAATTTCACCTCCCTCTCTGCAAATCCCAGGACTCCCAAAATCCATCCCCAACCTCCGTAGAATAATCCTCCCGTCCAACTCCTTCCCTCCCTTGTCCCTCCTTCACCGACTTTCCTTTTACTTCCTTACCTACCCCCCCATTAATACCCCTTATCCCTTTCTTTAACATTTTATCCTCTCGGGATTAATAGGTTATCCCTTGTTGGGTACGTAACCTTTTTATAATATATCTTATTAATCTATTAAATCTATTACTCATGTTATTAAATGTAATTTGTAGTTAAATTATTAATTAATTATTCACAATTATAACCTTTAATTAATTAATAAATTACTTAATTAATACCATTAAATCATCTTTGTTTAATTAATACCTTGTTAACACAATTAATCCCCCTAATTAGTTTTACTTTATAATTTCTTAAACATTTATCCAACTAGGGTCATTACATCCTGTAAACATCCTGTAAACATAGCAACAGGAATCGCAAAATCATGAAACGCGATATCCCGATGATTAAGGATTTGTGTGGGGCCACAAGGGTCGGTGACGTGGACAGGTGGCACACCATTTCAGGGTTTCGTGGCGAGAAGTCCCAAAACAATTGCATCAGGATTCACGATATTGCGAACCCCGAAGTACCGATGGAGTAAAGGTGTTGAAAAGTCAACTCGCGCATGTGTCAGAGTTTCGGCATATCGGGAGTCAAGAGTCGGTAAAGCGAGTTGTTTGACATCGCAAGTGTCGAAATTGCGATAAAGAAAACCCTGATAAGAAAAGGAAAAGGTCAGCATTGACTGGTTGTCGGGTTTCGAGGATTCAAGAGTCCGATGCTCGACCACTGACCTCGCGAAGTCACGAAGTCCGATCCCCTAAGTACGAAGAGGGGACCCCGTGAGAATTGTTGTGGGTGTAGATTTTCTGATAGGGAAATAGAAGAACCGGTTAGAGTTCTTCGGGCCATGTGAAAGGAAAGATCCTGTGCTGACGTGGACCTTCCGACCTGCGGGTTGTGAAGTAGAGGGCGTCGAAATCATATTGACACCACCTTGGCTACAAGTCCCAAATATATTAAAAAACAAAATATATTAGAAAAAAAATATTTAAGTTCATTTAACATTAGGGACTAAAGGAAAAGAAACCTAATTTGAATAACTAGAAAACTAATATTTAGGTTCTTTTAATAGTAGTGACTATGGAAAAAGAAACATAATTTGAATCATTGAACTACCTTATGTTGGAAAGTTAGTTGTCATTGATGTCAATTATAAATGAACTCTAGAAGCATTGATGTCAAACCTAGTCAACCCTAGAAGAAGCCTTGGAAATGTGGCTAAGTTGATAAGTGGTTGAGAAGCCCTAGAGGTGTGGTCATGAATCCTGAAGTTGTTTGAGGAATAAGGACATGAAGGAAATTGCAAATTCATGTAACACCATCATAGATGGATATTCCTCATCGTGTTGTTTCCAACGGTAGGTGGTACATCATGTGGTTCCTCACAGTTGAGGAGATATGCCCTCTTGAATATGGAATCCCCGAAGTATGGTTAAGAAGCCCTAACCCATTGTAACAAGAAGTTACAAGTCGAATGTGACAAGTCAGCCTCATTACAATAAATATTAAAATAAATATTAAGGATGTTGTTGGTAAAGTACACCTCAATGGAATAATCATTGAAAATTAAATTGAATTTTATTTGGGTCAAATCGGCCCTAAAATAATGATGTCATATATAGTATAAATAAGGCACCTAGGAGTTCATTTGTCACATCAACTCAAGTGATTTTTCTCTGAGGTAACCAAGGAGATATGAGGAAAATTTCAAAGGGAATGTGAAGTGAATAAGGGTGAAATTCCAAGGGAGGATGAAGTCTTGTGATGATGTGTTCGAAGGTATGTTATTTAAAGGTTATCTTACCATTTTCGCTATAAAAAAATTTCTAGCATGATTCATAAAGCACAAATTAGAGGTTGTTGAGAAGAAATATCAAGGTAATTGTGGTAAATATTTCAGCTTCTCTATCATTGTACTTTTGGAGATACACTCTATGGAAGATAGGTTTTTTGACTAGTCCTGAAACTAATCTCAAACAGGTGTTCCAGGTAAAACAATAATAAATTATTCATAGAGGATCCAAATTCTATGAGATCAATTTCACTGGAAGTATAACAGTCTGTAGTATTATTTTTTGCAAGTTTCAGAATCAGATATAAAATATTGAGTGTGTGGCATTATGTACAAGTTCCCTCTCCATAAAAGGATAGAATTCAGTAAGGTATGCCATTTTCACTATAACTTTTGTTCTGAGAAGTTTCAGACCCTGAAATTTTGAGGAGATGGAAGAAATATATCAGAGTATCTATGATTAAAATTTCATACCTTTATTCATTACAGGTACGTAGTTATGCTTATTGAAATTTAGGGTTTGTGACTAATCCAAAACTAGTCTTGTGAGACTGAGGTAAAGTTTTATGAAGATGATATTCTCTTGTTGCTGAAGTTGAGGAAGAGCTACATGTTTGTAATATTGTGTATCAGGTCTACTATAGGATCATAGGTATTCTTTACATGTGTTAATGAGGGTTATGTTTATGGTACATGCTTGAGGCATGTCTTGATAATGATGGTACATGATATGGTACACCTTTGTGATGATATGATACATTGTTAGAAGTATATCTTGGCTATCTTGGTATCTGGTTTGGTATATGTCATGGTGATGCTATCACATGCTTGAGGCACATCTTATGGTACTTGGTTGAAGCACATCATTGATGCTATCTTATGGTACATGGTGTTGATGCATGGTAAGGTACATGTTTTTGTACATGGTATGGTACAAGTTTTGGTACTTGGTTGATGCATGATATGGTACATGTTTCAGTACATGATTGAGACACACAGTTTGATGATGGTATATCAGTTATAGTGACAGAGATTGTGGAAGTTACATGTTGATGTGACAATGACAATGGCATGTTGATTACAATTTGTTGAGACAATGGCAGTGGCAGTATTAGTGGTAGTGACAGGTTGATTCTACACTTGTATTTCAGGGTGGAAGGACGAGGAAAGGAAAGAGGGTTGTAGCCTCCTTCTGGTTGGTTCTGGAGAATAGAGGGAGTTGGATCTTTCTTCAGGTTGGAGCCTGTAAATCAAGGGGTCATAGCCTTCTTATTGTTGGAGCCATAGAATATAGGGTGTTGGATCTTCCTTCAGGTTGGAGCCTATAAACAAGGGGGTTGGAGCCTCCTTCGATTTGTAGCTGGAGAATTCAGGGAGTTGTAGATTCCTTCAGGTTGGATCCTATAAATAGGGGGTTGGAACCTCCTACCAGTTGGTGTTGGAGATTTGAGAAGTTGGTGCTTCCTATGAATGTAATCTTGATATATATAAGAAAGAATTATGTGGTTTTCTCCCATTTGGGTTTCCATGTAAATTATGGAGTACTCTGCATGTGGTTATTTGATGTGATGATATTTCTTATGGTTATACGTTCATGAAATATTAATTGAATGCATATGTGATAAACTATTGAATACCATTGATAAAGTTGAATTTTATATATTGTGATTGAAAGTGGTTAAAAGTGATCATACTGATTCACCCTTCCCCCCCCCCCCTCCCAGTATTCCAATAATTGGTATCATATCAGGTCCTTCAAGAAAAATATCTAACCACTGGAAGGTAGATCATGGAGAGAAACAATCTGTATAAGAACAAAATACCACAATTTGATGGTCAGAATGGTCAGAAATATGAAATGTGGAGCAGAAGGATGAAAGTATTTTTACAGGAACAAGGATATGATGTTTGGAAATCAATTGTGACAAGGTACATCGCTACAAAGAAACTGAAGACTGCAGCCAAGAAGGAATTAAAAAGAAACAAAAAAATAGCAATGGATTTCATCCTAGAAGGATTACCGAATCCAGTAAAAGACAAAATGGGAGAATGTTCATCAACTAAATAACTTTCAGATAAGCTAAATAATCTTTATTCCAAGGGATCTTATAACATTACATAGCCAGATCATATTAAATAAGATGTAGGAATAGAACAAGAAGAAATATGATCCTCATGTCAAGTAGATTTAGAAGAAGAACATTATCAAGAAGGCATAGTAGATCTTGAAGCATAATTAATCAGTGCTTTAGACGAACTGAAGAAATAAAGGAAGAAAAACAAGTTTCTTGAGGATCAATCAGTTGAGAAGGAGTCTCAAGAAAACTTTGAATAAGTCCAGCAGATGATTACAAACATAAAAGCTCAGCTAGACGAAGCCAAAGTGATTGAGGAAACTCTTATAGATCAGTTGAAAGAGAAACAATGTTTGGAAGCCCAAATAGTACCGCAAAGACATTAATCAAAGAAGAGAGAAGAAATTTTGACAAGTCATCTTAAGGAAAGATCTGAGGATTTAAACAAGCTTGAAGAAGAATTTAGTCAACAAGAAAGAGGACTCGAAGAAGAAATTGTCACCTTGAAGACCCAACTTGAAGAAGCAAAGAGAATGGAAGAATTTATGAAGATCTAGATGATGAAGAAAGAAAATGACTGTGAGAAACTTGAAGAAGAAGTTGTCACATTAAGAGTTAAAGTTGTCAAGCTCAGCAAGAACATTGAAGAGAAAGGACACTTCCCATCGCCAGTAAAGAAAGTTGAAGAGAAATGTTACAGGTTACTAGAAAGGAAGAATGAAGAGAAGGATAAGAGTTACACAGAAATCATAAAAGGGCCCATCAAGAAAGAATAGCCATCAAAAGAGAATATTCCATAAATAATGAAGTCTCAAGAAGAAGATTACATACCCTAGAACATTTGGATCATTTTTCGACGTCGTGTTCGTAGCAATTGCCACTTTATATTTTCAGGAGAATGATAAACATATGACCCCCCAAACATCGTTTCACATCACGTCGTTACACCGACATTACAGATATCGTCGTTGGTGCCACATTTCTAAAGGACACATTTCATCTCTACTTTCATTGTCCAAGCCCACAATGGACGTCGCAAATGCGATGCCTGAGGGTCGAACCTACAATGCCACAAAATGTCACAAAAGAGACGTACATGGAGTCGGACATGTGATGCCATAGGACATCGCAACAATGACATGCATGGAGTTGGACATGCAATGCCTCAGATGTCGCAACAAGATCCTATAACATTGACGTCTATGCCATATTAGTGATGGGGGAAACAACGTTGATAACATTGTCACAACAAAAACCTTAGAATGTCAAAAGACTGACAAGGGTCCTATATCTATGATGTCTATGCCATATCAGCGATGAGGGAAATGTTGATAACGTTGAAAGACCGACAACCTGTTAGTATTTAAAAAAATTTAATGTAGTGACAATTCTTGAATGCATGGTTATTATAAAATATAGTGGGTCTAGGGCCCACTCTTGACCAAAGTCAACACAACACTGAATTCTACAAGCTAGCGCCAATGACCAAGCAACAAGCCACGAGCCAAGACAATGAGATTCTGTGAGGGTTTGAGTGCTCAATCGAATATATGTTGAAAGGCCCGTATATATAAATATATGCAAAAATTTTCACATGACAAATGTGGGATTATTTTATAATTTCCCAGCAGTAAAACCGCCCACCATTGACAGTAAAGGGTTTGGATAGCAGGTGTGCCTTGTACGTAATGACTGTGGATCCAGAGGAAAACATGGAACGGGGCGTGTGGGCATGGTAGAGAACATATTGGTTGGTATTAAAAGTCGAGGTGTCTGCGAAACTCCTGGGCGCCATCTTTAGCCGAGCATCAAATGTCAAACCTGAACACCAATGTCGAAGAAAGCATCAATGTACACTACGCATTGAAATCTAGTACCAAGCCAGTTGAATATTGAACGTCTGCATCCATGCCGAGGTATATGGAACGTTGAGAACATTTGGGAAAATATTATTAATGCAGATCTTTGGTTGCAGGTATGCAGAGATGATATTTCGTAAGAAGCCATTCTTCTATGGCCATGGCAATTATGATCAGTTTGTTAAGATTGCAAAGGTATTTATCAACAAAGGCAGGTCCAACTGTGGCCAGGTTTGTTTCACAGGTTTTTACTTCAAATTGTTTGAAGGGAATTTATTGGACGGATGATTATAGATCCAATTATTCTTGGAGAAATCATTATCTCTTCACTGTCATTAATAATGGAGAAATACCAAAATATTTTGGCACAGAGTGATCCTTTGCTAAATTTCAGATGGTAGGGAACATGAAATTTCTTGTTTCATTTGGATGATATAACAAAATTGTCATTCTCAGGCCTAGATAGAAGATTTTGTAGATGCCTTTTGAGCTTTGAAGAACATGTTAATACAGAATTTAAATGGTTGGCACTAGAACGACATCCTTTTGGTGGCCAGCATATTGATACAACTGCTTTAGGTTGGGCCATGTTAGCAGTCTCTACCGAGGCATTTTGTTTGCAAGTTGAGATTATGTCTGATGGTAAACATGTTAGAACTCTAATTCTCCTTCCTCTTATAGATATGTGTAACCATAATTTCCATCCTAATGCTTGAGTTGTTCAGGAGACTAATTATGGTTGCGATAAGGCTTTTGTCAAGGTTTTCACTAAGGAGCAAGTACCAATATCATTAGACAATAGGCCTTTAAGAAATGATCTTATCCGAATAGATTATGAATTTGTAGTATAAAAAAATCAACATGATTATGTTGAGATAAATTATGATAGGGCTCTGCTGCTATCATTGTTGGTGTGCACTCTGATGCTTTTTCATCTCATGCTCGTTGGCAGCAAGAAATTCATTGTCAACTAAAAGTGCAAGGTGATTAGGAAATTCAAAAGGTAACTTTGGGAGGTGTGGACTTGGTGGATGGTCATTTCTTAGCTTCTCTAAGAGTATTGTTTGTTGAGGATTTGGAGTCTATAGAGAAGCATGATCTTATCCATCTGTAATCATTAGCAATGGAATCTCCACTTGGTGCAGCTAATGAAAGGAATGTTCTCTACACAATTTGTAATGATCCCAAGCCAAATTCTTTCTTGGAATCACTAACTACTACTAATTTATTGAGTTATTAAGTGCATACAAGATTCATCAACACATGGAGATCACAATATATTCAAGATGTAGAAGAACAAGCAAAGATCTGACATTTTAATTAGGAGCAATGTAAGATAAATACAATAGATGGTTGATCTGGCATAAACCTCAGATGGCCGTACAAGCAATAGATATGAGCAGCTACAAAATGCTCCCGACAATATAAAATAAGCCTCTTAAGGCTGGATATACAATGAAGACTGAATCAAGCATATCTGAGCCATACTAATGCTCAACCTCCAAGCTGGAAAGGGCCACGTCCTGCTAGAATGCTGAAGCCCTCAATAATTCTACCCTGCTACCAAAAGTGTCCAATCATTCTGAGAAATATGCCAAATGATAGATCGGGCAACTGTAAGGACAACCCAGATGTCCAAATTCCCAAATCCACTCTCAAACCCCGTAGATATGAATTTTTCACTGAATGGGGTGCCCACTGGATGACTTAAACCCTAGCTGGTTCATCCCTGATGAAGGAGGCCTCCAAATGCTCTGAAACTCTCCAAGAATATAGATCGGGCTATGAGAATCCCGTGGGAGAAGTTTCGGACTCAGATCTCAAGCAGATCTCCCTAGATTTGAGTTTTACTGAATTACAGGACGTCCTCTATGGCTCCAAGACGTCCCAATCTGTAGACAAATGTAGAATGATGATAACCCTCCAGAAAAGCACTCAAACTGATCGTCCTACCCCTTCAAACAAAACCCAACTGTCGAAATGTCCCCAGGCCCTCAGGATAAGCTGGATCAAACCTCCCTCCAGATGATGGTGCGCCCTTGCTGGAAACACAAGAACAATATGACTTACTACCTTCTGAAGTGCTAGATGGAGATGGGCTAAGACTAGAATGGTGTGGAGGAGTCTTTCATCCCCGAGACCAAGCTGCGGAACAAGGTGAGTGGATATTTCACCACTGAGTTGCTCACAAGGGTTTGTACAGCAAAACCCCCAAACTGAATGCTCAAGAGCAATTGCAAATGCTAATCCAAAACCAGAATGAGTAATAGGTGCACCCCAACCTCTTACTTATACTTTTCCTTCTAATTCTCTATTGAGTTAGGTTAACTCCCAGGGTTAATGTTCTATTCTTCTGTTGAGTTATCTTTTACTCCTTTATCCTTTTCCTTTCTTAAGTCAACTTAAAAATATAACTTTTAACTTCTTGACTTCCCCCCCTTCAGTGTGAGACTATGACCTAGTGGGAGTGCCCAGGCCACTGAGTCTCCTCATCACCTCTCTAAGAGGTGGGGGACATTACAGTCTCCCCTTCTTGAAATTGCTTGTCCTCAAGAAATTCCAAACCTTCTTCTCTAACCACATGCTCCTTCTCCCAAGTGGCATCCTCAATGGGTAAATCCTTCCACCTGATCAGATACTCCTTGATGCTTTAGTTTCAGAGCCTCTTCTCTCAAACTTCTAACACCTCCTCTGGAATCAAAACAAGTTGCCCCTCCTCATCTATGGGAGGTAATGCCTCAATAGGCTTGACATGTTGACCGAGGGCTTTCTTAAGGAATGATACATGGAAGATGTTGTGGATTTTGCTACCCCGTGGAAGCTCCAGCTCATAAGCTACTGCCCCTATCCTCCTGTTGACTTTGTAAGGTCCAAAGAAACGTGGCTGCAGTTTCTCCGCTCCGCTTCTTTTAATGGAGGCCTACCTGTATGGTTGCAACCTCAAATAGACTAAATCACCAACCTCAAAGGTACAATCAACTCTGTGCTTGTATTCTTGGACCTTTTGTTGGTTTTGTGCCCTTTGTAAATGATCCTTCAATTCCCTGAGAATGTCTTGGCTTTGCTGTATCCAATCCTGTACCATCGGAGCCCTGCTGTCACCAAATGCAAATCTCCACAAATGATAAAGGATCATAGCTATATAAATCTCTGAAGGGTGACATGCCAATGGACATATGTTGGGTGGTGTTGTAGCAATATTCTCCCAAATGTAACTATCTGACCCATGCTTTCTGTCATCCTGCTATGTAGTTTCTGAGGTAACCTTCCACCCATTTGTTGACTATCTCAGTCTGACCATCTATCTGAGGGTGATAGCTAGTACTAGGAGTCAATGCCATACCCACTAATCTGAACAAATCCTGTCAAAACGTACTCATGAATCTGCAGTCCCTGTCACTGATGATGGTTTTGGGTAGGCCGTGTAGTCTGAACACCTCTTTGAAAAATAATTCGGCCACCTGTGTTGTACTGAAGTCTGTGGCTATGGGAAAAAAGTGTACAAACTTTGTCAACATGTCTACCACCATGAAAATGCAATCTTTCCCCTGTGCTCTAGGCAACCCGGTGATGAAATCCATGGATATACTTTCGCACTTGTGCTCTGTAATAGGTAGGGGCTGCAACAATCCTGCAGGGTGCGTGTGCTCATCCTTGTTTTCTTGGCACGTAGTGCATTCTTTGACATGCTTCATCACATCTTCCTTGAGGCCTTTCCATGCAAACCTTTCTCTCACCTGCCTATATGTCTTACTGATGCCCTGATGCCTCGCTACTGGTGAGTTATGACATGCATGTAGGATCTTAGCTTTGAGAGCTGATCCAGGAACTAAAAAGATCCAACCTTTGTAATAGATGAGGTCATTTATGACCCTGAAGTTGTCATCTTGTATTTGCCTATCCAACAATTGACAAGCGAACTGATCCTTTGCATATTCCACTATCAAGTGTTCCTTCCAGTCGACTGACATACCAGACATGGAAAAAATGGATGGCCTTCTGGATAATGCATCGGCCACTGCATTGTTCTTTCCTTTGATGAATTCAATGTCAAAGTTGTAGGCTTGTATTTTGCTTACCCATTTTTGCTGTGTTTCATTCAATTCCTTCTGCTCCAATAGATATTTAAGACTATTATGGTTTGATTTGACCACAAACCTTTCACCTACCAAATATTGCCTAAATTTGGCTAGTGCATGCATGATAGCCAACATTTCTTTGTCGTAAATGTTGTAAAGTAGTTCAGGACCCCTGAGTTTACGACTTTCATAGGCAAGGGGGTGCCTGTTCTGCATCAACACGGCCCCTATACCTTCCCTCGAGGCATCACACTCCAAAGTGAAGGGTATGCCGAAATCAGGAAGAGCTAGAATTGGGCAGGTGCTCATGACCTCTTTCATTTTCTCCATCATGACTTGGGCCTCATCATTCCATTTGAAGGCCCCCTTTTTGGTCAGGTCAGTCAAGGGTGCGCATAGTTGAGAAAACCCTTTGACAAATTTCCTATAGTATGTGCATAGGCCCAGGAATCCCCTCAGTTCTGTGAGTGTTTTCGGAGTAGGCCATTCCCTAATGGCTGTTATTT
>ML800873.1:332001-348117 GCA_009831015.1 Picea engelmannii
CATACCTGGTATGTATCTATTACAGGGCATAGTACTACCACCTGCTACCTCCACTTTGAATCCTTCAAACTCTACTGTAGGTATGTGCCTCCTCTTCAGTAATGTTGCATCAATGAAATTGTGGGAAGCTCCTCCATCAATTATAACCGACACTCTCTGTCCTTGTAAGACCCCTCTCATCCTGAAGGTGTTGAACTTGGGTACCCCACTAATACATGCCAATGTAGCCTTCTCTCCAGCTGCACATTATAGTTCTGGAACCTCCTCTTCTGCGGCCTCTAACGTTTCTGCCTCCATGTTTTTCATCTGACCATACTCATCCTCTTCTTCATCATCTGAAGTGACCTCAATGTAATGTACCTATCCTCGTCCCATGCACTTGTGTGAGGGATTCCATGTCTCCTTGCATGTGAAGTAGAGTTGCTTCCTTCTCAGTTCCCTCCTGGTGTTGTCATCTATTCTGCCATGGCCCTTGTCATAACCCTTAGGGTCACGTCCTCCCTGGTTTATTGGAGGCATTTGATCTCTTCCACCATTGTTAAGAGGTGGTCTGGGTATGAATTTTGGTTTAGCAGCTGGACCCAGATCCCTCGTCTTCCAAATGGCTTCCTGTAGGCTGGTAGGCTTGAAGGCCTTAACCCAACCCTTCAAGGGTTCCATCAATCCTTCTATAAAGAGCATCATGAGCCTGGTTGGGGACATATCTTGCACCATCACTGCCAACCTATGGAACTCATCGATGTAAGCCTCATTTGTACCTATTTGCTTGAGTTGGGTGAGCTCCCGGAAATGTAACTCAAGATCTCCTAGATCAAATCTATCAATGAGCCTTTGAGTGAATTTTGAATAGGATACAATCTGGTTGTGGTCGAGTGTGGTGAGCCCATGGTACCACCAGTCGTGGGCCTTGCCATCCAAGTACATAGTGGCAAACTTGATGGCCTCCATCTCTCTCATGGGGTTAAGCTGCAAGTAAGTATCCAACTTCTGCACCCATGTTTATGCTGTCATCTTAGCCATACCATCAAAGTATGGAATCTCTATCTTCCCTGCCCTTTGCTCAAACTCAAATCTTCCCTTGTGGTTCATCCTAGGCTAGTTTCTGAACCTGAGTTGACAATACTAGTCTAGGGACATCTGTCTTTGAACTTTCATATCCAAGCTGTAGTATTCCCTGGTATTCCTGGCTAATTGTGCCACAAAATCTTCAACCTGTTCATGCTGCCCTTTCTCATCTATAAATGTGGGCATGTATGGTCTGGGGTTAGCTCTGCTACCTGAGTGTTGGCCTAGTGGTTCATCTATGAACACTGGCATGTATGGCCTATGATTGGTCCTGCTACCCATCTTCCCATGGAACGTGCCACCTCCAAGACTTCCTTAGGATCCTGATGCTTTCTCCGGGTTATATCTGACTTCCTCATGGGTTCCACCAGACCCTCCAGCCTCCTTATTCCCATATGTATCAAGATATTTGCCTTGATGGGTTACTTGCATCAGAAGGCCAGTTATCCTAGTTTGGTTCTCGTTCATTTTCTGTAGATTCTCATCAACTTTCTTCAAGGTTTTAGAGATTTCGGCCTATCCCCTTCTGTTGGTTTCCTGATACTCATCCAACTATCAGACCAATGTTCTTTCTGTGTGGTTCATGTTTTGCTGGAACTTACCAAATTCAATTACTAAGAGAGCCAAGCCCTGAGGCTCATGGTCGTCTCCTGACCCTTCCATTTCTGCCTCTGTTTCACTGCTTTTTTTCTTCCTCTGACCCATAACAATTCCCCTGTACTTCTGCATGCACCGATTTCTCCACATGTTTGGAGGATTAAGGCTCTGATACCACTGCAATGATCCCAAGCCAAATTCTTTCTTGGAATCACTAACTACTACTAATTTATTGAGTTATTAAGTGCATACAAGATTCATCAACACATGGAGATCACAATATATTCAAGATGTAGAAGCACAAGCAAAGATCTGACCTTTTTATTATGAGCAATGTAAGATCAATTTAATAGATGGCTGATCTGGCATAAACCTCGGATGGTCGTACAAGCAATAGATATGAGCTGCTACAAAATGCTCCCGAAAATAAAAAATAAGCCTCCAAAGGCTAGATATACAATGAAGACTGAATCAAGCAGATCTGAGCCATACTAATGCTCAACCTCCAGGCTGGAAAGTGCCACATCCTGCTAGAATGCTGAAGCCCTCAATAATTCTTCCCTGCTACCAAAAGTGTCCAATCATCTCGAGAAATATGCCAAATGATAGATCGGGCAACTGTAAGGACAACCCAGATGTCCAAATTCCCAAATCCACTCTCAAACCCCGCAGATCTGAATTTCCCACTGAATGGGGTGCCCCACTGGATGACTAAAACCCTAGTTGGTTCGTTCCTGATGAAGGAGGCCTCCAAATTCTCTGAAACTCTCCAAGAATATAGATCGGGCTATGAGAATCCCGTGGGAGAAGTTTCAGACTCAGATCTCAAGCAGATCTCCCTAGATCTGAGTTTTAATGAATTACAGGACGTCCCCTATGGCTCTAAGACGTCCCAATCTGCAGACAAATGTAGAATGATGATAACCCTCCAGAAAATCCCTCAAACTGATGGTCCTACCCCTACAAACAAAACCCAACTGTCGGAATGGCCCCAGGCCCTCAGGATAAGCTGGATCGAACCTCCCTCCAGATGATGGTGCACCCTTGCTGGAAACACAAGAATAGTATGACTTGCTACCTTCTGAAGCGCTAGATGGAGATGGGCTGAGACTAGAATGGTGTGGAGGAGTCTTTCATCCCCGAGACCAAGCTGCGGAACAAGGTGAGTGGATATTTCACCACTGAGATGCTCACAAGGGTTTGTACAGCAAAACCCCCAAACTGAATGCTCAAGAGCAATAACAAATGCTAATCCAAAACCAGAATGAGTAATAGGTGCACCCCAACCTCTTACTTATACTTTTCCTTCTAATTCTCTATTGAGTTAGGTTAACTCCCAGGGTTAATCTTCTATTCTTTTGTTGAGTTATCTTATACTCCTTTATCCTTTTCCTTTCTTAAGTCAACTTAAAAATATAGCTTTTAACTTCTTGACTTTCCCCCCTTTAGTGTGAGACTATGACCTAGTGGGGGTGCCCAGGCCACTGAGTCTTCTCATCACCTCTCTAAGAGGTGGGGGACATTACACAATTATTTCATTATATGCCATTGCTTTGGGATAGTTCCCAACCAAGATAATGGAGGATGAGATGCTTCTAAGGAAATAAGGGAATTTAGAAGCCATGAAATTGGCAATAGAATATCATTTAAAGAAGAACGAGATGCTTATTGATGTCATGAGAGATTTGACTCAGAAACTGAACAATGTAAAAATGATTAAAAGACAAAGATTATTCAGAATTCCATCAACACCAACAATTTTGCAGCAAAGTTGAAACAAGGCACTCGCTGCAAAAGCTCGCTGTGAAAGTGTTGAAGCACTCAGTTAGGCAACAAACTATATTTCCATGTTGCAAAAGTGTTACAGAGCACCATATCAACATTTGAATCAACATCTGTAATGTCATTTCCCTCACACCAGTATCTTGAAAACATCTTCATTAATTTTCAACCCTTTGACTCCATGCCCAATGGAGATTTTCTCCTCAGATATGCCACCACTTTCATAAAATTTTCCTCAGTTATAGATCTGGCAACTGTGCTATAATTTTAGTGAGAGAGCCCTCTCTGGTTGGAAAGTTCAGATTCCATCCCAAAGTGGTTTCAAGGTTACCTCCGTGGTTTTCCTCCCACAACTGGGAAAATTATAGAGTGATAACAGTGGGTATCATATTTGTTTGGTATTTTCTCTAACCAATATACTATGAATTGCAATCACCCACAATTACGTGGAATTGAAACTAGATCATTTACGTCAAGAAAAACCTCACTACTTGTGTCCTTTTCATCTATCAGACTTAACTGGAATGACAATCCACTAGGTAAAGGACATCTTGAATTTCCATTAGGTATGGTCTTATCATAATCTAAATCCATGTTGTTTATACTTAGATTCTCACTAAGATCTTCCATTTTCTCATCTTCACCCACTTCTACTTTATAACCATTTTCCTTCACAATGTTCATTTGAGTAAATGATGACATGTTTTTGGTTTGCAACAAGGGAGAAAACAAAGCTTGAGAATTTTCTTGAAGATCAACTCCAACATGAACATCATCTAACACCTTGTTATTAGAGGCATACTAAAAGGGTCCCAATTTCCAGTGCCTTGAGAACTAAAACAATCTTTGAAATGAAAAGCATGTGGTCAATAATATTGATTTAATACCTGAAAAATAGATAACTCTACCAATCTTTTACAACTCATATAACAATAAAATATTAAAAAAATAATTTTGCAAATAAAATATTTGCACGATTAAGTATGATTCAAATATTTTTGCATAATAAATTACAATATATGATAGATGCATTTAGTAGTGCATTTTCTAAAATTTCAAAAATGATAGTAGTGCATTTTCTAAAATTTCTAAAATGGTTAAAACTAAAGCTTCTCCATTCTCTAGTTCCCTTTCATAAGTAATAATAATAATAATAATAGAATCAAAACAAAATTATACTAAAACTATTATCCCCAACATGTGAATATATTCCTTTTCTATTGCTAGCATTTAAAAAATGGCTAAAACTAAAACTTATCCATTATCTAATGCCTTTTCGTAAATACTAACAATAATATAAAAACAAATCATATTTACACAAAGTAATACCTTTAACTTCAACATAAGAATGTATTCAAAGCCAACAAATTTATTTCGAAGCCTAGTTTAAAAATCATTATAATTAACAACTGTTACTTCCAATTTAACTCCGAAGACATAATTTATAAAGGTCTTTTTAAATGTAGGGAGGAAGATTGAAGCAATGTTTTCTCACATAGTTTAACAAGAGTCAATTATGCAACACTAAAAGGCTAGTTATATATTCCAAGCATGGATTAAAAACCCCACCTAGATTATCCACAATCTCTTCTAAAAGGCAACACAAGAAACCTTATTGGTTGTGTTCCTTTGGAAGTATATTGTCTTAGACATTGTTTCTTGATTATATGAAGAAAAGAAAAGCTACCATGCCTTCTTTGGGATGTTTGGGATGCATTTAATAATGTAAAAAAATATGTCATAGTTTGTTGGATATAATTTTATTGGTGATTGATCTTCTTGTAAACATAACTTTATAAAGAACCTTACCTTAGAAACCAAGCAAGATGAAATTTCCAAGAATTTAAGTTTACTTAATGACGTAGAGAAGAGAGATAAAGATAACACTAACTAAAACTTAAACCCTCAAAATAACCCAACCAAGATGAAATTCCCAAGGATTTAAGTTTACTTAATGATATAGAAGAAGAGATAAAGATAACATTAACCCAAACTAAAACCCTCAAAATATGAATAACTACAAACTTCCCTTCGGAAGTCTCTCAAAAGGGATAAAATGATGGCTTCTTGGATTGTAATAAATTATTTCTTCTAAGCTATGAATAATGTATTTCAAGTTCATACTACAACTTCTTACAATGTCCATTTTCATAAAATTTTATGCTTGTAATTTTTTGTATTGAATCATTTCAAGTTATAAACTTACATAACTATGGATTTATTTAACTTGTTCTAGAGCTAATAAATTAGCACACATAGTCAAAAAACTAAACATGGCGATTGATTGGGTTTTATGTTCTAGACTTGCATAACTGTGGATCTTCTTACCTTGTTCTAGAGTTAGTAAATCAACACACACAGGCAGAACACAAAACATGGTGATTGAGTTGGGTTTTACAACTTGGATTTCTTACAAGCATTAAATTCCATTTCTCTAATGACAATCCATCCTATTAATGGCAATGACCCGATAAACATTAATAAGAACATCACCATACTTTTCCATAACAAATGCATGACTTCTCATATTTATAATTCAACAAGTGTGTGCATGTATATAATTCCACATGAGGCAAGTAGATATTTTGAATAAAAATTGTTAATAAATGTTGAGAGCCATAACAATTCTCCATAGTAAATTACAAGATCCAACCATCCATTTATATTGCATTTCACTGGTACACAAGTTGATCTTGCAAGGACAATCTATTGGTCTATCACTATTGATGGGTATTCTAGGAGAATCTCAAACTATAGTAATTCATCTTATTGAGTAGAATCTACAAGTCTTCCCACATACCTATGGGAAAAGTTGTAGCATCTACAAGTCTTCCCACGGGCCTATGGGAAAAGTTGTAGATGCTACAACTCTTCCCACAGGCCTCTGGGAAGAGTTGTAGCATCTACAACTCTACTCACATGCTACAAATATGTCCACAGACTTGTGGGTAGAGTTGCTACATGGAAACTCTGCCCACAGGGATATGGGTAGATTTGTAGAATCTACATAGCAAATCTTCCCACAGGCCCATGAGAAAATATGAGCTAGATATGGAAAATCTCCACCCTTTGATTTGAACAAAGGTTCAATATGATTTCACACAAAACCATACAAATTTGTTCCATAACTTCCAAAGTTAAGTGTGGTGGATGGAAAGGAATGGAGTGCACTTATTCCATCAATGAAAATATAACTTGACAACAAACCAAAAACTAGACCATACATTTACCCAATGCATGAAGTGTCTTCAAAGTATTTTCCCATTCAACAAATGACCATGTTAAGAATTTTCCAAGGAATTTTTAATTTGAAACCATATATCTATCTATCTATCTATCTATCTATCTATCTATCTATCNTATATATATATATATATTCTTATCTTCTATTATGATCTTCTGTTCTCTTATCTTTTATTTTAAAGTTATTAGTCTATGCCTGAGTAGTCGGCCAGGAGCTGAATTGACTATCTTTCACTACTGGTGTTAAAGATTTAGATTCAAATGCCCTGCTTTTTTGTGCATAGATAATTTCTTATGAAGAATAAATTAATTGGTATCAAAGCCATAAGTGTTGAGCGAATTGGTAATCCTTTCTTGTTTCATGTTCCACTTTTTCCTAGAGGGCAGTGTTGAGAGGTTCACCTGTTAAGGGTGAAAGCTGGAGGATCAACAACTCGTGTAAGTCCTGTTGAAGGCACAAAAGTCGTTTAGGGCATTTGGAGCAATAGATCAAGTTCTGCAAACTCATTGCAGTTTACCAGGTGTATTCAATTTTCATTATCTCTTAAAATGGATCCTAGTACAAGTTATGATTTCAGTTATGCATTATCTACTTATGCTCAATCTAGGAGATATGCTCATAATAAACAATGGTCGTAGTTGAATAAGCTAGTCAACAAAACAACAAATGAACCATTGTATAATTCCCACATCATATCTCAAGAATTTGAACCTCAACCAAATTGGTCTTTACTAGAGATAGATGTAGAAAAGATTAATGATCTTCCCATGTTCAAGTTTCATGCTACAATTTTGTTCCGCTTTACGTCTTTTAATATCCTGATTTGTCTCTCTCAGAGTGTGTATCAAATTCCTTTGGTACAAAGAGATGAAATTGAGTGCGGAATAGAAAATGGATACAATTATATCCATATTGGTATTATTCAATTCGACATTAATCCTTTGGTGCGACCTGGTCTAAATACATCCTGTCTGACCTGTGTCCTCAATACCCGAATGAATGATTTCAATGATGCATTAATTGGTGGATTCCAAAGTCCGTTAAACAATGGACCAGCTTGGTCCTCGTTCGTCCCCAGATATCAAGTCTCTCTAACTGACCCCTATATAAATGAGTTGCTTCAAGCGTTCATCTAGTTTCATGGTTTCAATGTAGTTGATCAAGCCAATATTTCCCAGTTACATATAACTATCTGTTTATGCTTTGTTTCCACCACCATGCCTACTATAAATCCCAAGTTAACCAAAAGAGCACTAAAAGAAGGTGTTATAGTCGGTCTCGAAAATACTACACCACTTCAGTTGGGATTCAACCAAGTTACTCTACCAGAAGAATGGAGTTGTGATTACCAGCCACTGTCCCATAAATATCCAGAGTTGTCCATGTCAAATCCCACACGGTTAAGAGTAACACCAAAGCTTGATGGAAGAAGTAGTCGGCGGTTCACTAACCCACAACTATTACAACAAATCCGTCGTAGTCATTCCTAAAAATCACCTGTCCATACACCATTTCCAGTTCCTAGTAGACAGTCTGTACATCATTCCCCTATACATAAACCACAATATTCCACTTCTATTAGTTCTTGTGTGTTTTGTAGAAAACCTTCTACTTCTAAATACGAAGTTCTATCTAATCTAGGGTCACCTACCCACAGAGGCCAACATGCAAATTGCACAGTTTGTAAACAACTTCTTCAAGTAGTTCTTGAACTCAAAATGTTTTCTAGAGAGCCAACATCCTCTGCATTACTTCCATAGAAGTCTCTTGGCCCTAGTAACAACACTCCATAGTTCTCCAATGGAACACTCCAAGAAGACCTACAATTCATCCATTTGCATCCTCCTACTACAACATAACCCTCTGAGAAAATCAAACTCCAAAATTATATCAATTACCAGTCAATTTGTTTGACCTAGAACCTTGATGAAGTAGCCAAGGATGTTTTTACCTTGACTGAGCATAGTAAGAGGCTCCAACATTCTGTAGAAACACTTCAAGAAGGCCAAGAGGCCTTATCAGTCTCGCTTGATGAAATAACTGCACAACTCTCCACTATTCAGCTTGCTATCTCTCGATTCCAAACTGTTGTGCCCAAACCAGTTTCTCCGCATGACTATGTCTGTGTTGATACAGAAGGTTTCAAATTTAATTATTCTAGTACACTTCCTTCTCGATCAACCAATTCTGTTGGTCTCAAGTCCTTCTCTTCTCATCCAGACTTCCTCCATCTTGAGAAAATTCTGAAGGGGGTAGCCCTTGTACAAGAAAAACCCCAGTTGTTAACTTCCAAATTAACAACTCTTCAAAATGACCTACCCAATCCAGTTTCTCCAAATGTCCTACCAGTACAACCTGAAATCAAAATGGTTGGACCAGTCCAAGAGGAAATAGGAAAATCATCTGCAGAAAAAACAAAAAGAAAAGAATCATATGATTTTTCATATAAAGCTGCAAGTAATTCTGGCCTAGATATCAGCTATTCCTCCCATAAAAGTCCTTTTGGAAAATGGACTAAGCATCTTGGGGAGATTGATGCAAAAATGGAAAACCCAAATTTATCCAAAGGATATGGCAATACATTGCTAGTCAACTTTGATTGCATGAACCAAGATGAAATCCTTCAAGCCTTCCAGAAATTGAATGCATGGACACTCCAAAAAAGAGCTAAAA
Organism: Picea engelmannii; assembly: GCA_009831015.1. NCBI lineage: Eukaryota > Viridiplantae > Streptophyta > Pinopsida > Pinales > Pinaceae > Picea > Picea engelmannii. The sequence goes on from ML800873.1 coordinate 341,363, forward strand.
CAAAATCCATTTGGACAGATATTGTAACCCAAATCTCATGGGCTTTTATAGGGGTTGTAAAATTGTGGTGGGAAAATCTTTCCCAAGAAAATAAAGATGAAATAATGAATGATGTTGATCCATTAGCCACACTATTTACTGCTTTAGTAAACAATTTTTTAGGTGTTTCTCCACCTGATGTAGAGCACCATGCACAACTCTTCATGAGACAAAGATTGTGCAATCTAGATCTGCTCCATGATTACTACTGTACAATGCAAACCATGTTGTACAAAATAGCAGATCATCAGAATATTTCCTACCTTAGGCACTATATTGCTTCAATGCCAGGAAAAGTTCCTGAATTAGTTAACAGATATTTGGCCACAAACAAGATCCAATTGGAATCCTTGTCTTTTACTTCTTTGCACCAGTAGATACTTACTGCACTCTAGCAGGAATGTATCTCTTATCGAACAAAGAAAAATCTGAAAAAGCAGTTCTATTTTAATCCAACTATCTTTGATACTTTCAGAGAAACATATAATTATGGATGTTTCCAAGGAATTCCAAAGAAGCACTCAAAGAAACAATATTGAAATTGTTCCAAGCCTGATAGGTTTGCAAAAAGAAAATTTTATAATTGGAACAAACTAGACAAAAAGCCATATAAAAGACAACATGGCAGGTCTCCCAAGAAAAAAGATAAATATGTCTTTAGGAGAAGAAAATTTCCAAGAAAAGCCACAACTTGCTATATTTTCAACAACAAAGATCATTGGGCCAACAAGTGTCCCAATAAAGAAAATAGAGCTCATGTAAAGATAGAAGAAATATTTTCTACTAATCAGAATCTCGTTGATTGGGATCTAACTGATTCTTCCTGTTCAGAAAATGAACATTTTTTTGTGTACAGTTATGACTCAGGGTCAGACATTGATGAGTTACAGTTTAAAAATTTGAATATTCATTCTACTTTTGATGATGAATGCTCATATTTGAGTTATTGTTTCATGTTCTCTTCTCACGGTTCCATACAACAACAGATTCATGATCTCCAAAAGCAAAAGGTTAATATAGCACCTGGAACCTTCCTTCTGAAAAATAGGCTTCAATCTAACATTGATGATCTAATCAGATAGTTGCCTCCTATTCAAAATATATAGATTACAGATGAAGAGAATGAGATCCCTCACGAAGAATGGTCCAAACCAGAATATGCTAGTCTTTTGTCTCGACCAACCAGACAGACTAAAGTTGACATCCTAATTGAAATAAAACAAGTTGAAAATGATCTCCACCTGAAAAATATCTCATATGCAAACCCTGGCCAGCTAGATCCAAGCATCTATAGCAGAATTAGATCATTTAAACTCTAGGTTTATTGCTCTCACCATTTCCCGAGAAGAATCCAGTTAGCAAGAAAATTTTCCCAAACTGCTTCCACCTAAAGAAACTGAGAATTCTTCTCTCCCTTCTCTTGACATAAGCCTCATTGGAGACCGCATGGTCATAAATGTTGGCATTAAATTTTCTAGTTACAAAACCTATTCTCTAGATGCCCAGGTTGATACAGGAGCAATGAGTAGTTGCTACAAATACAAGGCTATTCCATCTTACTACTAGTAGCCAACTCAAATCTAGTTTTGAGCGGTCAATAAAGAACTCATCTCCATCCAACATTTTTCTCCTGATTGTCCACTTCTCTTAGATGGGAAAGTAACATATGTTATTTTGTATAGTTTGGATGCGTGTGTTGATATTCTTTTGGGGCAAGATTTTGTCAAAATACACATGCATGTTATTGTAAATACTGATTCTTTATGTCTAACAGTTCAGCAACAACAGGTCAAGCTTCCTATGAAAACCAACTATGTTATACGCATCTCTCCTGATACACCAGATGTCATTGAAGAAACTCTCCAAGATCTAAGAAAGATTCAGAATATTGTCAGACATGCTGATATCCATGGACAGGAAATTCTCAAAGATATTTTCCAAAAACTAAAAGATGAATGTACATTAGATTTTCCTGATGCATTTTGGACAAGAGACAAGTATTTTGTTTCTCTCCCCTACAAAGAAGGGTTTAAGGACACTCCACAAAAGGCATCTACCAATAACATGAGTCCTTCAGAGAAAGCTTTGTGTCAAGAATAAATCCAACATCTACTTGACAAACATCTTATTGAACCCTGCATGAGTCCATGGGCTTGTCTGACATTTTATGTCAACAAGCACTATGAACAAAAGCAAGATAATAAAATATTGGTTATTAACTATAAGGCACTTAATAGTGCTTTGTTACCTCTGAGATATCTGTTACCACATAAAGAGATTTTATTTAGAAAACTTTCCCATGCCAATGTTTTCAGCAAGTTCGACCTCAAAAGTGGTTTCTGGCAACTAGGAATTTCTCCTGAAGACAGGTACAAGACTGCTTTCATGGTGCCACAAGGGAAGTATCAATGGATAGTCATGTCATTCGGTTTGACTAATGCACCTTCAGAGTTTCAAAATCGTATGGAGGATATCTTCAAACCTTTAAATTTTGTTCTTGTTTATATTGATGATTTACTTATTTTTAGCCAAGATGTTAATGAACACAAAAAACATATTGAGGAATTCCATTCTTTTGTTTTTAAGCATGGTTTGGTACTCTCCAAGTCACCAGACAAATTTTTAATATGTCAAACTAATATTGAGTATCTAGGATTGTTTATATCCAAAGGCACTATCCAAATGCAACCTCATGTCTTAAAGGCCCTACTTTAGTTTCCTGATATTATGCCTAACATAAATAAAGTTCCACGTTTTCTTGGATGTTTGAACTATATCAGATAGTTTTATGAACACCAGGCCAAAGACACAAAGATGCTCCAACAATGTCTTAAACCAGGATCCAGTTGGGATATTTCAATGACCACAGTTGTCTGAAGGATCAAGGAGAAGATTCAAAATACACCACCTTTGCAGTTGCCTAACATGAATCTTCCTTTTATTATGGAAACTGATGCTTCTAATGACTTTTGGGCAACATTCTTACTTCAGAAACACTCTCAAAAGGATGAAGTGTGTGCTTATGCATTGGGCACATTCAATCCTAGTGAATCAAAATACCCATCTTCTCATAAAGAGATCTTGGCGGTTAAGAAGGGAATTAAAAGATTCAGATTATTCCTCAAGAGTGTCAAGTTCATAGTCAAAATAGACCTCAAGCATATGAAAGGTATGTTGCATAACCACCGGTTTCTTAAGCAAGGAAATTCCCAAGTTCTCAGATGGGCTTTATGGTTAGATGGTTTTGATTTTGATATCATCTACAAATTTGGAGCCAAGAATTATTTAGCAGATATGATATCTAGAGCAGGAGCCTGCAAATATTTTAAAATGTTTTCTTATCCAAGATCAAGCTTCAACACCTCTTCTTCCACCTACCCCATTACTATGTGCTCTAATTGCTTAGTTCAACTGTGTTGGGAATGCTTTTCACAACTTATACACAACCTAACACTAGAACTCCAACAGAACATTCTTAATAGATGGCCCAATTCTTGGGCTGGAAGAACTATTTACAACTATACTTGGCAACAATTCAACAATGAAAAGATTCTCTTTGGGCATACACATCCACCTCACTAGATTATGCACTATGCCTATATATTTGATCATGATCTAAGGTGGACAGATTATTTTGCAGTCCATCAGTTTGCTAAGACATATAGAACTATAAGTATCGTAATGTATTGTGAAGACATCCAAAGTCCATTCAGACTGTGGAGCTCTTGGTTCAATTTACTAATTCAACAATACATACCAAGAATTTATGCCTTAAATTATGCTACTTCTCAGCTATTGTTATCATTTTTGCAGACCGAAATGGTAGAAGCAGCCTTAAACATGATACTCTACAGTTTAATCTTTTGTATAAACATGTTTTCTTTAATTGGGGTTTTACAAGTGACCACCAATTGGCTTTCTTTCCGTCATATGATTTCTATGGAGAGGTTTATCTGCCAGCTCATCTCCAAGATTCTTTCATGCAACACTCACCGTTCTCTACCTGTTTTCGAGAACATGAACCTATTTGGATTCATGATTTGGTTCCCGACATTGTTCCACCCAAACCTGATGATGCCAATGACATCTATGACAACGATGATGAAGTCTATTCTCCACTAAGACATGATAATTATGACTCTGACTAGAGATGATACTTCACATGGCCTTCACATGGCTTGGTCTCTTACTTTGTAAAAAGCATCTTACTTTCAGCATTTGTACTTTTTCTTTTAGCTCCTTCCTCATGAAGGAATATTGTCTTTTTTACTTTCGTCTTTGTACGAGGCTTTAGTGGGTTCCCTCCTAAAATAATATCCACACTATAGCTTTACTTTTATGATTATTGTAAGTCGCTTTCTTCGATTCGGGATATCGAATATCAACTTTGTGTCTAGTCTATGTCGGATCTGTCTAAGTCTATGTCAAATCTGTGTCTTGGAAAAAATCTATATATGCAAAGTTATTTCCTCTTTGTATGCATTGGGTTTTAAAGCGATTTTTTAATATAAAGAAAATTGTGTTCTTATCTTCTATTCTGATCTTATGTTCTCTTATATTTTCTTTTAAAGTTATTAGTCTGTGCCTGAGAAGTTGGCTAGGAGCCGATTCGACTATCTTTCACTATTGGTGTTATATATATATATATATATATTACTTTGCCACGCAATATATGCAACACATACTTACTTTTTATGATTGCCTCTTGTATTGGCCTTAACACAAGCCTAGGATGACAAGTCTTGGCTTGGTTATTTTTATTAACCATAAGCATGCAATGATCTTATGCTATCAACTATCTTGAATTTTCAATGTAGAGTAAGCATTAGGCATTAGTAGGCATTTTCATATTTTTTCTATTTGTGTGCTAACTTTGTTTGCAAGTAAGTCATAACCTCCCTTTAAGTTTATAGTTTTATCATCTATATCTTGATGTTCTTCTAGCATTCTATGGATGTTGGAGGGCTTCAATAAATTTGTTGAAGAGGACATTGTCAAGGGTTTCAAGACCCCATAGCCCAATTGTAAGCACAACTTCCATATGCAATTTCTAACCATCTTTTAATTTTCTCTTTTCATTTATTTTTGTAATCAAAGAAAGCTAAGGTATCCAAGTTTCTTATTCAGAGTTAGCTTTCTTTACTCAAGTCATTTTGGAGCTAACCCTTGCTGAAATTTGCATTGACTTGAGTCCACATTTTAGGTCAATCTCTTTTTTCTATGATTTTTTGAGCTAGTTGATCTATTTATGCTCTATTTATACTTAGATTACACCAATTTTCATTATTCATTTAATTTACACATCAAAGTTATTTTTCACTTAATAAATCTGAGTGTATGCAACAAACCTCTAAGCTTGAATATTTTAGATCACATGATATTAAGGAAATTAATGACTTGGGTTATGTTTTAATACTTTTAAGGAAATTAAGCATGTTTGTGGAGGAGGTGTACAATAAGAGATATTGAGTGGAATGACAAAATGTCATGGACATTGTGTGTTCCATTTTAGAAAGAAAATGCACCCTAATATCTGGGCCCTTAGATCCACCTTGAATGAATCATGGTGATGATGCCAACACACAAGAGTAGGTTAGCAACGATGGATAGATTCCATGAAAATCTTTCAATGAAACACATGGAGGTAAATGCATGTGATTGGTTCAATAGTTAGTCCTTCCTTGTCACAGGGATCGATCTTGAGCTTCCATAGCCTCATTCCTACATGCCTATAGGCGAACAAGATATACACTTGGTGGTAACACTGAAGGAATTATTCCTTTGGTTATGGATGCCATATTTAAAAAATTCAAAGAGTTGAACGATCAGGGTGAAATCCTGTTGAAGGATTCATTTATCGAGGTTGGTTTATTGCTTCTTATATTTTCACTTGAACTTGCTTCCTTTGCATATCATTGTGTTTTTCAATCCTATCTATGCTTCTTTTTCCAAGTCTTAAATTGTCAATAAGAGTTTCATGTGTTGGATACTGAGAAATGGAAGTCATCCTTATTGTTTGAGTCCTACCTATGCATATTTTTCCAAGTCCTAACTTTTTTATAAGAGTTTCATGTGTTTGATACTTAAAAGTGGAAGCACTTGTAAGGGGTATAAAACATATATAGAATACATAGAGAACCTGAAAATTACTAAACAAATGATATATCTCAATAAATTATCACATAGAAAACCCTGCATTAATAAATAATCACATAACAATTCATAAACATTAAACATAACCAAAATTGATGGCTATATAAACTATGTTGAAAGCAACAATCACACCTGATCTGATGAATTGGTCAGCACAGTTGGAATGGTTTCCCCCATGTGCTCCTCTTCAGCTGTATGACCTTCGGTTTTTCTTGAGATTCCCTCACTTGATGAAGAAATATCTTAATGTACCTGCCAAAATCATTCAACCTCCATAAATATCTACAAAATCAATACAAGTCATATTTGTAGCATTATTTACTCTAAGATACATTTTTATGAGAATGTCAGAACATACCTGAATGAGATCCTTTTGGTTTCAAGAATAATTTATTGGAGACGTGCATCTAATATTGGACCAAATGACCTCCCTCGATTTGAAGTAGCAACAACAAAGTCAGCATTGACTTTGTTGTTGCTCAGTTGGATCGAGAGAGGTTTTCTCCAAGATTAAATGGCTCCAATAAATTAATCTCTACTGAACAGGGCCAACCACGTGAAGG
>ML800873.1:348188-440771 GCA_009831015.1 Picea engelmannii
CTCTCAATTCCCTAATACCCAATCTATATTCTATTAAAAAATATGCATTAAAAATATTCAAAACTAATAGAATGTGATTGTAAAGCTATGCAAGAAAGCTAAGCTAAAATAACTACAAATATTTTTTATTTCAATTTTCTTTGAACATAATTACTTACCATCTATATTTCATTTTTTCCAACATGAGTACAAAAAAGTATTTGATAGAAAATAGATTTTATAAATAGTTATTAAAATATTGTACATCATCATTTAGTTTTAGTCGACCTCTTCTTCTTAGCTCTATAATTCCTAAGTAGTTCATCAATATCCATGTCTTCATTCTTTGGGTGCTCTTCAAAATATGATTGTGCTTGCGTCCTCCCATGCAGAGAACTCCTAGTCGCGGGGTACTCATGGGGTAATGGAGGCCGTTGTGACGAGGCATCACCTACAAAAGAAAAAATATATAAAATTTATATCACCAGTTTATAAATATCATTGAACTAGTTCAGTAATATTAAAAAAACACCTGCAATGTCTTGATTTACCTAGTGCACTGGTCAGCACCATTGGAATGTTTTCCCCCGCATGCTCCTCTTCAACCGTATGACCCTCAAGTACAACATTCTCTTCCATTGAAACCCCAAACTTTATAAGGACAATCATAAATCTATAAGTAAAAAAAATAGAAGTACAAAATGTATAACTACAAAATTATTAAGTATATGATTAAAATATAGCCATATTATCATCATGTGCCTTATTCATATCACCATCATGGGGTTGCACCCTAGTGGAATGGGACTACATGGGAGAACCATCTTCTGGTTGCAAACCGCTATCAATGCATTGCTCTCCAATATTAGTGGGTTGGTTGATAGTGTTGCTCCCTTGATTAAAACAAAGTTTTAACACATTAAATTTATCGATGATATCAAACATGACTGTATTATATTAATAATTAAAGGTTAATTTGGATTGAATTTTATTTACCTTATCCTGCAAAGTGGTTCTTGGTAACTACCCCAAATTTTTCCGGTGTTCAACTACAACTTTATAGCCGTACTTGTAACCAAGTGGAGGTCTTCCTCTATGGTTTCAGTACCAAACTCATCACCCTGAATTGCATAAGAGTATGTATTTTTAATTTTATTGGCTGCAATTACCTAAAAGTTTGAAGGCGATACAAATAAGATATTTGGGTACTTACAATTTGTGACTGCAACTTCAAGTAGCTTCCTTGGCCTAGCCTGTGCTGGCCACATTTGGAAAGCCTTGCTTTTGGTTCTTTTGAAGTGTCAGTCAACCTATCATCAAAATTTTCAAGTATGTTAATATATATCGAACTTTTATTTAGATCTAAAAAAAATTAAAGGTATTGAATTGAAATTGTAATTTACCTTCTCGAACTAGAGGGTGTTTTTCCTTCATTTGTCAATTTCTTCTCTTTTGTGTCCTAAATGAGGGCCTTCCACTCCCTCTTTGGAATCATTAGAGGACGCTTGTACCTATCATCTTGTTTCAAGTGCTTCCTATAGGTTTCCCGCGTATATTTTAAATATTGTCCAGTTGCGGAGGTGGCCAAGGTTTTATTAAATGTGTCTACACCAAAAAGGCTTTCAAGATAATCCATCAATTCTTTTTTGAGGTTGAAATTATAGGAATTCCACCTCTCTCATATGGTGGGCCCAAAAATCAGCAACACCTTATTCTCCAAGGCCCTATAAAAATTGTTTTTCCCTACACACAAAAATATTACATGATTATTAATTTAAAAATAGTAGTTTAGATGATTTATGTTTGTCTACATTGAGAACATGAAACAATTAAAATTTTAAAAATTAAATGGGACTTTAAATTGCTTTAATGGAAGCCCTTCCTTGTTGACCATAATTGTGCCCTTAAGGGTCCTCATGCTGTTCACACATATTTCTTTAGGAAAAATAGCCATATAGTTGGCCAAATCATCAACCTCATCTCCATCATCACCAACTCCAGAGCTGACCTATGTGGCTTCCTAGGGGTGTGTGTCGTGGCTCCCACCTAATGGTGTGGAAGGTGGAGATCTGAATAGTCATGTCCTGGCAGGTATATGAGGGCCTGCATCGGTAACCTATGGCATCTGTGCAGTTCCACTACTACCAACACCATGCATGTCGAGGTTAACATGATCCAAATATCTCTATATAAGAAAGAAAACCTGTTTTCGTTTAGAAAATGTAAAAGTTAAAAATCAAGCTTTCATAATTGATCTTATGACATAAAAATAAAACCACTTGAAATTATGGTTATTACCTTATATGTGTTAAGCCTTGTCATAACTTCTCTGATCCTTTCTTCAACTTTAGGAGTTTGATCTAGAATGTCTAATAAGTGAGCTAGTTCCTTCTTCGCTTTATTTATATTTTTATTTATTAATACCATGGGGTCAGGGGATGCATACAAATCCCTTTCATCGAGTGAATCATCATTGACATCATGGCCCGCCGACTATATATTTCAACAAAATAAATGTTATTTCAGTTATGTAAACAAATAAAATAACGAATCGCCACAGAAATAAAATGCACATTAAATTCAATTCAAATTTTTTTTATTCGTTTACCTGTTCTGAGGCTATTGATTTACCATGATCAGCCTACCACATTACAGTAAAATTAGAACCGTGATCATGATCACGAGAAATAAATTCAAATGTATGAGAAATAAAGTTAGTTCATGAATACGCATGGGACAAAAATATGGCATGCTAAAAACATAAAAGTAAAGAGTGACTAAAAAACATAATGAAAATCATAAATGTAAGAGTCATTGCTTACAGGTTGGGTAAAATAGTATACATACCGCCCCCATAATAGTAACTTTTTTCTCTATTTGATTCAAATTGTAATCAATCAATAATTCTTTCCCTACAGCTATTGATTTTATTGCACATACGAATACATGATTTCCTTCACGCCCCTCAAATACGCAATTAGGTTGCTCATTTTTGGTCTCGGGTCATGTACTGTTTATAAACCCTACAATATTCCCCGCTGCTTTTGGCCTTCCGTCAATATAGATAGTTTCTCTTCTATTTTGATCAATGTCTTTTAGCCATATATAATTTGCATCCAAGCCATATCTTCACATACTTTTTGTATATTGGACTAGTCGTATCCAATCTTTGTAGATATAACAGGGCCTGACATACTCCATCAATTCATTTAATCCACTGTAACATACCTTTATTCCATCCATGGAAAATATCCCCAAACCATGTAATGACGATGGAGCAATCTAGTATATCCTTTCATTTACACAAAAATCAGTGTTTATTTTAGGAAGATCCTTGGGTACCCATCGTTTCACTATATGTTTGTACCTCAAGGGAACCTTGATGTCATCTATGCTCTCATGATCATAAGAACATGATCCCCCATTCGCAAGAAACAATTCCATGCATCTATGAAATTTTATTTTGATCTTCTCACCTCTAGTTGATCTCCGACTGTTAGACCTACTAGATATCTCGCTTTCCTCTATTCTACTTGAAATTACCTCACTCAATGAAGATAGATATACAAAATACATGTTTGCCTATACATCCTATAACACCATCAAATGAGAGAAACAATCAACCAATGTCCTATACAAAATATATAATTAAATTGCATAGATAAAAAACTTATTTTTCAACAAAATTGTTCCAATGAATTGTTTTCATATGAATAATATCTTACTACCCAACCATAAGCATCCAATGTAGATGCCACCTTTTGATTCAATAATGATGACTCCATAAGCCTAATGGATGGACTAGTAAATGGTTTTTAGTTATGAGTTATTTTCAGTTTGCAAAATTTTTGTCTTCAGTTGAGCAGTTGTAGGGACAGGTTGCAGCAGAGATGGAAAACAAGAAGGCACATTGGTCTGCATGTTCTTGGATCCTCCTAGGGAGGATTCCATCCCTAGAATATTGGTTTTGGTCATTGGGCCTAGCTCCATGAATCATATACAACATGGCCATCAAACACCAATCAACATAAAAAGTTGGGTCCAAGTGTCAACTATGGTCGAAGTCTATAAATTAAAATCTATCGTTGTTTTGTTCTACAAAGGTATTGGGTTCTGATTATCTAACCCAAATTCCAAATCACAATGCATAACATTTAGAATTGGATTATGATTATCTAACCCATACCAAAATTCCTCATCTATTTCTCAGTTGAATGGCACAGGTTGAGCACTGCAAAGTCAATGATTATGAAACATTTCTGCAAAAGTCAAGGATATTGCTTGTAGTGGTATTCATACATTTGTTGTCACTATTAAAGGATCCTTGTATACTTGGGGTGGTGGCCAGGTAGGTAAATTGGGTTTCAAAATGGTTTTCTTTCATGCATTGCTAATGATACATAAATTTTCTTACGCAATATCCTCATGTTGGTGTTACCAATTGATGTCCAACTTGTTACATGCGGCAATTCACATACACTAGTTTCTATGAAATATTGAGAGAGAAGCTATTGATATTGCTCCAAGATTTTTATCTCATGCTAAGATATCATACAATTTCTGGACACCTAAATAGCAAGAATTTAAACAGCTGGCAGATTTCAACAACTATAGGATCTCAGGCCAATCAATGACAAATGTCTATTAGTAGAACAAGGTTTGGCATTAAAAAGGGATCTTGATCCTTCTAAATCCCTCCAAATCAAGAAAAGGTGGTAGAGTATCTGCTATTGGATCTGCATAAGATATGAAATTTCATAAATTTTTAAGATTATTAAAGCCTAGTACAGCGAGGAGGAAGAATAAAACATCTTGAGTATATGATGGTTGTTTAGTGTGTTCGTTGCCATCTATTAATCATTAGCATTGCACTTTTGGAGTATTCAAAGCATACCCTGTAAAATAGGATCTAAAATTGATTTGGGGTTCTCATCTTCATCTAAGTCCTCCTGCAATAGTTTACTAAATTTAGCCTTAGGAAGTTCTCGATGGATTTCTTTTTGGATCTGATTTTTTCCATTATGGATCTATATATTACAAAAACTGAAATGTTTGCAGGGGGGTGGGGGGGTGATTCGAATAGGAGAAGGGAATAGGCTTGGCTGGATATTATAATGAGCTTTATGCTTGTAACACTTAGCACTCAAGGATTCAAACACCCTGTTGTTGGTTAAATTGTTTTCCTATGTGTCTTTTTCTGCTTATCTTGTTTAAATGAAAATTGAAATTTTTGTGATGCATCAATTTCTTCAAGATTCAACTTCAATTACAAGTGAGGTTATGATCTTTATTCAGGGTGCATCTTCCAGTGACATTTTATATTTATATTCTAGGAAGCATCAGATGCATCTCAAAGTGCCATGGTCAATGTTATTGGCCTTGATGCAGAGAAGGTTCAAATGCTCATATTGGAGGGAAAATGACCTTTGTACTGTAAGTGGGACAAACTTTCATGTTGCTAACATGTCATATTAGAGGGAAAATATCCAGTGTTTTGATTAAGGAACTGTACAATTTTGTTTGGACAACTCACTTCTGACTCTAAATAAATAACTACATAAGATGCATATTACAGGGAAACTATACAGTTTCAGGGGGAATGAAAGGAGTGGAAGTAGTGGAGGCCAAAGGACTTTATCTGATGTACAAATTTTGGAGAGAAACACGATAAATACAAGGTAAACAGTAAGGAATCACACTTTCAATGATCTTACTTGATTACTAGTAATAAGGCTTGAATGTGATAGCTTACTAGAACTATTGTAGATATCCTTGTTATATCATTATTACTTCTTAAATATTAGTAGATGTATATGGTTCTCATTATGTTTTATGTGTAAGATCAATACAATGATCCTAACTAGTAGAAACATGGTATCGTAACTAATCTCATGTTACCTCTATATGGCATAACTAGTCTAAGCTAACAATACAACTAACCTTTATACTCTAAAGGGTGAAATAAGTTCATTGAATGCCGAGATCTTAACTGGATAGGTTACAGTTAAGAAGTACACATAAGAGTTAACACACATGTAGACATAATTAATCAATACCATTGATTGGGAATGCTTACACCTTATGCTTGATCTTGATAAGATAGGTTGTATAAGCTTTACTGCTTATTACTGGTAGTTAACCACATGAGCTCTTTCCCATAATAGAGTACATATACAGATACTGATACTAATACCTAGAGCTTAACTATGATGCCAAGTTTTACTAGTTTTACATAATGATAGCTATACTTATCACACTAATGGCACTCATGATAACTTAGTTGCATAAGATCTTCTGTAATCATGAGCTCATACATGTTGAAACAGAGTTGAACTGGCCTAGTAAGTAATGAATACAGGTAACCTATGTACTCATTATGACCTTTATCAAGCTTTATCAATGGTGTTCATAGTAATAGAATAGAATCAAACATAGTTAAAGAAAAGGACCATGCTTTTGGTTGAAACACATACATGTGATAGGATTACCTTGCTTTGAACATATGACATTACCCTAATTAACAATGATATCAATCTAAACGGTACTAGATCATGGTTCAAAGTAGGATACTATGCATAAGTAAATCATAACAAGCAAGTATCATGACCATTTTGTTTAAGTATTGTATTCTAATTCCATAATTAATAAGAGCTATGGATATGTTATGGATATTCAATAAGCTCAATCATGCTTTGTGTATTCCTTATCACTTTTCCTTTACAATGGTTAACCTTATTGTAATCAATGGTATTACTAGTATTCCACTTACTATAAACATTTACAAGGTATGTAACTCAATGTGCAACACTAGGACTCAGATTTGTATAAGCTAAACCATCTATGTTCTATCAAGCTGTAACACTACTTAGTACAATGGTTCTACTTCATTACTAGTATCATGTTGGTATCACAGTAAGGTCATAATCATTACCATAGTGTTACTCTTTCACACCTGTATTATGCTCTATACTATTGGTATACTATCTCGGCATTATAGGGCCATGTTTGTAGTCAAATGCCACATGCCAAAAAGTGGCGATAATGGGACACGATGTTGGTTGGAAGACCCCGGAACTGATTCCATTAGACACAGACTCAATCCTAAGGCCAACTAAGAAGAATAAACAACACATGCTAATTACTCTAGGAGTCAAGCATGCAAACAAACCTTCTCACAAATAAGCGCTAGTTAGTGATGGAATCCAACATGGTAGGATAGATGCGCGAAGGGGCTGAGTTTCAGTGCATGTGAGGTGTGAAATATCATGTGTAACTAAAAAATAAATCCTTTGGCAACCACTCTTCTATTATGTACAACACGTTTAGGGATTATTTCTTTGTCAAAATGGGCAAGCTTCTCTACAAAGTGATAATATTCCAATAACTGAGGATATTTTTCACCAAATGTAACATAGGAGTTATTATTCCAAACAGAGGCACCCTAGTTGTTGGTCCATAAAGGAGTGTTATGAACACTAGAAGTATGATATCTGTATGGATCAATTCCACCTAAAGCACCAAAATACCAAATGATATAATCTACTAAATTCTTCATCCTCATCTCTATGCATGCAATTCATAAAACCATAATGATGATTGTTATCATGGTAGCACTTGGGTTCATTGATAGGAAGTAGCAAGTAATTTTTCTCAAACCTATGATTTTATGTGTGTTAGAGTATGAGAAAACTCAAGTCTAGAGCATTTTATTATATGTATAGTAGATGTGAGACACAATTTCTTCAAGGAAGAAAGTCAATTACTCATTCTCATTGAAAATATTATCAATGTTTCTATTTAAAACCATATCCCCAACAATATGTAAAGAAAATAGATTCTATGGACTCTACATTAAAACTTAGAAATTAAACCTTCTAGCCAACATGAGACTCCATAGCTACCCCTAACACTCCTATATAAGTTAGGCCCATTGTTCCTACGGTTTCATTTGAATATTAATTTATGCGTATGAGTAATATGAGAAAATTCCTGACTCAAGGTGAGAACTGTCCATAATAAAATGCATTATCTTATTTGTCTAGGGTTTAGTGGATCATACATGTCCATTGTGGTCTTGGAATACGCAACAAAAACTTACTTCAACACTATCTAACCAAACCCCATGAAGGATTTTGAAAGTGCCACCAATGAATAGGATAAAGAGGCCTACTAATCAGAGATTAATGATGCAGGGGGATAAAATCGACCATTTTGAAGACAATACATGGTGAAATGAGAGGAATTTCATTAAAGAAATTCTACTAACCAAAAATTTAATCATTTGCAACCACTGTAAATCGTAAACCCAAAAATCGTGTACATAATCATGAAGTCGTGGGTTCAATCCTAGGCATAAATAAACAATTTTCAAATAACAAATAACCCTAAAAAATTCATAAGTAGAATTAAGTGCCATTTTTGACAACTTAACTGGTCCCCTAAGGGAATCACCCTTGGCTCTGTCTCTTCTGTAAGTACGGTCTCCTCTGTTGCTTGAGTATCTTCACAATCTCTTGTGCTCCACTTTTCTCCTTGCTATATCAAGTGGGATGGACTATCACTATCTTCACATTTCTCTCTGTCGTTGTCTCCTCTGTTGCTCACAATGTGGGCTATATAGGACATCCACAAAGCGGGTTTTGTTTTGTAATTTGGTCTATAATTTTTGTTTTTATTTTATTTTATATTACACAATATAATATATATTATATAAATAATATATTATATAGAAAACATATATAATAAATTAATATATTTATTTAGTATAAATATTATAATAATTGTTGGAAGCAGGCCAAAGCGGAAAGAAAGGAGATTTTGGGAAAGAAGGCATACAAGAGGGAAGAAACAACTGGAAGGAAGAGCATCACACACGCATGCATGGAATACCTAACGATATTAGGGTTAGTCTTTTTGCAACACATTGTAATGGACGAAGAGACGAAAACATATAAATATAGATACCTAGGTCTCATAGGGAGAGACGGATGCGAGGAAGTGGATGCAATGTAATATTTTTCTGTATGACCTAATTTTGTAAGCTAGTGAGCTAGAGAGGACTAAGGAGGGTATATCTTGAGGGTTAGATCACAGGCTAAGGATCCTGGTGCGATCTAGTCCACCTCATAATAGATCTCAACCCAACTGAGAAGAGTTTTAAAGCGTGCGACGTTGTAGTTCAGAACTACTATAATAAAAGAGCTAAGAGCCAGATCTTTGTGGATATAGCCTAGGGGGGGTGAACCACGGTAAAACCTATTTTATGTGATTGAATGCATGTGCTTCTTTATTGTCTTCAGTAGTTGTTGATATGCTAAATGAATGAGTTGTTATATTTCTTGCGTAATCATAATTGATAATGTATTGTGTTAATAAGTTAAAATAGAACTCTCATCATATAGTTCTTAGATTCCCCCACTCAATCCTAGGATGCAAACACATGAGTATTGCAACCACCCATTAAGACTATCTCGGGTGAGACGATGTAGTGCACCCTGTGCGTTGCGTTTCCTTCTGGTTTACCAGGAGGGTTGATAGTTTTATAGGCTTTGTTGGAACCCCGAACATACATGAACCCTAGGTCATTCAAGATGAGGATACAAACTCAGACAAGATATATAAATAACCAACAAATGGTTCTATTTCCATTGGTAGGAATAGTAAAGGGTTGAGTAGATGAGATATGTTGAAAATCTGTTAAAAGATACATAAGATCTGTGGAAGGAGGTTCAAGAGAATATTACAGCAGCAAAGAAAGCAATGAGCCACTAGAAGGGGATGTTGAGACCGTGGAATCCCAAAAAAGCATAGATCGAAAGCTGGCTAAGGAAAAAAGAACTAGAGTTTTCACAGAAAGATAACAAAAACCCTAGAGTAACACCCTACAAATATCTTGAGAAATACGTGTTTACTGATTTGCATGAAGTCTTTTTCTGTGATTTTCCACACTTATTGCAAGAGTGGATAATAAGGTTGAAGGATAACCATGCAACGAACCATATTCGACAGTTAGAGTGGACCCCAGTACAAATTGAGCATTTACAATAGGTGAACAACAAATTCACCTGTGCAGTAGATTTTTGGCTCGACAGTATTGTGGCAGGCTTTATAACAAAGTTTGCAGTAGATACAGTGAAGTCGTACAGTGCAACAGAGCAGGAGTTTCTACGTGGGCCTCGAGGAAGGTATATTGGATCGTTGTATACTTCTATTAAGATACTTCTATACAACAAAGGCGTAACGACAATGGAGTTGGAAAGCTAAACTTCCCTGCGTGCATGGGGGAAGGGGGGAAGCACTGACAGAAAGAGGAGAAATGGAAGGAGGAAAGGATAAGGAAAAGAAGGAGGAACCCTTGGACCCAATCATGATGGAAGACAACCAGATAAAGCGGATCATGGTGACAGTTGGAAAGACGCGTAGCGGAGTACCCTGCCAATACAAGGTGAATACCAGGAAGCGAGTCATAGCTGCGAGGGAAGGCTTGGCGAATGATCAGGAAGAGGTAGAGGATCTTTGGTCTGTGGATAATATTGAGGAAATCATGCGTGCAACATATGAGAGGAAGACGAGAGGTCCAATAACGGGAAGAGAAGAAAACAATCCTATCCATATTAATGTCAGTGTGGAACCCATAAACCCATGTGCGACTAATACACCAAAGAGAACACCACCATTTAGACAACTGAATTTCGGAAGAAGAAAGACAACAGGAAGTACATATACACAAGGAACAACAACTGGAGGAGCCAATTCATGAAGCACTAATCAAGCATCTACACTGCGCGGAGGTAGTAATTCAACGTTCATAATAGCAGGACACGATCCCACCATCAGGTTACTAGCATTTAAAGGAGAAGCATCGGAGGACTTGGAAAAACATTTGTTCATATGTGAGAATATTTGGGAAGAAAAATAGGTCACAGATGAAGATACTAAACTGGCACAACTAGCGATTACACTAAGGGATTACGCACTGGATTGGTATATGAGTTTAGCTACAAACAATCCACTAGGGACAACCAGAACAATTGCAGACATCAAGAAATTACTGATAAACAAGTTCTAGAAGCCAAGTTCATAAGATCAGTACATGAACGAGATGATCGAAATTAGACAAAAACCAGGAGAATCTGTATGGGAAATTGACCAGAGATTCAAGCGACTGAAGGGAAAGTTGAAATATCTCATGACTGATATGCAGCATAGGCACCTATTCGTCAATTCACTGCTACCACACTTAAAATACCCATTGCGACAACAGAAGTTTCAGATGTAGGCAAAGGCTCTACAGGCAGCCCTGCAATTGGAAGAAAACCAGTATCAACAGACAGATCTAGCCATTGAAGAACGGAGGGAGGATTTGAATAAATTAACGTTCCAGCTAAACTAGAATAAAAGTAAGGACAAACAATAAGTCATTTAGTGTACTACATGCAGGACAGAACGGCACCACAAGAACGAATGTCCAACATTCACGTAGTATATGGTAGTAGGAATGCCAAATCTGATACGAACAGGACTATGGTGCGAAATCTGTAAGAAACCGGGCCACGATCCCTATCACTGCCCAATGATGCAGAAATACCAGACAGTCCTAAAGAGTTCATATTGCAACTTTTTCAAGTCAGTGGGCCATGATGACAAAGATTGTAGAACTATGGATTTGATGTGATAAAGGACATTAGATGCATATAGAGTGCAGGTAGAAATGAAGACTAGGAAAGTTGCACCACTATTTAACCACGTTCCAGCCCCATACAACACTGCACAACAACAGTATAATACTACGCAACAACCATATAATATTGCGCAGCCACAGTACAACACAACACAACCTTAGTACAATACCGCGCAGTACAATCAAGTGCCTCAGTATAACACGTCGAGAGGAGATTGAGTGGGATACAGAGGTGGAGGACGAGCGAGGGAGGTTTTGGAAGAGGTAGAGGACCAGTGGTATGTCATAATTATCAACAACTGGGACATTATGCAAGGGAATGCCCACTTCCACCAGCAACGTGTATGTATTGTCGTGCAACAGACCATGATATGGAAGAATGTCTGACACTATTAGTAAAGATCCAGGAAAAGAGGAACCAAAACAACTAGAATGTTCAGTGGATTTCAGCTAAAGCAAGGGATGAAGGATGAAACATCAACATAGTTACCCATGGAGGATCTAAAATAGGAAATGACGCAGTCCGACAAGAGCCGGTACAACACCAGTGGGTGAAGAAGAATGTCAAGCCAAGGAAGCAGTTCGACGCACAGAAGGAGAAGGATATATTTAGGCAAGCCAGACAAGA
Source organism: Picea engelmannii (assembly GCA_009831015.1). Classification (NCBI taxonomy): domain Eukaryota; kingdom Viridiplantae; phylum Streptophyta; class Pinopsida; order Pinales; family Pinaceae; genus Picea; species Picea engelmannii. Next base: position 360,476 of record ML800873.1, read on the forward strand.
ATTTTAGAAGGATGACATTGCATCGACTTCAACTGCACGACAAAGCAAGGAAGCACCAGAGTACAAGATGCCTCTATTATTGGATCATACCAATGAAATGCAACCCATGGGACAAGTAAGTACAATCAAAGGCTTTTTGCAATCATGTGTAAAAGTATTGAATGATCCATCATCTATCAAAATATTGCAAAACATATTAGAAAGATGTAGTATAGAGACAAAAGGAAAACTAGAACAAAAAACAGTCAATCACCTACATACAAGGAGAAGAACAAGTAGGGAGTTTGGACTGAATTCCAACATTGAAGATTTCAACATGGGAGATATCATACTAGATCTAGGATCTGAAGTTAATGTATTACCAAAGAAGACATGGAAATGTATGGGAGAGCCCACATTAGGATATTCACCTGTTCAACTGAAACTAGCAAACCAACACAAAGTCCTACCAATTGGTAGATTGAAAGGAGTGACAATAGACCTGGATGGAGTGTGCACTAAAGCAAACTTTGAAGTGATTGAAATAGTGGACGAAACAACACCATATCCAGCATTGCTTGGCTTGGATTGGGCGTTTGACAACCAGGCTATAATCAATTTGAAGACACAAAAAATGACATTTGAGTCAAGTGAATACAGGGTCATCGCGCCATTGGACCCATTAGAAGGGGAAAGGTTTGTAGAACCCACTTTCTTAGACTTAGAGGAAATCAACCAATTGTACATAACAACTACACGTGATGAGAATTACATGAACCCAACTGCAGATGGGATACTCAGTTGGCGGACCATTACTTCATGTGTGACAGACTCAGATACCGATTTAGAGAACTGGAAACAAAGGCTACACGAAGTTTCCACGAGAAGGTGTGCATGAATAGACTGCACAGTAAGATGGGTAGGCACAGAGATAAGAGAACCACCCAATTTCCATAGAGTAAATGATCTAGAATTATTATTGGCATAGTACGAATATGAAGTTTTAGAGAATCAGAGACTCTTATCACTTGATATAGCACTCAAGGCCACACCCACAATATGGTGGGGTGCACACAAAGAGACAATCATAGATTGGTACCAATGTAAGCGATTACTGCACATAAGGTTCGGCGCGGAACAGAAAAACAACAAGCAGCAGAAGTATGATGGACAGGAGGCACCAGTGGAACACTTGGAGAAGTGCAGAATGTTGTGGAGAATGACACCCCCAGAGGAATGGCCCCATAATTTCATACACACTCTAGAGGGCATACCAACGAACTGGTGTACAGACCAGGAACTGCACAAAGGAACTGGGACCTGGACGGTATTGCAACAGAATTTTACAGTCACTTTTTCATTCAAGCATGAGAACCCAAACATAGATGTAGCTATTAAAAATATAAGAGGGGTGATATTCATCAAGGAACCAGAAGTCGAACTCATAACAAAAGAACAACAGCAGAACAAACAAACAGTCAAAGAATTGTTTTCATGTTACCATGTGCAGGAGGAAGCACTAGATGAAGATGATCCATGCGATATTCGGATCGAGGAAGTAGAAGGTGAAAGAGAAGTGGTGGGTCCACCTATAGAATCAAAAGTCATTATTGTGTCAATCAAGGTGAAGAAAGTCAACACCGGGACAGTTGAGAATCCCAAAATGGCTAGTATTGGTTATTACTGGGATGGGCAAACAATAGAAAGCATAACAGAGTTACTGCACAAATACAATGACCTGTTTCTCACAACATTTACATAAATGAAGGGTATAGCAGGAGAGCTAGGAGAAATGAATATACCACTCAGAGCTGAAGCGAGACCGATCAAACAGTGACCATACAGATTGAACCCGATATATAAGCAGAAAGTCAAAGCTAAGATCGACAAGATGCTCAAAACTGGAATCATAGAACCAGTGGAAGAATCGGAATGGATAAGCCCAATGGTAGTTCAGGAGAATAAACAAGGAGGGATAAGGATATGCATTGACTTGAGGAAGTTGAACGATACATGCCTACATGACTCATTCCCTACACGTTTCACGGATGAAGTGTTGGAGAACATAGGAGGCCACGAAGTTTACTCATTCACTGATGGATTCTCAGGCTACCACCAGATCAAGATACCACAGGAAGACAGATACAAGACCACGTTTTCTATAGAATGGGGATCCTACTGGTACACAATCATTCCGTTTGGACTGAAGAATGCACCAATAATATTTTCTAGAGTAGTCATCGTCGCATTTAAGGAATTCATCCACCAGTTTATAGAGGTATACTTGGACGATTGGATAGTCTATAGTTTGTTGAAATACCATGTAGAGGTGTTACGGTTGATTTTAGAAAGATGTAGGCAGTGCCAGATATCATTAAACATAAAAAAATGTATATTTAGAACACCGTTTGGTCTACTATTGGGCCATATAGTATGAAAACAAGGTTTACTAGTAGATCTTGCAAAGATTACAGTAATTGTTAGCTTTCCATCACCAAAAATAGTCCATCAACTAAGAGCGACATTGGGACACATAGGATACTACAGAAAGTTTATCAAAGGGTATGCACCGATTACCACACCAATGGAGAAACTGTTAAGAAAAGATACAAATTTTTAGTGGAACGACGATTGTCAACATGGTATGGATATGTTGAAAGAAAAGATGGTCACCATGCCAATACTAGTATTTCCAGACTGGGAGAAGACATTCCACATACATGTATATGCATCATCCATAACACTTGGAGCTATCTTGGCGTAGTCAAGAGCGGGAGATTTGGATCACCCTATAGAATTTGCGAGCAGAAAGCTATCAAAATCAGAAGAGAACTATAACACCACAGAGAGGGAAGGCCTAGCTATGGTCTATGCACTACAGAAGTTCATAAATTACTTATTAGGAAAACACTTTGAGATGTTCACAGATCACTCATCCCTTAAATACCTAGTCAACAAGCCAGTGTTGGGGGAGAGAATCTATCGATGGTTACTACTGCTTCAATAATTTGATTTTGAAGTAATAGTCAAGCCAAGAAAATTGAATGCAGGACCTGACCACCTATCAAGGGTCACAAACAAAGAAGAACCTACAAATTTAAAGGACAACTTCCCATACGCACAATTATTTTCAGTCCAAATCACTGATGAACACTTTGTAGATATAATTTAGTACTTGAGCACAAGTATTGCGCCGTAGGAATATAACACCGCCCAGAAGAAAAACTTGGTAGTCCGGGCTGCAGACTATCAACTGATCGCATGACACTTATACAAAATGGGTGCAGATAGCATATTGCGAAGATATGTGTTAGAACATGAAAGACCAAGAGTTTTAGCAAAAGCTCGTGAGGGAATAGCAGTAGGACATTACATAGGAAAAGCTACCACATAGAAGGTATTTCACGTAGGAATATGGTGGTTGACCATTCACAGAGACTTGAAGGATTACTGCCAAATATACGATGTCTGTCAAAGGGTTGGTAAACCCAATAGAAGGGACGAGATGCCATTACGACCACAGGTAATATTGCATGCATTCAATAAATGGGAAATAGACTTTGTGGGACCAATCAACCTACCTACAAAAAGAACAGGAGCAAGGTACATTATCACCACGATAGAATACCTGACAAGATGGGCCGAAGAAGCACCAGTGAAGGATTGTAGTGTAGAAACAACAACACACTTTCTATTTGAACAAGTAATCACTAGATTTGGGTGCCCAAGAGTTTTGATGAGTGACCAAGGCACACACTTCATTCATATCACTATCAATGCTATGACTGAAGAGTTTGAAGTCCATCATCAGAAGAGCACACCATATCACCCACAGACAAATGACACAGTAGAAGCATTTAACAAAATCCTTGAGAATGCACTAATAAAGATCTATAATGTCAACAGGGATGATTGGGACCTCAAAATACCAACAGTATTGCAGGCCTACAGGACCATGTGCAAGAAGTTGACAGGGCACACGCCATTTAAATTGGTATATGGCCAAGAAGCAGTGGTGGCATTAGAATTTCTGATATCCAGTTTGTGCATAGCAACAATTACACACATGATGAAACAAGGTGCAGTAAAGGAGAGACTAAATCAGTTGATGACCATGAAGGAAGATCGGATCCCAGCAGGGTTCCACCAACAAGTTTAGAAAACAAGGGACAAATCTTAGCCCAACAGACACATCAAGAAGAAAACTTTCAAGGAAGGAGATTTAGTGTTGATGTATGACAACAACTCCATTCAACACCCAGGAAAACTCGGAATGCACTGGTTAGAAGCGTATGAAGTAAAAACTATCATAGGTGGGGGATATGTACAGTTGAAATATGTAACGGGTTTAGAACTCAGAGGGATGATCAACGGAAGCCGACTGAAGCTGTAAAAGGATAGTCGACCACCCAAAACTTGAAAGTCATCGCACAGTAAAAAAAAATAAAATTTAAAAAGAGGATATTAAACAATACCAACAAAGGTACAGTGCACCAAAAGGAGAAGAGGCAAGCACACTTAGACAAGGCCAACGACCAGGTAAAAATGGAAATAAGAGGGAAAAGTAAATACAACAAAAGTAGTACTAAACGACAAAGGAATTCGGAATTGAATGTCAAAAAGGACCGATGGGACGCCGCATTAATCACACCAACTGGAGACGGTGAAGGAAAAGTAGCAACAAATATGAAGGAACCATAGGTTCATTGAATCCTTAATAAAGGTAGCATCTTCGAGAAGCTTCATACGATGCCCATACAAAGCATGGACATGGGAGAAAACAGCTTATTGCGAGACTGGAAAAGACATAAAGCGATAGAGCCTACAAGGCACAGAGTGAAGTTCACAGAGGTTACAGAGACCATTGAACTCAGTGAACAATTGACATTCACCACCATGGCACCACCCTAGCAAGAAGAACCAAACCAAACTACCAGACACTCCAGAGTTAGAACCAGAGCACAGGTACAGTTGTAGGAAAGTGAACAATAGCCACCAGAGGTCGTCAATGTCGACGAAATCCCATCACCAGATACAACACCAATGAACCCCACACCCATGGTAGAAGAAGCTCAACAGCTACCACCTGAGGGCATGAATGTGGATATGTCGACAGAGGAAAAGGAGCAATAGAACTAGGGCACAGGCAACCTAGCACAACCAGAGAACCCTAAAGGAGCTCCGAGAGTCGATGGGACGACTACAAATCAGGAAGCAGTAGTCGAGCCAGATGAATCAAAAACAACTGTGTCAGACCACCCACAGGAAGGAGTAGTGGAAGATGTCACAGGACTGTCAGAACATTATGTCGAATAAAGATCGATGGAAGTTGGAACCTCGAGTCAGCCACTACCGAAAAAGGACAAGCAACAGGTACCTAGGTCACCACGCAAGAAACCCATCACATACATTGTTTTGTTGTATATACCATAAGGGGTACAGGTGAAATCAGACTTGCTAGGTTATGTCAAGAAGCTAAAATACTCGAACCACAATGTAATGAACACAGACAAGTTCCCGGAGTTCGCAAAGAAATTCTACCTATAGACTGTGGGTCTGGATGCATTTGGGGAACCAGTTAATCAACCACTCCAGTGGACAATAGGATTGGCAAAGACAGGGATTTTAGGTTTGCTAGAGCTACCACACTTTGGCAGAGGATAGTACGCAAGCAGTTGCATCAAACAATTGATGGAGGTCACACATGGAAGGGATATATGATTGGAAAATATCGTCTCGATAGACGTAGAGATCATTGTGCACATTACAGGGCTGCCATCTCGGGGCATGGATCTCGTGCAATTTCTCGATGAAAAAACAAAGGATAAAGCACTCACGAAAGAGATGAAAAAGAAATACAGCATTGACAGGGGAACACGAGGAATCATCATCAAGAGGATCAATGATGCCGCAACACGAATGGCCACAAAAATCATGGCCTGCTAGCTTCTAAGAAAATGCCGCAAGGAGGAAGTCTCGGCTGGGGTCATCGCAGTTGCAACACAATGTGCCAAGGGCACCACAGTTAGTTGGGCACCCTATATTTTGAATTTGTTTCTGGATGACTACAAGGATGCGCAGGATCTAGGAACATAATTTTATTACTCATGGCTACTCATGATGATAGCCATTAAGGGTTGGAAGGAACCGAAATATGTATTTTTCGCCACCAGACCCAAACCTAATCATGGAGCGAGATATTTATCACTTCGTACCACATCAAATGCTAGGAACATAAAGATGAACGCATCCATATTCAAAGGATATCTACACGATGTATAGGAAGCCATCACCAACCTCTGTAGAATAACACCACAGGCTATCGTGTACTATCGGGACGTCGCCAACTTCAAGGCCACTCGACATGTGATGTGGATACATGTGTGGAAGGACCCCAACAAGAAGTGTCTACAATTGTGCTACTGCATCACAGAGGGAGACATCAAAATGGTTATTAGGGATTGGGAAGACGACTAGAATATTCCATTCCTCACCCAAGACATACCTACAAGGACAGTGGAGGAGGAGGCAGGGTAGGAAGAAACACAGCCTCAGGAAGTCCCAGTGCCCAAGAAACCAAGGAAGGGCCAGACCAAAACAAAGCAGATGAAAGAAGGGGCATCTAAGACAGGGACCCAAAATGGGAAGAAGAATAATACGCAGTCGACCCAAGTACAACAGAAACAGGCCAAGGTAGCACATGAGACTACACCAAGTCCCAATCCACAAGAACCAAGCCTGACTAAGAGGCTAGCTACTTATATGGGGGGTGTGCGCAAGAAGATGAAGGTGCAAAGAACACCTCCAGAATACATGATCACGGAAGATGATGCAGAAATGATATCCCAGATGGTCCAGGATTATACATCCGAGGATTTTGAGAATGTTGTGCACCACAAGGACAAAATTTAAGAGGATTTGGAAGACATGCGATAGTTCCTCAAGTAGATCAGGGAAGCATAGGAAGCAGGCAACAACATAGTAACATGGTTGTCAACATCACATACAGGAGAAGAATTTGAAGCAAGTGAGCAAGATACAGTCCACACAATACCGCATTCGAGCACAACATTCCACATTACACCCTGCATGTTGTGCATGGACGATATCATGGGGCAGACACCCCTAAAGGACTTAGCTCAACTCCAATTGGTATTGTCACGGATAGCATCCAAAGCTCTACACAAATTACAAGTTAGCGTTACATAAGAAATACAGTGTTGTGCACACACAAAAAAAATTGAATTACAGTAGGCAAAAGATAAATGAGACACGCTGGAATTGATATATGAGTAGGCTAAGCTCGAGACCCAAGAGGAGAGGGAGCACATGAATGGATTGGAGCAAAAAGTGGCTGGAAATTATGAGAAGATTCCAAAGACCGCACAGAGGGACAGACTCACAACAACAGAGAAGATTGATTGGATTGCACAGGCAATTGATCAATATCAGAAGGAGATTGAGAATATCCGTGAGAAACTCACACCTACCACTCCACCACAGGTAAGGGAGCAAAGGAAGGAGGAAACAAAGAAGCTATAGGAGATAGAGCAATAGGTTAGCGCAACAGCCGACTTGTTCGATAAAGAAACACAACTTTGGACGAAGCTGGAAGAGGATCAGTAAGCCCAACGGTGGGACAAGGAAGAAGAAAGGATAAGCGCAACTATCCAAGACCTCAAGGAGAGGCAGAAGACAATGTCCATCATGGAGCATGTTAAAGGGGTGCAGGATATGAAGAAAATACAGGCGAAACTCACCACTGTGTAAACACAGAAAAAGGAGCATCGGGCTCAAATGGAACCACTTCAATAGTGAGTAGTAGAAGTCATTCCATAGGAAAAGGAAGCCAAGACATATATGGAACAAACCCAGGTAGAGTGCGCAGGGTTGATTAGTGATGAGATTGCAGTCCAGACAGTGGACACACCCAAGGAGAAGACCGTGCAGGCTCAAACACTAGAAACGGAGCTCAAGGAGAAGTTCCAGGTGATTACCAGGGAGATCAATGAAGCGCACAAAGGTTAGGTGGCTCGGGATGAGCCACGTGTCAGTATTGGGGGCCTGTTGGAAGCATGCAAAAGAGGAAAGAAATTCGATTTTGGGAAAGAAGGCATACACGAGGGAAGCGACAGCTGGAAGGAAGAGAAGCATGCACACATGCATGGAAGACCTAATGATGTTAGGGTTAGGTTTTTTGCAACACATTGTAATGGCTGAAGAGAAAGACACATATAAATATAGATACCTAGGTCTCATAGGGATATACGGATGCGAGGAAGCGGATGCAATGTAATATTTTTCTGTATGACCTAATTTTGTAAGCTAGTGAGCTAGAGAGGACTGAGGAGGGTAGATATTGAGGGTTAGATCGTAGGCTGAGGATCCTGGTGCGATCTAGTCTGCCTCATAATAGATCTCAACCCAATTGAGAATATTTTTAAAGTGCATAGCGCTTTAGTTCACAACTACTATAATAAAAGAGCTAAGAGTCTTATCTTTATGGATGTAGCCCAGGGGGGGTGAACCATGGTAAAACCTGTGTTATGTGATTGGATGCATGCGCTTTTTTATTGTCTTCAGTAGTTGTTGATATTCTAAATGAATGAGTTTTTATATTTCCTGCATAATCATAATTGACAGTGTATTGTGTTAATAAGTTAAAATAGAACTCTCATCATACAGTTCTTAGATCCTCCCACTCAATCCTAGGCTGCAAACACATGAGTATTGCAGCCACCCATTAAGACTATCTCGGGTGAGACGACGTAGTTCACCCTGTGCATTGCATTTCCTTCTAGTTTACCAAGAGGGCCAATAGTTTTAGATACTTTGTTGGAACCCTGAACATACATGAACCCTGGATCACTCAAGTTGAGGATAAAAACTCATACAGTATATATAAATAACCAACAATAATTAATATATTTAATATTTAATATATATTATATAATAAAATAATAAACATTTTATAATAATTAATATATATTATATAGTGGGCCTAATTGTTAAGAACATGTATTTACTCCTTGGATGTCACACGTTCAAAACCTAGAGGGGGTAGGGTATGTATAACCACTAACTCACATGTCCCTTAACTTGTATAATGACGATGATTGCGATAACAATGACAATATTGATGATGATGACGATCAAGATGATGATGATCATGAGGATGACAATATTGATGAGAATGATGATGACAATATTGGTGAGGATGACGATGACAATATTGGTGATGATGATGATCATGATGATGATGACCATGAAGATGATGACAATATGATGATGATCATGAAAATGGCAATGACGATGATGATGAAAATGACAATGATAATGATGATGATGACGACGACTGCGAAAATGAATATGACGATGATGATGATGACAATGACTATGATGATGATTGTTGTAACATAGAAATGTTTTGTTAAAATTTTCTAATTTCTCACAAAATATTACCAAAACTTGCCAATTTCTTGTCACCTTAGAACTTCCAATCTAGATATTTCTCTTACTTTATTAGGCATACAAACGTTACCAAATTCTAAAGAGGAGAGATCTAAGAACCTTAAGTGATATTGGAAACTTTGTTTGGATTGATTCATCAGATGCAATTGCAGGTCAAAGACATAAAGCAGAGAAAATTTACATGCACTAGAAGTATTCAAGAAATGGTAAAGGGGCTATTGAACGCCACCCAACATTTCTCTAGAGTGTGAAAACCAAGAAAGTAACCCAATAGATGAGTCCATCATGTCCACACAATCTAGAATGTTAGGTTATTTTCATTAGTATATCACACATAAAAATGACCCTGCATTAAAGACTCTACCCAGTTTGCACCCTCCATTCCACAACCCACCTCAAAACCTCCCACAACATTTTTCGAATGAGGAATGCAAGATGAATCCTCCCATTTCTCCTCACCTATCTCCCTCATATATGAAACTATTCCTTATCTATTTGCCCTTGATTTCGTGCTCAATGATCTCCTTTACTTCATAGTCTATCTCCTTACCCTCGCAATCTATCTCCTTGACCTCAATTTCGCACTCAATGATCTCTTTGCAGCCCTCGGTCTTGTGCACACGCAGTGATATCATAGTGGGCAGGATTTTGTGATATCCACAATAATGATGTTTCATGGATTTTCAAATATTAATGTACAATATTTTTTGAAATCTCATTTTCTAGATTTCAAATTGTCATTCTTCAAGATTTTGCAAAGTTTATTGAAATACATTCACATATTGCATTGGAATGTTATTATTTTGGGGGGAAATGCTTTTTATAGAATCCCTTTGACTATAGTGTCATGATTTGAAGGGCATATTTGTGCCTTGGAATATTATTATTCTTATAAGAACATGTGGCGCAGACCTCCTTCCCTCCAAAGGGCTGCTTGACCTCCCGATCTTGGATTGTTAGAATATTGATTCAAAGTGACTCTTTTGGCCCCTTTTTCCTCCCAGCAACCAAGACTATCACCGTGGGTCTATATATTCTCAATTCGGGATTCAGGGATATCCTGAACTCTCCCTACTTGTCTTCCCAAAAGCATTGTTCTGAATCTCTGAACTTCCGCCACGCATCTCCTCAGATTCGTCAGCCTCACTATGGTTCGGGTTTTGCGACTTTGCGAAACTCTAAGTCTCTCGCTCTGAACTTCCAGGATTCTGATTCCAAAACTCCTTAATCCAATGCCACGTACTCCTCTCATGATCAACAACTGAGATTGGATCGTGACTTCAGACTTTGCGACTCTGGTTTCGTCAAGTCTTCAAACTTGTCGAACTACGAAGTTCCAAAACGCTCCACAACTATTCTCCTCATAGCTTTACTATATCTAATGGTCTAGGATCGTTCGTCTCCCTATGGAACGAACCTTGTCCACTATCTTGGATGGGGACTTCAGGGACTTCTCTTCTTTGAATAATTTCTGCCACTCTTCCTCCTGATCTTACTCCAATTTTCTTGGTTCCTCGGAACAATCTCTTCGACACTTAGTCAAATTCTTGATTTGTGCACACCTTGCAATATAATTTCATCCACGAATCACTTATCCTTGTGGATGGATTCGCACTCCTTGCAACTGTTATCCAACCACTTTTGTCTGCCTTGATTGAAATCATGTTATCCTTCATGAGCTTTCGAGTCTGAAAAATCTGTCACACACTCCTTGCGGACGTCGATGCACTCTTTGCACACATAAGTTTCACGCTAACTCTCCTAAGCTTTCGAGTCGAAATAGACTCGGTCACACACTCCTTGCGGACACTATGCACACCTTGCACTCACTCAATGAAAAGAAACAATTGAGACTTATTCACTCTTCACAGTGACTCATGCATTCAACAAAGAAAATGCGGTCATGGATTCAAGAACAATAAATAACAGAGTATTGAAAAATAATAGAAAGTCTACCATTCACTCATTCAGATAGACACATAACAACACACATTTTGGACAATATTCCTCTTTTATACTTATCCAACTAAAACTTACATGCATTCATACACTGTTAATTGGCTATCATCTATCAACAACCTTCCGACAAAAACCATCAACTGGGCAATATTACAAATCTTTATACAAAAGAGGTACTCTTTGAGCCTTTCCCTCCAACTAATCTACATTATCTTATCGTAATTGAATGTTATCAACTACTTAACATTTATTACAATAAATATCGAGTCAGACAGATAAGAGCGCAAGCTCCAAATCTGTACTTCGATATGATTCATAAAACAAAATGCATTCCCCATTGATCTTATGCAATGGCTTAGCCTCCGATCATTAAATATGTTCATAACTCAAAAAGTTTTGTCAGATATTACATTAATACACTGATCTTTGAAATTCAAAATATTTCAAAATGTGTGCTAGTGCGCCTAGTTGTCTTCCACGCTTGTGCTTTGTTGGCGATGCTCCTGCATCAACATGCATATATATAAGTATGCTTGAGAGCCACCAAACATGCTAATAGTTGAAGTTCCCATATAGTTGCTCCAATAGTCACAATGCCAAAAATAAAATGGCATATCTCCATATATCTCATTAAATGATTATGTGAAATCAATAAATACAACAAATACCACCTAAGAAAATGGCACTTAGTTTGTTTCAAGCAAGATCTTGATATAGTGATAAAATCAATAAATAAGCATAATACAAGATCAAGGATTCAATCAAACATGCCAACAATAATCTATTGTATTTGAGGCCATATATATATCTATATATATATATATATATATATATATATATATATATATATATATATATATATATAGTAAAGGTAACTTTATTTAAATAGGGAAAGAATATTCCTTGCAACAATGCTTGCATAACAAATATGCATTATCATTCACTCTTGACATAGCATAGTGATGCCTAACACAACATACGATATTGTACTGTGCATAAACATTATAATCATAAACATACATACAACTAAGGTATTTTTTCCCTATATATTCCAAACACACCTCTCCAACATTTATTCAAAGGTTCAAAGAGCCAAAAAATTCAATAATCTTGTAATCAAATCTTTCTTCAAAAGGAAAAAAGTAAAAATATTGTCCTTAAAGAGGAAAAAAACACAACGAACCTTGATTTCAAAGGCCAAAATGTTTAGAATGTGAATCAATAATACCACGTAAAAGGTAGACACAATGACAAATTTATTTTCTTGTGATGGCATAACCCAAACTGGTAACACCTCCATCTAAAGATTCTAGTCTCTACTAGAGAACTTATAGAGAATGAATCTTGACATCTTCTTCTATTGCACATTAACTAACATCAATCTTTCTCTTTGTTAGCTCAAATACTCGGATATTTTATTCAACTTACACCTTGTGCTACACAATTATTTAAACCTTTGTAATCTATCTCCCTCAAAATACATAGGTCATCCTCTCTCTCTTTTTCTTTGTACCTCACCTTACCAACGAGTATTTATTCACTTGGCAGTTTAACACCTCCATACCTGACATTGAAACACCTCCATGTAAAGTTCCTAGAATTTATCATATGACTCACAAGGCATGAATTATGCCATAGTATTCTTCCACTAGACACTAACTAATGCCAAATTCGTTTTCATTTTTTTCTCCAATTTACACCTTGTGCTAAAAAAAGACTATCCTTATTTTCTGCCTTTACAAACTATCTCTCTCACAAATTACACATTCTCCAACCTTTCTCTTTCTATTATCTAGTATTTTTTTATCGAAAGGCATCCCATCAATTTCAACCCATGAGAACTGATAAAAATAAATTAATAGATAAAGATAGTTACACAAGTGAAAACAATCGTGCCTTTCCAAAGGTGGAAAATGTAAACACTAACCATGAAAGGTGGTGGAGGGATAAAAAGAATTTACGCCATTTTTGAAGGACTAGAAATCTTTAAAAAAATAAGATTTGAACAATTATAGCATCTTTACGCAGTTGCTAGAAGGGTTTGGTGAATTGAATGTAGTTCAGGAGCTTACTTTGAACAAGTGTTGTAATTTACAAGAGCTTCCAAGTAGCATTGTGAAGTTTACATCACTGCGACTTACTTATGCTTCTTGAAAGCTTTGGAAACTTCGCATCCCTAATTCATCTAGATTTGGCACATAAGCAATCTTCTAGACGACTTTGGACAATTGGTGTTCATGTCACTTCAAATACCAATTAAGGGATGTGAACACTTGATAAAACTTCCATGTAACTTTCATTATTCGATAATGCTTAGGTAATTAAAGATGTATAAATATAACAGTCGTCAAGGATACTCAAAAGTTTTGGAAAACTTACTTGTTTAGAGATGACAGAATTATCATGACATGATGAGCTAGTTCAACTTTCCAATGACATTCATTCAATCAAAAACGTTGAGAGGAATAAGAATGTGGGGATGTAGGAGCTTGTCAAGGCCACCTAGAAATCTTGGAATTTTTTTTATTAGGAAGGGTAATTGTCTAGTGCTTTTCATTCCATGGTAGCATTGAGAGACTTGAACATGTTCGTATGCATGAACTTGTTGAGGTTACCTATATATTTTGGAAAACATAAATATTTAGAAGTGTTGACCTCATCAAAATGAAAAGGTTTTGTAAAATTTCCTCAAGGTTCTCATCATCTTAAGTGTCTGGACGAGTTAGAATATGTATTAGGTGATGATCAACTAGAAGAACTAAGTGGTGATTTCCATTTTCTTCAATCAAAATGAATATTGAATGTCACATTGTGAGATGTCGAAATGAAGATCTTTGATTTTTTCTCTCATCTAAGCTATTGACCATATTCCACTTATTGGCCACCCAATTACAGACCATTCACTTATCTAGGTATAATATGGGTAATCTTTGAGTCTTAAAACCCTCCCATACTGTCAAGGCATGCATCTAGTACAACCATGTAAAATTTCAATGACTACGGGAAAAGTTTGAGAAAATCTCAACGTTGGCCCCATTAGTTGGTCCCTTTGCGGGGTCGACGCGAATCAACACTTATTCTAGTAATCAACACTGGTCATGTGCCTATATCTAATTGGTCTTCTCTCTGGTCACCTTTTCCTTTTCAGTTCTCACACGGCCATGTCTTCTTTGACCCCTTTTCATGACCTAACCTCGATAAATATTTATGGACTATATCACAAGTTTGTCAAAACGCATTAATACTTGATAGACAAGTACTCAAAAAATTGCACAAGCTTCATCAATTATTTGATCTTATCTATGATTTTTGCTCTCATCTAAGATATTGACCATATTCCACTTATCTTCCACCCAATTATAGACCATTCTCTTATGTGGGTATAATATGGGTAATCTTTGAGTCTTGAAACCCTCCCATATCATCAAGGCATGCATCTAGTGCAACCATGTCAAATTTCAATGACTACAGGAAAAGTTTGAGAAACTTTCAATGTTGGCCCCATTAACTAGTCACTTTGCGGGGTCAATGCGAATCAACACTGATCATGTGCCTATATCTAATTGGTCTTCTCTTTGGTCACCTTTTTCTTTTCAGTTCTCACATGGCCATGTCTTCTTTGACCCCTTTTCATGACCTAACCTCCATAAATATTTATGGAATATATCACAAGTTGGTCAAAACACATTAATACTCGATAGAAAAGTACTCAAAGAATTGCACAAGCTTCATCAGTTATTTGATCTTATATTTTATTTTTTCTCTCATCTAATCTATTGACATATTCCACTGATTGGCCACCCAGTTACATACCATTTTCTTATGTGGGTATAATAAGGGTAATCTTTGAGTCTTGAAACCCTCCCATATTGTCAAGGAATTCATCTAGTGCAACAATATCAAATTTCAATGACTATAGGAAAAGCTTGAGAAAATTTCAACATTGGCCCCATTAACTGGTCACTTTGTGGGGTCGACAAGAATCAACACTTATTCTAGTAATCAACACTGGTCATGTGCCTATATCTAATTGGTCTTATCTTTGGTCACCTTTTCCTTTTCAGTTCTCACACAACCATGTCTTATTTGACCCCTTTTCATGACCTAACCTCCATAAATATTTATGGACTATATCACAAGTTTGTCAAAACAAATTAATACTCGATAGACAAGTACTCGAAAAATTACACAAGCCTCATCAGTTATTTGATCTTATATTTTATTTTTGCACTCATCTAAGTTATTGACCATATTCCACTTATTGGCCACCCAGTTACAAACCATTCGCTTATTTGGGTATAGTATGGGTAATATTTGAGTCTTGAAACCCTCTCATATTGTCAAGGCATGCATCTAGTGCAACCATGTCAAATTTCAATGGCTACAGGAAAAGTTTGAGAAAATTTCAACATTGGCCCCATTAACTGGTCACTTTGTGGGGTCGACAAGAATCAACACTTATTCTAGTAATCAACACTGGTCATGTACCTATATCTAATTGGTCGTCTCTTTGGTCACCTTTTTCTTTTCAGATCTCACATGACCATGTCTTCTTTGACACATTTTAATGACCTAACCTCGACAAATATTTATGGAATATATCACAAGTTTTTCAAAACACATTAATACTCGATAGACAAGTACTCGAAAAATTGCACAAGATTCATCATTTATTTGATCTTATCTTTGATTTTTGCTCTCATCTAAGCTATTGACCATATTCCACTTATTGGCCACCCAGTTACAGACCATTCACTTATGTTGGTATAATATGGGTAATATTTGAGTCTTGAAACCCTCCCATACCATCAAGGCATGCATCTAGTGAAACCATGTCAAATTTCAATGACTACGGGAAAAGTTTGAGAAAATTTCAACATTGGACCCATTAACTGGTCACTTTGTGAGGTCAACAATCATCAACACTTATTCTAGTAATCAACACTGGTCTTGTCTTTGGTCACCTTTTCCTTTTCATTTCTCACATGGCCATGTATTATTTGACCCATTTTCATGACCTAACCTTGATAAATATTTATGGACTATATCACAAGTTTGTCAAAACACATTAATACTCGATAGACAAGTACTCAAAAAATTGCACAAGCTTCATCAATTATTTGATATTATCTTTGATTTTTGCTCTCATCTAAGATATTGACCATATTCCACTTATTGGCCACCTAGTTACAGACCATTCACTTATGTGGGTATAATATGGGTAATCTTTGAGTCTTGAAACCCTCCCATACCATCAATGCATGCATCTAGTGAAACCATGTCAAATTTCAATGACTACGGGACTATATCACAAGTTTTTCAAAACACATTAATACTCGATTACAACAACAATTAACAACATGTAGCATAGGATATCAAAAAATGACATAAAACTTAAAAACATTTAATTAACCCACATAAAAAATTTATTTAAAGAGAATAATTCATACAAATTAAAATATCTAGTTACGTACCTCATCCAACGCAACACTTGTATCATCCTTCTTCTGTATATTCTTCTTGATCCTCCAACTCGACTTATGTATCATCATTTGGTTCAGAAACAATTTTGAAAGGATTGATGATATCATCATCGTCATCAATGTCATTTTCGAGCATATCTTCATCGATATCATCATCAAGAACTGGTGCATTGTCTCCTATGCCTGGTTCATCTTCTCCATCTTCTTCATTTGTCGACCCATATTCTTCCTGCTCTAGCTCTACATCATCTTCTTCTTCAATATCATATTCTTCATCTACATTATACTTTACTGGCCTTCTTCATGGATCATATCTAACAACAAATGACCAATCCCTCTTACCTAGAACCTATGAGTAAAAGACTTGTTCACATTGGCTTGGAAAAACATAGCAGTCATTTTCTTTTTCAAAAATCATTGTTTTAATCATTGAAAATCCATTGGCATGATGAATAATAGTTATTTCCTCATCATCTTCATGCATTCATAACCTATACCATTTGACATCAAGCAAAAATAATTTGAAGGAATTAAAGTCACACTCAA
The DNA here is from genome assembly GCA_009831015.1 of Picea engelmannii. Classification (NCBI taxonomy): domain Eukaryota; kingdom Viridiplantae; phylum Streptophyta; class Pinopsida; order Pinales; family Pinaceae; genus Picea; species Picea engelmannii. The sequence continues at coordinate 377,914 of ML800873.1, forward strand.
TTATATCATTCAAAAACCCATAGTATATATTTTCAGATTCTTGAGGACGTTTGTCACTCCTAGAGGAAACATTTGTGACCTGGAATACTGAAGTTATCCCACTATCATAAGTTTTCCTGGTTTCATCCAACTGTTTGATGAAAAATTTATAGCCATTACACCACATAGCCTTGTGGTGTTTCAACTGCAATATACCAGACATGTAAAAGATGCATCGTCAATTAATAATAAACAAATTTATATAACCTGGAAATCATAATATGAAAAAAACACAACTGCAGTCACATTAATATAATATAAAATAATTGAATAAAATGGGTGAATTTGCTTTCCTTTCCTTCTTTCAAACAATATGTTAAATCTATTTCCCTCTACATAACATCAGAATCTCCATTACGATGAGATTCTCTAACCAATTAAGACAGTTCTTTCCATGATAACCTACCACCATGATGTTGTTTACATATATCAATCCATACCTTCATCCATTCAATATTGTTTGCAATGTATAAATGTAGTGCATCCCAATATTGAGCAACTGGCCGATCAAAAAATCACAATTCACCAATATTAAATATTAGTTATAACCACGGTAAATATTAATAAATGATGAAAGAATAAATATTAAATGAGTATGATCATATACACAAGAAAACAAAAATTTATATTTATTATAAATATCCACAATTTAATTACCTCTCACTTTCTTCATTGTACCTTTCCCCAATAGTTCCTCCCCTTCAAATGTTTTGATGGAGTTCACATCCCAAATGCAATCCATTGCATGCATAGCTCGCGCTGCTAATTTAGGAAGATACTGACTAATATACACCATGGATTCATATACCATATATCCCTCCACCATAGAACCCTCAAGACGTGCTCTTTATCTAACCAAAGCCTTCAATGATTTCAAGTGCCTCTCCACCATCCACATTGACCTTGTGTGTACAGGTCCACACATTTCAATCTCCTCAAATTGGTGTATGAGGTAGTGTTCTTGTGCATTGAAAAATGTTGGATGTATATACTTTTTCATTTCACACATTAGCCGAGGAATTTCTCTCTTCTAATACTTTATATCATCTTCATGGATTTCTTTCAATGACAACCACCTACAGATCATGACGCAAGAAAATAACATGTTTCAACAAAACATAATACATATTACATTAGAAGTAAAACATATGTCATTAAGTACAACAAAAAATTGAAAAAACATTTTGCATATAAATCGCAGCTACTTACCTCATGTATTTTCCAAGATCATATATAATTTGTTTGACGTTGTTGTCAAAGTCATTTGGGAGAGATAGAGGTAGAACATACTGTAACAATAAAAACGAATCGTTACTTGTTTCAAAACTAGACAAAAAAAATAAAAATCTCAAAACATGTATATGGCCAATATATAAATATGAATACTAAAATTATTAATTACCTTAATGAAGGTATGCCAATCATGTGTTTTTACCCCCACCAAATTCACCTTTCTTCGTTAAGATATTCTTTATTTTTGAACAAAAACCTGTGGGAAATTTAATTCTTTGAATGACCTCTTTTGTATTATTGCTTTGTTGTTCTGTTAATAGCCATGAAAGTTTATTTTGGTCTCCATCGCTATTTGATTGGATCCCACTTTGCATGCATGATTGGCTTGTTGAATGTCATTACAAATTTTGACAATTTTTTCTTTATCCCTCCTGCCATCTATGATTCGCCATAATGTTTCTGTAACATTCTTCCTGATATGCACTGTATCAAACAAATGAACTTTTTTTATCTCCTCATAGTAAGGAAACCTCATGAATTAAGTGGGATAACATTTCATTCCTCATGGAAGCCCATTTTTACTACCTTCATGACGACGACATTGATGAAGCATAAAATAAATCAGGACACTATTTATCAAATACGGTAAAATAAATTGAATAATTAAAATAAAATTTCAAAACATGATTCCATTTACGATACATAAACAAAATGCGTACCTTGAGGATTAATTCTGTCATATGCCAACTTCCATAGGCGAGGTGTCATTCTTTGTGGTTTTAGTCTAGTCTCTTGTTTCCCATTGAAAATTTATTTTTCAGTAGTATGATACTTATGGTTCTTAGAGAGGAAGTGTTTATTCTCATCAAACACCTCCTTTCCTAAAAATTTTGACTGACGATATTTCATCTTAGGACCACAAACTGGACATGCAAATTTACCCTTTGTTTGAAGACTTGCAACAGATGGATTAGTGTGAATTAATATATGATGGGATTATTTAAACAACATGCATGATATATTCAATTAATTATATATTATTCAAGCGTGCAATATGGAATGTTACAGACCACAAAAATGTGTTAGTCACGGGGCATCATGAATTGTCCATAATAGTATTCCATGGCATTGAAATCTTTTCTACCCAATTGGTTTACAGATGCCATACATAGTGATGCCCTCCCATAACTTTAGTAGCTCATCGATAAGAGGCTCGATATACACATTCATATATTTAACTTGGTACTTACCTGATTGTTGAAATTACATGAAATTACTACCATGGTATGTATATATACATAAATAAATAAGTGAAAGATATTATGAAAAAAATGAGACAAATTAATATTTACATTCGAAAAATTAATGTAAACAAATACCTGGAACAATCGTTGTCAACATTATGTGCTCCCTCTTTATTAACATCCAAGAAGGAATGTTATTGTTGATAAAAAAAATAGGCCACACTGAGTAAACAGACTAAATCTCTCCAAATGGATTAACATCGTCAACTACTAATGAAAGCCTAACATTACAAGGTTCATCTATAAATTCTAGCCATTTTGCCTCAATTTCCCTAGATTCATAACCATCTGCAGGCATTTGAAGAATGGCATCTTCAATTCTATTTTGTGCATGGCAATCCATAAATTGTGCTATGCTTTGGCACCTGAACAGTCGCTGCAAACATGGAATTATGGGAATATGCCGAAGAAGCTTTCAAGGCACCATTTTTGTTACTCGATCGGTTCGATATATACTGATACCACATACCAGGCATTTTGTTTTAGATGCATGTTTTCCATAATATATAATATGATCATTAGGACATGCATCTATACTTTGATACTCCATTCCAATGTCTTTCATAATGGCATGTAAAAAATCCTGGATCGGACCGTACATCATTGAAAAAATCTTGGGTTTTAATTCTTATATGCTCAAAGATATGAAAGGTAAAATGTTAATCCTTCATGTTAATGGGCAACATTTGAAAGGTTTCTTCACCTAAAATTTTCTCATTTCCTTGTACATAATTTTTTTTTATTTAGTTTGTATATTCTTACCATTGACTCCATAGCCTAATGGATCGAAGCACCTATCATCAAGATTTTGGATTCTTGACAACCCACAGAGGGTTATCATCCCACAATTGGAGCCAGTTGTTGAGATCAATTCCTTCTTTCGAAATTTCCTTCCCCTTTCTATTTTCCCAACTTCTTTTTTCGATTTCTTTTCCCTCTTCTATAACTACCCTTGTTTCTCTCTTTCTTTTTTCCCTTCTTCTATCCATTTTCTAGTTACCATACTTATTCGTATTTCAAAAATTGGTGGGATACTGGGTAGGTGGGTTGGTGGGCCTTCATCCCCATCCAATTTCCTATGTCACAAGTACGACCCACCTCCTTGCTACATTATACTTAGCCATTTTTTCCAACTTCGCAGGTTCACGGGTTCGAGCCTTCATTCTCTAAGTTCTGCGATCTCCACTTTGCACCCAAAATTTCGTGATCCACATTACAACCATCAGATTTGTCGTGGGTCCCGAGCCCCTAAAGTAGTTTGTTTCTCCTGCATGCAAGTCCGACTGACCACCTTTATACACTTAACTTATTTTTTATCATCCATAACCACGGGTTTGCGGGTTCCCAGGTTGGCGGGTTCATGAAAAGCTTCATATTCAAATTTTCTCTCGTCCGTCCCTACCATTCTCGTGATTTTCCCAATATGCATTAAATGTTGTTTAATGCTAACAACTGATTGTGTAGGCTCTGAAAGGATTGTCATTGATGGTGAAAGACTCGAGGAGATTACTCATTAAACTACATTAATTCACCATTTTCCAAAGCATTATATTATTTCCATCTCTCCAAAAAGATTTATTTCAAGTTATTATTCAGTTGAAAAAATACTCTCATCAACCTAATGGAAGCAACAACTAGACAGTAGTTTTTTGGTGATAATTTAAATATCTTTGGTCGTGAAGATCAAAATGTTCAGTGGTATAGAGCATATTCATATTATTCCTCTACTCCTGCACAAAAAAATGTAATATAGGGATCCAAAATCCCTTGCGTAGGGTGTGTTCCTGAGGTTTTTTACTATAAATAACTTGTTTCATGGTGCATGGATAAGTATGTGCCAAGCCAGAGAATCATACAACTCCAAGATCGTTCCCCCATTTCCCTTTCACCCCAAGTTTTTTTGCAAGATGTTGAATCTCCCAGAGCCAACACTTACCTTCAAAGGAGAAGACTGCAGAATTTTTTTTGAAGAAACATAACAATGGCCTTGACATCCTTCCTGAATATTTAGAGAATCCTATGTCTATTCCATAAGACATAACCAGGATCTAGGTCGACTCTTTTAAAAACCCCTTTCGATAAATTGTGTGGTTGTTCACAAGTTTGACAAGTCAGGAAAGCACTGCTACCATCTCTCACATGATTTTATATATTTTATATTTTACAATGAAAGAACATGCCATCTTTGACTGGGGAAAATTGATTTCTATTGAAATCTCATCCTAGTTATCTCATTATAAAAGGGAAAAAAAAATTGTATGGCTTCCTATTCGGTATTTTCTATAGTGTATTGTTGTCAATTTCCAAACTTGACTATATGTAAGAGGGTGAACTATGAAATATATCCAGTTACCTTCTAGTATCAGGCATTGTGGAGACATAAGATCTCTCTGTATTTTTACGAAGTTTACAATGATTTTGTCTCAATCTTCAAAGGGTTGTTGTTTGGTGAAAATACTCCAAGGATATCTGACCAGGCTAACAAATTCTTAGAGAAAAAGGGAACGATAGAACAAATGGAAAATCATAGTGTCATAAAGATATCATGTTCTAAAGAAAATCCCTCTTTTCTTCCATATCATGTATCTAAAAAATTATTTATTACAGATGTGGCAAGGCAATACAACTTCTGGCTACATTTTTTCCATGAAAAAAAGAAAAAACAATTTATCCCCTTTGTTAGCAACAGAAGTCACCCCTGGATTGCAACAGGAGTAAGCCTAATACCCATCAGAGTTTTACGTCACAGGTTTGTTTAAAAGGGTCGAATGGGCGCAGTCTCAAGAAAACATCGTCTTAACTTAGAAAACTAGACTGACATGCATGGGCATATGAGATCTTAGTTTAACTTCAAATCGTAAGTTGTAGTAAAGTTGAGTAGGAGGAAGACTTTTGAGTGGAAATGTAGAAATTTTTCGAAGACATCAAGTCTCTCAGCAGCCCAAGGAAGAACAATTCAAGCATGAGAAATTCTCGAATTTGAATCTCAAAGAAGCTGGAAGGAACTATAACAGCACTATAATCAAACATTCATAATAATGCAGTCATAGTAATTCAAGTGAATCATTCAATCATGAACTCTTTCAACACCAGAAGGAAACAAGATGGGGTAAGAAAGTTGATTGTCATTAAACAAGAAGTTTCACATACATATACATAACCAGAGAACCAGAATGTTCATTAAAACTTTACAATACGAGAGCTTTGCTCAACCATCGACCACTACAAAATGACAAAACCCATACATATACTTAGAAAAATCGCCCTCCTCGACAGGAGTGTCCTCGAGCTTCAGGGCGTGGTGTCTCTTTAGTCAAACCCAACCGAAACTTCTTCATCAGATGCCACCTTAACTTAGCATAGCTCTTGTAGGGGGACCTGCACATAGGAGTACCATGGGATGAATGTTTTATACCTCTGCATTCATGGAAGGAAATGACATTTCAACCACCTCCTTGGCTTTCTTTAACTGCTTCATCAGGATTAGAAGGAGGTTGAGTCATCTGGGCACCTGGAAAATGTGGCGGCCTCTTTCTGCAACTGAACTGGCATTTCGACCCTTGGTGCCACTCACTTGAACTTTGCACCTTAACCCACATACGACCTTGGGCCATGACCTTGTGCTCAAACACCAAAGGTGCTTCGAGTATCGAGACCCAGGACTATTGGTGAAATGCAAGCCCAACACTCTACCCTCTGAAATCCTGAAATCTGATCTCCGAACTGGTGCTTTAATGGTCCCTAGCTCCTCTCTTGGATTCTCTCCATGTGACCCTATCCCGTGACCACTGACTGAGCCCAAAAGGTGCTAGTCCCATTTCGCATATCGGCGATAGGAAGGAGTCAACTCCTTGTCTTTCAGAGTCCCGACTACTGAAATTGCGACGGGGCTAAACTCGTGTTATCTTCTCCCTTTTCTCTCATTCATATGATCATCGACTATGACCTGGGGATAAATCATTGGCCACCTCCCAGCTTCGCCTTTTCGAGGATCTCCAATGCAATGGGAGGAGCAACCCCCTGCCCTTCAAAGTCCCAGTAGCCGAAATGGTGACCAGGCTTGATCGCACGCCACGTAGCCCCGAGGCTAGACGACCCAGATTTTCTTTGATGCGGGATCCCCACCTAGCTTGGATCTTTTGCCACGCGTCCTTCAAACTGGACAACCCTGATTGCTTCGACATTTTCACTTAGACTCTCTCGAAGGGCTCCCTCTACAGCTCAGATTTGTGCCACGTGTCCCTGCTGGATTGGACGACTGAGATCGCTCCTCGATCCAATGGTCCAGATCCTTTCGGGACTATGTGCACTGGGGATACATGATGTATCTCTCCATTTCTTTCCCGATGACCAATCTATGAAAGCATGGATGTGTGCCACGCTTCCTTCAGATGGAAGGCTAAGATGACTTTGACGGAAAAAAGGCACTATCTCCACTCCTGGGCCCACTTGACGTGACCTGGCACTAGGACCATGGGCCCAACTCCAAAGACGCTTATCATTTCTCATTTCGGGGTTTTGAAACCCAAGGGAGAACCCTATCCTCCCAACTCATGATCCCCGAAATGCTGACTCCTAGGATCACACAATTAACTACCACCTGTCCCCACTAGATCGGATGGCTCATGTTCAATCATGAATTTGACCAGCTGGGGAAAGCCCTGGCGTTAAACACTAGGCAACTCTATGGCCCCCCATTTCCCGATAGTCGTCAATATTCCCCGTCGATAGATCCTTGCTGTTGAAAACTTTCTTTTTGCCCACTCACTTGATTTTAAGCCCGAAATGGAATTTTCTGTGTGTTGCACTTGGGCGCTTCTCGTGCAAACTGTGGACTTGGATACCCTTTTGTCTGTGACAAGAATGGGTGATAACACCCTTGCCATGGAAGATTGGAGATTTCATTTTTAGAAACATAAATAAAATTGTCAAGTTTACAAGCCATTTCAACAATGTGAACTTAAAGTATGCTGAAAAGATCAACGACTTTGATCCTAACAATATTTTTGTAGAACACATGATTTCGATGGGATTCAGTAACTCGTTCATCTAGACTACCTTGAATGAAGAAGAAGACAGTAACACCCAAATTACTCATGTACACGAAGTTGGTGACCTAGAAACAATACTTAGTACTAATGAGTTTTATAAGCAAAAAGGAAAGGGTCCTAGTGAAAGGAGCACCCAATATCCAATTGTTACTCCCAAAACTACCACATCCTAGAGCAATTCTCCAATGGCTCACCCAGTTAGAAACATTTCCAACATTAGTTAAAGCGGAAGAGGAGAGAAGAATCCTCCCCTGGGGAAAATAGAGAATTCACATAAGTTACCTGTGAGAAAGAAAAGGAAGACCTTAATACAAGAGGAAGAGGACAACCTCATAGAAAATGACATCCAAAGCTTTTCTCTAGATGACATGGAGCTAGAGGTGGATATTGAGAAAATATTTCCCGCAATGGAACAACTAGAAAATATAACTCAACAAAATTATTTATTGGAAGTTGATGCAAATGAGACTTTTAGTGAAGAGGAATCCTTCACTTTTCAAAGTGATATTTTTGATAAGGAGTCTAAAAAATTGATTGTAGAAAGAGGTGATCAGAAAAATAAAAAGGGAAAATCTCTCTCAAAGGTTGACTTGAAAGACATGCGGCCGTCCCAAATCTCTAAAATTCATAGGGAAACTGGGGATGCTCTTGACGATTCTATTGATGGACTAGAAGCTGAAAATGCTAAGTTAAAAGAAAGGATCAGAGAATTGGAAAATTCTTTAATGCCTCTTTCAATCCTGGCAAGTCCTTTGTCAATGGTAAAACCAACCACACCCCCCATTAAGTTGAAAGGATCTTCAAGTCTACTCACAATGGTCTGAAGTTATGTAGAAAAAAATATTAAGAAGAGAATGTCACTAATAACAGAAGGCAAAAGACATCTTAACTTATTTCTTGATGTTTTTTATTTTCATTGCGTTGAATATGACGATGTAATGGTAAGATTATTTCTTCAGACCTTATCAGGGCGAGCCTATGAATGGTATATGAAATTACCTAGTAAGTCAATTGGCTCATTTAATGACCTCAAAGACATGTTCCTGACTATGTTCGCTCCTCCAGTTGAATAGCATACCCTTCTCACCAATTTTACCTAGATTGGTTTGAGGAAGAATGAGAGAATATGAGATTTCAATCTCAAGTTCAATAAAACTTTGAGTAAGATTCTAGAATATAAATACCTAATGACCCAATGATACTCGGTTGTTATAAGAATGCAATGCCCCCAAATGTAAAATATTTTATCAGAACATCCCAGATGGATACCTTGGAGGAAGCAATGATTAAAGCCACTAAGATGGAAGAAATTATGATTGAGGTGGGTGTTGACCCCAATATTATCTTGGGAAAAGTGCATAGGTTGTTGGGAGGACTATTAGCACTCGGTAATTTATTTGGGATGCATCAAAGAAATGCCAAGATAACCTACAAACCAACTTTAGGTTGGATTTTGACCCTTCCAACCAGAGAGGGCTCTCTCAAACATGTAAAGACTAAAAATACTCAAAATGATTTGGAAATGAACACACAGAGGTTAGATTCTGCAATAGGACAGGTTTTTTTAGGTTTTTAAAAGGGTTGGTAGGACAAACAAGAGGAAGAAAACATTGGGAAATGGGGTCAAATCCTGAGATATACTATGAATATTAATACAGCTAGTGTACTCCTGAGGGAACGGAGGAAAAGTAAGAATATCCTTCAGCAATAAATAATATTTAGATGATGGAAAGACAGAAAAGAGAAAATCTCATTACAAATGAGAGCATAAAAAAAAGATGAATTCTCAATTGTAACTTTAGAATAAATAACATCAGGCTGACTACAATGAACATAACACTTAACAGAGAGTGAATTATGGACCTGTAATCATTAAACATGACAACTGTATTAACTATATGAAAGGAGCATCTATCAAGGATGAATTCCAATCATGTACTCTTATCTATTCTTATAAGAAATAAAATAAGTGAAATGAATGTGAACTAGAGGAAAACACACTAAAGAATACACCGTGATGAATCTCGGCTATCAAAAGCCCTGTACTACTGTATTAATTCATAAGGACATTCTGAGAAATTTACACACAGTCCCTTCGCCTTCCTGGATGAAATCCCCCCCCCTTTCTCTACTCTTTTACAATGAAATATATGGCACTCAAGGCTCTTTCCATATCACAATTTAGAACTCCAACCCCTTTCCCAAAATAGAAACAGTTACAAATAGAACATAACATGTTTTAACTGACCTCCTGTTTTTCAGGAGAAACAATAGGCTTCAAAACATCACCTGTAATTCTCAAACTGTAACAGTTGTGTAAGCTTTGAGAACACTTTTTATAGATAAGCTCGTTCTGAAAAAAAAACCTCTCTCAATTTCTTGAAATTTATCTTCAACAGGCTGAAATACGTGTCACAAAAACATGTCTCGAACAGAAAATCATAACTACAAAATATGGCTCCAAGATTCCTTCGAATCTCCCAATTCATGACACTTGTGTGAAAAATGAACAAGGTTAACATTCTAGGGTCCATGCTTGACAATAACCTCCTTTGAATTTTGAAAATTCATTCTAGTTCATCTAGAAATCATCCTATAAGTCTCAACTACTACGGAAACTGACTGCCAAATCCTCTTTGAAATGTCACTTGTGCTTTTTTCAAATCTAATTTTATTTATCCATATTATCCTTAAATATTTGGGAATAATATATTTGAATAAAAATAATTCCCAAATATTTTTTATCCTATAAAATTAAATTTCCATATTTTAATTCATGCCTATAGTTTTGAAAAACCATTTATTGCTTGCTTCCCGTGGTTTTGAAAAACCATTTATTTCTTGCTCCTTGTGGTTTTGAAAAACCATTTATTGCTTGCTTCCTGTGGTTTTGAAAACCATGTCTTGTTTTTCCCAATTTGCCATTTCACTGTGAAAACTATTTACTGGTATTGTCCAAATCTTCCATTCACATACATATTCTTCTGTATGATTCTTTTCCATAGCAATAAACATTAATCTTTCTTCTCTGTAAAATATAATTTTTACCTCTATGAAAAATTTCCATCGTGAGAACAATTTTATTTATTGGAAATTCCATGAAACACACTCCTGGAAAATATGTCGCATATAAACCATATAATAAATGGTTGCAATATTATTTTGGGCTTGGGAAGAGTGGTCTTACTCCACACCACTCTTACCCCTGAAATGCATCATTTAAGGACACATACTCCAACTTAAAACCCAGTGGTTTGGATTTTGGCCCACCTTAAAAAATTAATCTCCGTTTACTTTCAACCACCGAAATGTATATGTGCCCTCCATCCACCCTTTGAATTTTCAATATTAAAAATTGAGATTCGTGCCCATGATTTGACGTGAGGTCATGAATTAAATATTGGATAAAATATTGATATAAATATTTTAATATAAAAATATTTATATTAATAATAATAAGCCCTTTTTCCATTTTCTAAGGACTTTGGGCATATGAGGCTTATCGCATGACTTTGTGGATAGGATAAGGGTGCTTAAGCTTAATAAAGTTAATATTTTTAATTTTCAATGGGAATATGATAATAAGGGTAAAAATGAATGAAGTGATGGAACCAAGGGATTTAGATAAGCATTAAGGCTAGATATAGGTTTGGGATATTTGCCAATTTTGACTTATGGAGGACATGACTATTTTGGATGATCAGTCGAGTGAAGGATTTAGGTGATTGTTCAAATTCTAAGTGGCCTAGACATGGACGAGGATTCTAAAACTGCATCTATGGATACTTCAATCAATGAACAAACAAATGACATAGAGTTTCAGGAAAGCAACAAAATAGTGTATGCCACTTTTCAATCAGAAATACAGAAAGATAATGAAGAGGCAATTGTTTTATTTGATTCCTTTGAAAAACATGGTTTTGAAAATGCATCCATGGGAACTCTGGACTGTGAAATAGTTCATGTTGTTATCTTTTCACATTTGCAAGAAGATTATGAGAAAGAACTTATTTCCCTTCATTCATTTTAAAGGCAAAATGACAGTCCTCAAGCAAATTTCCCTAAGGTTAATGAAACCAAATTAGAATTGTTTGATGAACAAGAGGATAGCCTTGATACACATAATATGGCTGTCATATTTGAATATGTTCAAGGATGTATGAATTTTTTTGTTGATATGCATGGAAGAGTAGACAAATCTATTGCTGCCATTTAATTTGACAATGTTCTTAGAACTGAAGAAATAGAGCAAGAACAACAAACACTTACGAATGAGGCTTGTATTTTTGTTTTGGTTCATCAAGAATAAATTTTTTTTCATGGTTTTCAAGATCATGTGGCCATCCGATTACAGTCATCAGTGAAGGAGGAATTTGTTTCATTCATAAGATCAGATTTTGGATTCAATTTTTGTTTTCAACTGCCATCTTTTACATTTGTTTTCCTGCTTAAGAAAAATGTGAGCAGAGGAAAATCAGGAAGACAATTGCTTGATTGGATACATTGGCACTTTAGCATCACTTGATTGAGTATTCATTTCATCATTTTTAGAGTAGATAGGAGTGTGCAAATAATCTTGTTGGTCAAGTAGTTTTTAGTTTGGGTTTTCAGCAGTGTGTACATTCAGATTGTAGTGGTGTATTTAGAGTTCAATTTTCAGTTGAGAGAAGTGTACGAACTTTGATTTTCAGTGGATACTGATGACAGGTCAGAGAAGGGCACACACATGTTTTGGGAGTATCCTAATGGATCAGGCATCGGTTCTACGAGTTCTTTGCTACCTCACTGGGAGGATAGCATTCAGGGCGAGCCTATGAATGGTATATGACATTACCTAGTAGGTCAATTGGATCATTTAATGACCTCGAATCCATGTTCCTGACTATTTTTTCTCCTCCAGTTGCATATCATACCCTTCTCACCAATTTTACCTAGATTGGTTTGAGGAAGAATGAGAGAATATGAGATTTCAATCTCAGGTTCAATAAAACTTTGAGTAAGATTCTAGAAGATAAAGACCTAATGACCCAATGATACTCGGTTGTTATAAGAATGCAATGCCCCCAAATGTAAAATATGTTATCAGAACATTCTATATGGATACCTTGGAGGAAAATTATGATTGAGGCAGGTGTTGACCCCAATATTTTCTTGGGAAAAGTGCATAGGCAGTTGGGAGGCCTAAATATTGATGATCAAGGAGCCTCTAGCTCAAGAAGGAATAAAGAACAAAAAACGTGGCACCTCCAAAATCAAACATATGGAGGAGGATTTTTTAAGGGAACCATACCAAATGTAATGGTAGACCCTGCTGCAACACAAGAAACCAAACAAAGAATTGAAATTGCACAAATGAATAGAACCATCAGGTAGATGTAAAATGAGATAATCAGATTAAGAAGGGAAGATAATCATGTAGAAAATCCGAGAATGTTGATGCAAGAGAAAATAAGGAACCCTCCCCAAGAAAATAGAGTAAGTTTTGAAAACACGGATAATCCGCAAAGACAAAGGGTTCCTAGGAAACCAATCCCAAATGCAGTTGTTCTAGATGATGTATATGATGAGCAAATGGTTGAGCAAGGGAAAAATTACTTACTTGATGAAAGTTACAAAATTATACAAATGGACAGATGTGAGGTTTCCATGTATATATTTGAAGAAGACAATAATGACCCTGACTCGAAAGAGAGTGTTTCCCAGACATGCGTGTTTGTAAATAAATCCAAGAATAAAAATGATTCTAAAAATGAAAACGAGAAAGATAAAGAAAAGGTGAATGAGAAAAAGGAAAATGAAAATGTGATAGATAGTGCTGGAAGAAAGAAACAACATCTGATTTCAAACCCTACTCAGATGAAATACAATGTTGTAGAGGACTTGAGTAAGCTAAGGATAACTCTCCCTTTCATAGAAGTAGTAAAGATCTCTCAACAAAGGGAGAATATTTTGAGATTGTTGGATGATTCGTCTGGAAAAATGGAGGTTGTTGTTATAAGTTAGAAACAAAGACAAAACACATCAACTGTCAAGTTGAGAGGTAAAATCCCACTTTTTTATATTTCAATTGAAAATCATGATGTTTCCCTTCATAATTGTTTAGTTGATACTGGTGTGACCAATAATATTATGCCACTAGAAATCATGGAGGCATTGGGCATGAACTGCACCAAATATTATGAGACCAGTGAAATTATATATGCAATTGATTCCAGACAAGTGCCATCTTATGGCGAAATCAAAGATTTTTATGCTTGGATCACAACGGCTCCCCATATTATTACAGTTTTCAATATTATTGTAGTAGACCTTCCTCATCCATATGGAGTTGTTTTAGGAAGAGATTGGTCATCTATGATCATAGGATACATAATGAATGATGAAAGTTGCATGATGCTACCAAATAAAGGAGGAGAGATGATTAAGGTCCCTCATGAACCTAGGAGACCCTTCTCTTTCGAAAAGAATGATAATGAATTAATGGAAGACTATATAGACGCAGGGATTAGAAACTATGTTATACTAGACATGGAGCAGATTGAAGACCTAGAGCAAACCCAAGATAGGAAGAATCAAGAGCATCAATTTGAAGGATATTCGAGGATGTCATTTGATGGAGCTTACTCAAGTTCTGGGAGTGGATTTGGAATTGTCCTTGTTAATCCAAGAAATATTGTGCACCCACATGCTATCAGACTTGAATTTGCATGTACCAATAATGAGGCAGAATACGAAGATTTGATTCAAGGAATGATCCTTGCACAAGAAATGAAGATAAAACATCTAATTGTGACTGGTGACTCTGAGTTGGTGATAAATCAAATTAACCAGAGGTATAAAATTAAAAAAGAAAGACTCAAGTTTTATTTCAAAAGAGTTAACGAATTGATGGAAGCTTTCATCTCTTTCAGTATTTCTTTCATCCCAAGGGACAAGAATCAAAAGGAAGATTCATTAGCTTTGGTGGGCTCATTGTCAAACCCGCATGATGTTCAAAGAAAACCATATTTTCAAGTAAAAAGAGTATTCTGTCCTTCTGTACCTGATAACCAGGAATATTTACAAGTATTTGAGAATGATGAAGAACTGGAAAAAAAATTGTTGAACGATGATGATGATGATGAAGACAATCATATAATTGTTGTCCCGAGAGATTGTATTCAATCTGAGTCTCTTTTTACAAGAGAAGATCACGCTAAAATTATCTTGGAATAAATTTTGCTCCTAAAGGTCCAAGAAATAAGAAAAATCAATATTGGAACTGAAAGTTCCCCAAAATATGTCAACTTGGGAGTTGATTGCACAATTGAATAATTTGATCAATATGTTGCATTATTTAAAGAATATATTGATGTGTTCGCATGTAGTTATGATGATTTGAAGGCTTATGATAAAAAAATATTTCAACATATTATTCCCTTGAGAGAAGGGGCAAAGTCGGTCAAGCAAAAGATAAGGATGATGAACCCCAAATTAAAACCACTGGTAAAGGTTGAATTGGAGAAATTAAAGAAGGCTAGAATAATATACCCCATTAGACATTCTGATTGGCTTTCATATCCTATGATAGTAAGAAATAAGACTGGGGAGATTCAGATGTGTGTATATTTCAAGGATCTTAACAAAGCAAGTATAAAGGATAATTATTATTTACCTAACATGGAGTTTCTTCACCAACAAGTCACGGGATCAGCCTGCATGTCCATGTTAGATGGTTTTTCTGGGTATAATCAAGTCTTGGTTGCTGAAGAAGATAAAGAAAAGACAACATTCACAACACCTTGGGAGACATATGCATATGCTAGGATTCCCTTTGGTTTAAAGAATGCAGGAGATACATTTCAGAGGGCTATGTATCATGATTTTGAGGGGTTGATAGGAAAATTCATGGTGGATTATCAAGATGACTTAATAGTACATTCAAAAACAAGGAGTGATCACATTCATCACCTGAGGAAAGTTTTTGATAGGTGTAGATTATATGGTGTTTCATTAAATCCAAAGAAATGTTTATTTGATGTAGCTCAAGGCAAACTGTTGGGTCATATTCTGTGCAAGGAAAGAATCTATATAGATCCTGAAAGAGTTAAAGCTATAAATGAACTTAAACCACCATCATCTAAGAAAGGAGTTCAATTATATTTTGGAAAGATCAACTTTGTACAAAGATTTGTCCCTGACTATGCAAGTATTGTGAAGCCAATCAATTTATTGTTGAAAAAGTACCAAAGGTTTGAATGGACCGTGGATACACAAGAATATTTTAATAATATCAAACAGGAAATCACTACAGCTTCAGTCCTAATTAGCCTAGATTTTCAAAGAGACTTCATCATTTATTCATTCTCTACAGAAATGGTGGTTGCATCTATTCTTACTCAAAGGAATACCAAGGGTGACGAACTATTGATTAGCTTCATGAGCAAGAACCTCTATGATTATGAATTGAGATATTCAGAATTGGAGAAACAAGCCCTATCTCTTGTGAAGGTGGTGGCGCACTTTAAAACTTATATATTAAATTCTCATGTCATTTCGTATGTTCCATCCACTCCTGTGAAGATGTTTTTAAATCAACAATTGAGAGAAGCAAAATGGGCAAATTGGCTGGCAAAAATTCAAGAATATGACATTGAAATTAAACCTTTAAAGGAAGTTAAAGGACAAGGTTTATGTAAACTCATTGCAAATAGTGATTCTTTGGATGGAATGATTTCAATTTCAGTAGGAGAACCCATGGAAGATTCAGAATGGTATAGAGATATTATATTTTATTTGAGGTATGGACAATTTCCAATCACCGTGAACCCTAAAGAGTGAAGAACATTGAAGATGAAGTCGAGTCAATATGTGATGATTGTTGATATAGTGTTCAGGAGGAACTATGATGGTATATTGTTGAGATGTGTTGATGAAAGGAAACCTCAAGAATTGATGAAAGAATTCCATAAAGGAATATGTGGTGGACATTTTGCGCCTACTTCCACTGCCCATAAGATAATAAGAGTTGGGTTTTATTGGCCATCAATTTTTAAAGACTCATATGCTACAATAAGGAGGTGTGTGTCTTGTCAACAATTTTTAGGGAAAATGAAAAAATATGCAATGCCATTACATCCTATATCTGTAGAACAACCATTTTCCCAATGGGGAATTCACTTCATTGGACCAATAAACCTAAACTCAAGCGAAGGACATATATATATTCTCACCGCTACAGATTATTTTACAAAGTGACCAGAAGCGGTGGCATTAAAAAAGGTTGATTCTGAAGAGTTGATTAAGTTTCTCAAAGATAATATTTTATCAAGATTCGGTGTCCTAGAAAAATTCATCACTGATAATGGATCAATTTTCATTGGCTCAAAATTTACATAATTTTGTGGAGAATATGGAATTGTTATGGGGAAATCATCAAACTATTATCCACAAGGGAATGGTCTTGCAGAATCCACCAATAAGACGCTCATTCAGATATTGAAGAAAATTGTTGATCAAAACCAAAGGAATTGGAATTTAAAGTTGACTAATGCATTGTGGGCGAGCAGACTGATTCCAAAAGACAGCACTGGGATGTCTCCATATACATTGGTTTATGGGAAAGAAGCAAAGATGTCAATCATCCTTGAGTTGAATTCCTTGACTTTTATAGTCAATACAGAGGATTCAAAAGATTTTTCACCTACGCTAAAGAGGGTCAATCAGTTATTGAAATTGGAGGAAGAACGAAGTAAATCCATGAACAAAACTTCTCAGAGACAACAAAGTATAAAAATATATTTTGACCAGAATACAACTGTAAATAATTTTCAGAAGGTCGAATTGGTGTTACTCTGGAGTAAAGTTAAGGAAAAACCATCAATGCACACAAAATTCGAAGCACTCTGGATCGGACCGTACATCATTGAAAAAATCATGAACTTTAATTCTTATATGCTCAAAGATATGAAGGGTAAAATGTTAATGCTTCCTGTTAATGGGAAACATTTGAAATCTTTATTCACCTAAAATTTTCTCATTTCCTTGTACATAATTTTCTTTTATTTAGTTTGTATATTATTATCATTGACTCCATAGCCCAATGGATCGAAGCACCTGTAATAAACATTCTGGATTCTTGACAACCTAGCGAGGGTTATCATCCCACAGTTGGAGCCATTTGTTATCATCCCTCTTCTATACCTACCCTTGTTTCCCTCTTTCTTTTTTCCCTTCTTCTATCCCTTTCTAGTTACCATACTTAGTCGTATTTCAAAAATCAGCGGGTTGGAAGGTAAGCAGGTTAGCGGGCCTTCATCCCCATCCAATTTCCTATGTCACAAGTCTGACCGACCACTTTGCTACATTATACTTAGCCATTTTTACCAACTTTGAGGTTTCACGGGTTCGAGCCTTCATTCTCCAAGTTCTGCGATCTCCACTTTGCACCCAAAATTTTGTGATCCACATTACAACCATCATATTTGTCATGGGTTCTGAGACCCTACAGTATTATATTTCTTCTGCATGAAAGTCCGACTGACCACCTTTCTACACTTAACCTATTTTTAATCATCCATAACCATGGGTTCGTGGGTTCATGAAAATATTCATATTCAAATTTTCTCTCATCCGTCCCTGCCATTCTCGTGCTTTTCCCAATATGCATTAAATGTTGCTTAATGCTAACAATTGATTGTGTAGGCTCTGAAAGGATTTTCATTGATGGTGAAAGACTCGAGGAGATTACTCATTAAACTACATTAATTCTCCATTTTCCAAAGGATTATATTATTTTCATCTCTCCGAAAAGATTTATTTCAAGTTATTATTCAGCTGAAAAAATACTCCCATCAACCTAATGGTAGCAGCAGCTAGAAAACAGTTTTATGGTGATACTTTAAATATATTTGGTCATGAAGACCAGAACTTTCAGTGGTCCAGAGAATATTCATATTATTCCTCTCCTCCTGCATAGAAAGACGTAATCTGGGCATCCGAAATCGCTCGCGTAGGGTGTGTTCTTGAGGTTTTTGACTATAAATAACTTGTTGCATGGTGCATGGAGAAGTATGTGTCAAGCCATAGAATCATACAACTCCAATATTGTTCCCCCATTTCCATTTCACTGCAATTTCTTCGCAAGATGTTGAAGCTCCCAGAGCCAACACTTACCTTCAATGGAGAAGACTGCATATATTTTTTTGAAGAAACATAATAATGGCCTTGACCTCCTGTCTGAATATTTGGATAATCCTGCGTCTATTCCATAAGATATAACTAGGATCCAGGTCGGCTCCTTTAAAAACCTCTTTCGAGAAATTACGTGGATGTTCACCAGGTTGACAGGTCAGGAAAGCATTGTTACCATCTCTCACATAATTTTATATATTTTATATTTTACAGTGAAAGAACATGCCATCTTTAACTGGGGAAAATTTATTTCTATCGAAATCTCATCCCAGTTATCTCACTATAAAAGGGACAAAAAATTCGTTATGGCTTCCTATTTCATATTTTCTATAGTGTATTGTTGTCAATTTCCAAACTTGACTATAAGAAAGAGGGTGAACTGTGAAATAGA
This sequence comes from Picea engelmannii, assembly GCA_009831015.1. Classification (NCBI taxonomy): domain Eukaryota; kingdom Viridiplantae; phylum Streptophyta; class Pinopsida; order Pinales; family Pinaceae; genus Picea; species Picea engelmannii. Next base: position 397,104 of record ML800873.1, read on the forward strand.
TCGTTACCTTCTGGTATCAGGCATTATGGAGACATAAGACCTCTATGTATTTTTACGAAGTTTACAATGATTTTGTCTCAGTCTTCAAAGGGAAGTTGTTTGGTGAAAATACTCCAAGGATATATGACCAGGCTAACAAATTCTTAGAGAAAAAGGGAACGATAGAAAAAATGGAAAATCACAGTGTCATAAGGATATTTTGTTCCAAATAAAATCCCTCTTTTCTTCCATATCATGTATTTGACAAATTATTTCTTATAGAGGTGGAAAGACAATACAACTTCTGGCTACATTTTTTCCATGAAAAAAGGAAAAAACAATTTGTCCCCTTGCCATGGAAGATTGGAGATTTCATTTTCAGAAACATAAATAAAATTGACGAGTTTGCAAGCCATTTCAAAAATGTGAACTTAAAGTATGTTGAAAAGATCAAGGGATTTGATCCTAACAATATCTTTGTAGAACACATGCTTTCAGTGGGATTTAGTAACTCGTTCATCCAGACTACCTTGAATGAAGAAGAAGAAGGTAACAACCAAAGTACTCCTATACACGAAGTTGGTGACCTTGAAACAGTACTCAGTACTAATGAGTTTTATAAAAAAAAAAGGAAAGGGTCCCAGTGAAAGGAGTGCCCAGTCTCCAGTTATTACTCCCAAAACTACGACAAGCCGTAGCAATGCTCCAACGACTCACCCAGTTAGAAATATTTCCAACAATAGTTCAAGCGACAGAGGAGAGAAGAATCCTCCCCCCGGGAAAATCGAGAATTCACATAAGTTACCCGTGAGAAAGAAAAGGAAAAACTTAATACAAGAGGAAGATGACAACCTTATAGAAAATGACATGCAAATATTTTCTCTGGATGACATGGAGCTAGAGGTGGATATTGAGAAAATATTTCCCATGATGGAACAACCAGAAAATTTAACTGAACAAAATTCTTTATTGGAAGTTGTTGCAAATGAGACTTTTAGTGAAGAGGAATCCTTCACTTTTCAAAGTGTTATTTTTTATAAGGAGTCTAAAAAATTGATTGTAGAAAGAGGTGATCAGAAAAATAAAAAGGGAAAATCTTACTCATAGGTTGACATGAAAGACATGTGGCTATCCCAAATCTCTAAAATTCATAGGGCAATCGAGGATTCTCTTGACGATTCTATTGATGGATTAGAAGCTGAAAATGCTAAGTTAAAAGAAAGGATCATAGAATTGGAAAATGCCTTAATGTGTCTTCCAAGCCTGGCAAGTCCTTTGTTAATGGTCAAACCAACCACACCCACCATTAAGTTGAAAGGATATTCAAGTCTACTCACAGCAGTCTAAAGTTATGTAGAAAAAAATATTAAGAAGAGAATGTCACTAATATCAAAAGCATGGGAGGTATGAAAAAATATTGTTTCTTTTGGCTCAAGGGCACATGCCTTTCATGAGTATCTGCAAGTTGATTTAAAGAATGAAGAAGGTTTCTACACTGATGTTGTCTTACCATTTGGAATTAAAGTCTCAAACATGACAGAATTGAAAAGAAAAGAAGAGGATTTTCCTTCTCCAAGTCGAATAAAACAACTAAATGCTTGTTGGAAGGAAAATATTAATAATTTGAATAACATTGTCCAAGCATGCAATGAATCCATACTAAAAATAGAAGAACGGTTTAAAAGACCTACAGAGATAGATCTAGAAGGAGGCACTAATGAGGTACAAGACCCTAAGTTAATTCCCAATTCAATGTTTCTAACAAAGCAACAATTTGACGAACAAGTTGAGATATTTAAGGGGTTATCAACTAAAAATTTTTATGGTATACTCGAATATAATGAAGAAGAAATAGACAATTGGCTAGTTGATTATTCCGTGAAAAATCAAGATATTGAGGAGGAAGTACATGGTATTTATCATGACTTAAGAGACTTGGAAGGTGAATTATTCAACATTAAAATCAGTCATGAAATAAACATCGCACCAATTAAAAACTACATTGAAGATTGGTTTAAAAAGGGAATTAAAAAATAACCAAAGAAGGGAAAGAAACAGTTGAGATGGTTCCTATAACCATCAATGAAGACAATAAAAGGACAAAAGCAAGAAAGTGAATGAGAAGGAGACCATCATAGTAAGTTCATGATGATCATATCTTGTTTTCTTTATCAGTTTTTCATCCAGTTACTCTACTTCTTTGACTAGAAAGGTTTAACCGAAATCTGATAACTTCTCCCTGTCTTCTTTCCAGGCCTTGCTACTCTGTCATCGCCCACCATCTTCTTTATAAAAACTTACTTCTTGTTTATATTTTCTTTATGGTCCATGAGAGCCCCAATCCTAGTCCTTGGGACAAACACATTTAAATTTCAAGGCTTTGTAATAGACTCTATATTTTTCAGAAATCCCAATAAAACTATTTCAGGATCAGTTTTGACTTTATTTTATAACTCTGAGTTTTGAGTATAAAATATTTGAGATTTATCTATCATTATCTTTATTTGATCTCTCCATGTGTTCACTCTATTAAAGTTCTCTTATGCATGCATACCATCTTCTTTTATTTTATGTGATAAAAAATCTTTAGTTTAACTATGATGGATGTGAGAAATTTTTTTCTATTTTTTTCAAGTATATGAAATGTGAGGTTCCTGGTCATCTCTCAGGAACTCTCTTTAAAAAACAAAAAAAAATCTTCCTTTTTATTTTCCTCCAATCTTTATATTTCTTTGAATATCACGGTGGACTTCCTCAAGGTCCTATATTGTTTTAAAAATCTAGAATTCCAAGAAAATCTTGAAACAAAGAGGAGTACCACCTCTATAAAAACGCAGGGGGGTTTGCTTCCCAATGACCTTGTTGTTTCGGTCCTGACAGATTCAAGCGTCAACACATTTTTTCTAGAATGATTCATAGAGCAAAAAATGAAGGTTGCTGAGAAGACATATTAAGGTACATGTGGTAGAATTTTTAGCTTCTGGGTCATTGTACTTTTGGAGATAGACTCTGTGGAACATAGGGTTTTTAACTAGTCCTGAAACTAGTCTCAAACAGGTGTTCCAAGTTAAACATTCATAAATTATTCATTGAGGATCCAAATTCTATTAGACCAATTTCAGTGGAAATACAACAATCTGTAGTATCTTTTTTTGTGAGTTTCAGAATAAGATATCAAATATTGAGTGCGTGGCATTCTGTACAAGTTCTCTCTCCATAATAGGCTAGAATTCCACAAGGTATGCCATTTTCACTTTAACTTATGTTCTGAGAAGTTTCGGACCTAAAAATTTTGAGGAGATGGAAGAAAGATATCAGAGTATCTATGATTAAAATTTCATACCTTTATTCATTACAGGTATGGAGTTATGCCTGTTGAAAGTCAGGGTTTGTGACTAATCCAAAACTAGTCTCGTGAAACTGAGGTAAAGTTTTATGAAGATGTTATTCTCTTATTGTTGAAGTTGAGGAAGAGCTACAGGTTTGTAATATTGTGTATCAAGTCTAATATAAGATCATAGGTATGCTTTACCTATGTTATTGAGGGTTATGTGTATGGTACATTGTTGAGGCATGTCTTGATGATGATGGTACATGATATGGTACTGTTACGAGGGAAAAACTATCTATGGCCAAGGGTAAACCACAACAGACAGGTATGACTGCAAAAATCAACTCAATTCCAACATATTCTATATAAACTAATGTGCAAGAGAAGAAAGAGGCCTACCTCGATCCAACGTTTGATGATGTTCCACCATTGAGCACTTTGATCCAAAGTTTTATACCTGCAATGAGTTCTCAACAAACAAGCAGAGCAAGTACATAGTGATAATATAAAGAGGTTAGCACATTAGATAGCATAATCCACCAATAAACATTACAAACATGCCCATGGATAATAATCATATATTTGCAAGATACCAATAGGACAGGAAAGGAGTATTTCTATTAATAATTGATCAGTTGAAGTGACAACATTACAGACTTCCGTGTCAGCACGGTTCAAAACCAAGAAATCAAGTTCCTTCCAACTAGGTCTCCACCACTTCAATCCTCCACCAAAAGCAAGCTCATAGGAAAGAGGCAATGAGGTCCTCTCAACAATAGGGAAAGAGCTTGGGGGATGAACACTGTGTTCAAACTTGAGGGACAAAGGGATGCAGACTCAATATGAAGTAATTTATCCAGAGTAACTTTTCTCTCAAAGTTGAATGCTTTCTCCTCTTTTCCATAGCTCGAAATTGTGCTCTTATAGCCTTCAGAATACAACTGAAAGGCCGAGTCAGAATGTTTCTAGTATGTGGAAGGCCAAGGATCAGAGATCTCATGTCGTTACATGGAAACCCGACCTCATTTTTGTATTTTCTGGCACAAATCCCGATGTACGGGGGTTGTAGTGGAGCAACCAACGTATACGCATCTTGTATAATAGATAGGGAGCATATATGTGGAAAAATGTATATTTTTAGCTCTGGATTCATCAAAAAGGGATGACAAGTCTGCATAGGGAAATGGAAAAAGTCCCTCTGTGCAAGATAGTAATGGTGAGGCAAATATTTCTATAACATATGCCCCCTAATGTGTGAGATCAGAGGAGTATCTGCGATGGCCGAAATACATTATAAATAACCCAGAAATGGAGTGGTAGAGAATTAGATGGACTAACTCAATTGCTCATTGCATTATGTACTGACTTTGCATACATAGCTGCCAAGAATACAATGCAGATCCATGTGGAAAATATACCAAACAAGTGTTCATGGCCATGAATAGGCAAATACAAATGTGGTTGCATGCCATGAGTTGTCATAGTCATGAACAAGGCCCAGTGAAACCAGTCTCAAAATCAATCTGAAGATATCTATATACCACAGAGTACAATCTGATCTCCCATGATTACTGAAGTCAAATATGTGTTGGTCCAATGAAAGGGAAGGAACAACTTAGGAAGGCTACGGCCACATAGTGATGTCTTCAAGTTTTCTACACTATCTGCCAAGGGTGCAAGTCTACATCATGTGAATAAAGGAGTTGAGGTTGAACACGATGAGACATCGTTTGATTATCGGTCATTGAGGTATACCGTTAACAAACGTGGGACAACCTAGCAATAATGAAAGTAGGTATCAAGGCACCGAGTAAATTTCTACAAGTGCGAATAAAGGAGTCGGTGTCGAACACTTGAGAAATCCATTGATCAGGAGACATTGGTGTATTCCCATCTATCAATGGTGAGAGAGTCTACCACTAATGACTGGAAGCTTCAAGATACTCATAAAACTCTAGGTCCCATATCCAGAATAAATGAGCTGAAGTCGATGGGCAGAGACCTGTTGAACGAAGAGCATTAAGGCATCTCTCATCGGTCAGCACAAGGAACAAAGCAGAAGCTTCATGATTTGGTGGAGATTGGACGAAGAACATGTTCACGAACCAACGACCCTGTGCATCTTTCGCATGTACCAAATGCAAGCGGTATACGAAAAAGACCCTCTGAATAGCAGCCAATGATGAAAACTGTTGACAAAGGCGAGGAAACCTATTAAATTTATTTTTAAATATATAATACATAAATTATATTCTGTACAAAAATGTTGAGTCTACACTCTTGGGAGAATCTGTCTCAAAATATACTTGCTAGATTAGGAAGACAAGAAGCACTCATCCTCAATGAGCAACTGCATATTTTTTCTCTGAAGCATGAAATCCATTGCTTCCAAGTTAAAGTCAAAAGCACATCCCAATTTAATCATCTCACATAGTCCCAACCAAATCTGCAATTTCTAATCTCAAAAGCAGGCCTTTTGATATTAGCTCAGTTAAAGTAGTGACAAACAACATCTTTTCCTTTTTATTGTTTCGATCGAGGTCTGTATCAAAATTTGTTTGGGGTTTTTCTCCCATCTTATCATAGCTTTTGTGTTTACTTTAATATTTTGTGTCAATAGTATAGGCAATGAAGACTAAAATCAAATAGTTGAAGGTTTAACTGAAGTAGCTATAAATTGAAACTGAGGTATCTCCAAGCTTTCGGCGTACAAGTACTGCATATTGGAATAAAATGATGTAATTTTATATAGATCAGGCCCTTAATTTTAGTCACAAAGATAGGAATGCAATGAAGTTGGTGCTTCTAGACTCAAAATTCAATTTTCCTTAACCAAGCCACCTATTCACCATTCTTACCACCGAAGTATTTGATCCTACAAATATTTGACAAGTGAAGCCACATATATTGAACTCCAAATACTTTTAAGTTTATCAAGAAATCGGTAAATTAGTCCTTGCTTTATAATAATTCAAGCATCATCTTGCATGGATTAACAAGACAAAACCCTCAGTGGTATTAAAGTACAAGAGCCTCATAACATTAAAATCCTTCAAACTATGAGAGGTACAACAGAGAGTACGTGCACAACATCCAAAGCAATAATCCACTCAGAAAATTTGTACTTAGTAGCAGCTCAATACTTCAAAATATCATAGATATAACTGATAATTTATGATATCTAAGTTGTGAATGGTTTCAAATCCATCAATATTATGGATAATTTTAAAAGTTTATTTAATTTTGAAAGATATTTTATCAATTTAGAGAGAGCATAATTTAAGAAAAAATATGAAAAGAGGTCTATTATTTTTTCTTCTAAATTCATTTGTATTTCGGACACCCAACTTTCTCTTCTAAATTTATTTGTATTTCGGACATCCAACAATAATTAGATTGTTGAATCCATGCATTCCCATTAATAGTTAGAGAGTTGTTTGAAAGAAGATTGTGAATCCATGCATTCCCAGCCATAGTTAGCATCTTCAGCGTTAATTCCCATCTTCCTTGATTAATGATGAAGGATAGTATTGTTGTTTATGTCAGATGGGTGAAAGCTGCATTTGCCTCTCCACCCGTCCAAAAGGTGGTGCACATCGGAAGTGAAGGCGGCGGAAGAGGAGGGTGGTCGTTGTTCATCCGAATAGGGCTTGCACACAATTCCAACAATGCGAGTTGAATTCGGGGCCATAGGAGGTATTCCCCAATTGTGATCGATGGAAAATAGTGAGGGGGAAAGATAGACCTCGTACTTGCTCCACTTTTTCTTGGAAGAAGATGAAGCCCCCTTGGATATTGAACAAGATTACAAATGCTTGTGATTGCTATTGTTTTTGAAGAGAATTGAGTTTAGGAAGTTATTGTTTATGGAGAGAATTGGGTGTAGGCAGTTACCGTAGAGACGCATGAATCCATCGATACCCACGACCACAGATTTCAACTACCCAATCTGAGACGAGACGGTGGATGCCCAATGGTGCATGAAACATGGTGGTTTGTGTCTGCCATTGATATTAGTAACATAGCCTTCAATACAATCCATCGTCGAAAAGGGTGAGGACCGAAGAAATTAAAGATGTTAAGACTTCACGCAGGTGAACCGGTGACGGTTTGTGCCCGCCATTGATTTTAGTATACAACCCTCCGTAGAACATGGTGAGGACCAAGGCCATTATATATGTCAAGTAAACCATTAAACTAGCACAGCCACAAAGTGGCTGGTGAAAGCTTAAAGGTTTTGGAGTGGCTGGTGAAAGCTTAAAGGTTTTGGTTGATAAAATTCTTAAATCTATATGATTGGAATTTATAGTTAATAATTAGATCAATTTGGATAACAAAAATAATGAAGATTAATTACCAGGAGAAATCAATCATGAAAATGAACCCTGAGTAAGTAAGTAAGCCCGCCCCATTTGAGCTTCTTTTATCACGGCCTTCTCCACTATTGATTTTACTATTTGTTCGGCCATAAGACACGAATTCAAATAATTGTAAAAACTATCATCAGCCGGATGGGGATGAGGATAGGATAATGAGAATGATACTAAGAAAACCTGGAGAAATAAGTAGCAAAAGAGGGAGAGTGAGGCGAGGTGAAATAGTTATAGCCATGATTGAATTAACAATATAAAAGTGCTAATCACGTTTGTGTATCAAACCCGGAAGGAAAAATCTGGATAGTAAGACGGCTACAAACAGTTGAAACGCACATAGTGCTGAGGAAATCCAAAAGTTAATTTCAAATGTGGTAATTCTAAAGGTGTAAATTAAAAGGTGATTAATTATACCCATCTCCAATAGATATATCTCCAATTAGAACTCAAAAAACAATTTATATAAAACATAAATGTCAAGATCGAATTAATTTTACTAACAACCAAATCTGATTTAAAATAAATCTGAATTAAGATTTTATTGTATGAACTTATTTGTTTTTATTGGTATGAAAAACCTTATAAATAAATTTACAATTAAATTTTCTTAAACATTTTTGAAATAAACAATGAAAAAAATAGCAAAGTTGTTTATACCTTAAACTTGAGAATATCTAAAAACAATAATTTTGCTATTATTATATATATGTAATGTTTTAAACATTTCCATATAGATTGAATAAATTTGAAATATCTCGTAAATTTGAAGAATTACTAGATGCATAGCAAAATTAAGAGAACATAAATTTATTATGGCAATTAATTTATGTAAACAAATGAACAAGAGCTTTGTTATTTTGACATAAAAGTTAATCATGAAAATGAAAAGCCCGTATCCACAAACAACTAAACTAATATGGAGGGACTAATAGATAACACTTGAATATTAACGACATTTGTCCATCACTTAATGCAAACAAGATCAAGATTCTTACTTATTTTCCAAATTTAAAAAAGATTTTGAAATTCAAATATTTACTAGAGCATTGTTTTTTAATTAACAGCACATATGTAAAGCCATTCAAGTATTCTTAGAGATAAATATGAAAGGAGATACACATATTAACACAAACGTTTCATAGCAATCCAAATTCTTAGAGTTTAAGTTAGAGTTTAAGTGTGTAATAAAATATTGTTTTCAGTTGAAAGCTAAATTCAACCTAAATTCAATCTAGGTAATTGTATTAAAAAAATATCTATTTTTTTAAGTCTCTTTAGTAATATTGAGTGATTTTGCTTTCATTTGACAAATTCAAATATTCTTAGAGATAAATATGAAAGGAGATACACATATTAACACAAACGTTTCCTAGCAATCCAAATTCCTAGAGTTTAAGTGTGTAATAAAATATTGTTTTCAGTTGAAAGCTAAATTCAACTTAAATTCAATGTAGGTAATTGTATTAAAAAAATATCAGCTTTTTAGTCTTTTTAGTAATATTGAGTGATTTTGCCTTCATTTGACAAATTTGATATCATTGTAATTCACAATGAAATTGATTGGAAAAATTGCAAAATTGAAATTGGAAAAAACTTAGTATAAAAATCTTTTGAAATATATATATTTTTATTTTTTTTAAGGATTTTTTTTTGCAAAAATTAAACAAAGGAAATATTATTCTCCTCTAGTTTTCTCTACTTCAACTATTGTATTGTCTTGATTGAGCATAAATTTTTCATGAACAATGAAGTCACTGAGTATGTAGATAACATCATATTTTTCTTTCAAATAATCTTCGTATGACAATGCTATGTTAAATTTGACAAAATGATTCTTAAGATCTCGTTCTTAAGACAACATGATACTTTTGTATTTTCACCCTAACATTTAGCACAATTCAACATTGTTCCTTGTATTGATCCAAAATATTCTAGTGCTAAATTGCACTTTGAACATAGAGGATGAAAATGTTTAGAATATAGGTTTTCTATTGTCAATGTGCCTTGAACTTATTTGACATGAGTCAATGTAACTATGAGTCAATATTTCTTTAATAAAGATTAAGTATAATATAACATATGTCTAGGTGTTTACTAAATTTTACCTGGTAAAATGAACGTTGATTGGCCTATGCACAGTACATTTGAAGTTATTTCTTTTGTTTCACAATGTTTCAGAATAACAACATAGGAAATTATTTCTTTGAAAGTTGCTCCTCAATGAAAGCAAATTCTGTTGTGAATGTTGGAAATAATTGTAGCTACATTTTAACAAAGACACTAATTAATTTTCATTTTTGACTTAGAAAGTACATGGAAAGAAAATAAATCTATTGTATCCTAATATTTGAATCGAAATGGACTTATAATTTCCTTATCATTTTCTGAATTGCCACCTTTGATTTCCAATGTATATTGTGTGCCTAATTTCTTTGTACTGGCGACAATTGCACCTATAGTTCCAAGTTCATACCGTTCTCTTGTTGTTAAAAGTATTATAATTGATGTGTTTGTTATGAAGTTGTATTCCTGACTGACAGATGTTATGTTTTCTATGCTAGTCTTTTATTCCACTAGAAAAATGCATTCAACTTTGTCATGATCGTAATTGGTTTTGGCTACAATTTTGAAATTTTTAATACAAAAGGCTTTCCCTAACAACAATTTTTCTTGATGTTGTTCAATGAAATCAGTGCGGACATTCAAGGTTACTATACAATACAAACAATACAAAATTATATTTGGAAACAATTAAAGTGTACAATTTCAAATGAACATATTGATTCACAAAGTTGAATTTCTAATAAAGGAACCAATGTCAAGTTGTTGGGGACTGCATTTGAAGTAGCAATTTCGAAAATACACAGCAACAAGATCAACCATATGGGATTTATAACATATTGTATTGCCATCAAATGTCTTGTTGTAAAATGAATCTTCAAGACTGCACTTTGAAGAGAAGTATTTGTCATCAAGAAATAGTTATTTATAGCATGAAGCATCAAATGAAACATGTCTTAATCAACGAATACATAAGCACTATATTTTACTGGGTTGGGATAAGATGGGAAAATTATTTTCTAGGCTTTAGAAGAATTCAATAAGGAAATGAATCTCACGGTTTTGAGGGGGGGCAGCTTAAAGCTATACTCGAGTAGATATTCCATAACAATTATAGATGCACAATCAATAACTAGCATATTAGCATGGTAGACTTTGGATGTGAAATTAAATACATGTTTCACATCATGTTCCTAGATGCATCAAGTTGGTCTAACATTAAATTTGATTCCTTGGTTTTTCTGAGTTCCCAAACATTGTGCTAACATAAGAAGTTTATTTTGTTGCACTTTAGGACAAAACAATGAGAGAAAATGTACTTTAGCACATTTGAGGGGGGGATTTAAAACTGCACTTCATTAGATAGTTCATAAGAATGATAGATGGACAACAAATCACTAGAGTGGTAACATAAATGAAGCATATATGCTGAAATGAAGTGATAAAAGTGAAATATGAAATCATGTTTTTACTTTTTCTTATTTGTTTTGAAATATGAAATATGGTTTTGAAAGCATATTTGTATTCTAATTGTTTTGTCTATAATATTTTTTATTGGCACTGTTAGCACTCAATTTTTCCAATATATTTTGAGAATGTCTTCAACATATTTATGTTGAAATTATCAAAATCCCTTTGAGTGTTTGCCAATGTCCAAACCTCAAATTCCCCAATCTGTCTTGACAAGTTCTTATTGATATCTTTGCCTAAGAAATCCTTTGGCTTCATCCTCTTGACCTGCAAATAATTGGTTAGAAATCCTTATTGAAGCCTGTCAAATCTTTATGATAAGTTTGTCATAAAAACACTTTTATTATAAAAAACAATGTTTTTATTAAATATATATATATGCAATGTTTTTCTAAACTATTTTGTAGTTTATGAATTATGTTTATTGTATATATTTATTAAATAAAACAAAATCAAAAAAGGTGTGTGCGCTTAAGTGTCTTACTTCTACATTCCCTTAAACCTAAGATGCATGTTTACATGTCATACCATCCTACATGCTAGTTGCACATTCAACTCAAAGTCAAGCCATAAATTAAGCCAACATTCCAGTTGTTCGGTGTTCAAGTGAGGTTGCAAATGCATGATTTATAGGATGCATGCACAGGTGCCATGATGAGATATCAATACAGTATTGTTTAAATATTCTACAGGTGTTGAAGAACTAAATGTAGCCACAATGTATACACTAATGTTCCCAAAATTCTCTCCCATTCCACCGTTTTCATGCATGGATGAGCAGAGTGCAGTGCACTGCCAAATCTCCTGGGTGTTGTGTTTTCTCCTGGGCGCTGTGTTTTCTCCTGTGCGCTGCCAAATATCCTGGGCGCTGTGTTTTCCCCTGGGCACTGTAAATTTTGTGGGCGTTGTGTTTTCTCCTGGGAGAAGTGTAACGATGGGCGCTACCCAATCTCCTGAGCAGTGTAACGATGGGTGTTTCACAGAGCGCTACCAAATTTTTTGGCAGGTGCTACCTAATTTCTGGTAGAGACGAAATTTTCACAGAGATACACCATCTGTGAATTACTCCTTCAGCAAATTCAAACAAGACTATATTCCTTCTGTATTTTATCTTGGCCCACGAGTAAGGATGCATGATTTCTTCCTCAAGAAAACAGAGTGTTCTTGATTCCTAAGTTATGCTTGCAGATAACAACACTCTTGCAAATGATATGAGCTCTATCTTGAAGATTTTGGGTTTTTCGTTAATGTGTGCATTAACAGGTTCCTTGCAATGCCCATGATAGTCAATACCAGGTTCTTGGATGGCAGAATATGGTAGCAAAGACATGGATGCAACATTGTGCAACATACTAAGGAAAGAATTTTGTCTGTACAAATACCATAACAGAATGAAGATTTCATTTTCCCAGTTTTGAAAAACACCAGAGTGGTGTTGCCTAAATTCGCTACCCAAATTTTAACAAAGAACAGTGTCTACATACAGGCGTAGCACAGTGGCACTACGTAAAGTCACTACCTAATATTTCACTGAGAATAAAGGTTGGCACACGTACGCAGCAAGGCCAACAACTTTTTGGATGGATGATGATGGAGAAAATTGCAGTGTAGCAGTTGGCATCATGAGGACAACCACATGCTACTGAAAGACACATGGCTAACAAGGAGCTACGCAGCAAAGGGGAATCAAATCAGTTTGAAAGTTGGTTGGATTAGTCACCAACATTTTCCTGTTTTTTAGCAGAGTTTGTTAGCCAAGTTGTTAGATGAAATAAACTCTTAGAGATTTTCAAGGGAAGGAGGCCAGATCGTACCTCCAATTGTTGCCTACCTTTTTTTTTAAATAGATAGTTGAAATGCTTTAGCAAGGGTCAGATGGTTGAGCAGAGGCTCCCAGATTGTAATTTTCTTTGACTGAGTAAATTGTTCTCTGGTTATGTACTCGACCTGAGAATTTTTTATTAGTAGAAGTCAGTTTTTCTTTACATCATCTGGTTACCTCTTATGTTGAAGTATTCATGATTGGAGGGTCCACATGAGTTTTTCATGGTTGTGTTATGATGAATGTTTGATTATAATGTTGTTGTGATGTTCTTCGGTTTGCTTTAAACTTTTAATTCAAGAGGATCTTGTATTTGAGTTTTCTTTCTTGGGTTGCTTGAAGACCTGATGTTAATAGAAGACCTTTACACCTCCCTCACTAAGTCTTCCTCCTTTTCATTTTTATTCCAATTCACTGACTGAAGATAATCAAGAACTCATTTTCTTGTGCATGATTAGCCCAAATTTCTGAGTTAAGGCCTTATTATTTTGAGACTTGTCCATTCTACCTTTTAAGAAACTCATTTACATTAAAAAATATTTTTATGTTACCAAGCTCACCTGATTATAGTCTAGGGTGAATTTTGGAGTGATAACATAAATGGCGTCATTGTCGGGGAAGGATTTGAGCACATTGAAGAGTTCCCTGGGAAGAACGACATAGATCCAGCTCTTGATGGTAGACAAGAGAGGGATACAAAAAATTGACTGTAATCATATACATGGCGAATCCATGAAGACGAACCTATTGGAAGACTCCACTGTGAAAACAAGCTTGGACAGAAATGGAAGGCAGAAGCAAGTTCAGTTATCAAGTTCTGAATTTCTTTCTAGAACTTGTGCTCTTTATCTGTCATTCTTTCTTGAATTTCCCTACACACATTAGGAGAACCATAATCTTCTTTGTATACTCTAAAGACCACCAACCTGCTCTTGCATATTCCTTTTTCAAACAAGTAGATTTACCCCCTTCCCATGTCATTGATGTTAAGGATATCCATCCACTTCAAACTCCTGAAGAAGATGAGGTTCATAAACACTCTCTTAATCAGCCTGAACCTTACGATTCTCTCCCTTATCCAGATTTCAAAGTTGATTTATTAGCTTCTACCTTTCCCTCTGTTGTTGATAACCAGCCTGTTGAAATTCAGCATGCACCAAATTATTATTGCCCTTTTGCAAATAATAAAACTGATTCAGTTCAGGCTGCCAACTTCTCTGACCATTACCAACAACCTTCCAGTGTTCAACAGCCCACTGACTTCCAGTTTAAGATTAGGGGAAAGATGTTTAGACCTCTAAAGCTGCCATCCTTTCTTTATCCTTACCCTCCCGGATTTGTAGACTACCTACCCACTTTTTTTTGGAAAAGATAAAACTACAAGAGAAGAGCATTTGTCAGACTTTCAAGACTTCATCGATAATCTGGAAATCTTGCATGAAGATATTATCATGAGGCTTTTCTCTAAATATTTAATTGGAGATTTTGCCTTGTGGTTCAAGGATATTGAAGTTGCTTCCATTGGTTCATGGGATGAACTATACAACACCTTTTTAAAATATTGGGGACAGATAAAGTCATTTGATCAGTACCTAAATGAGTTCACTAGTTTGAGAAGAAGAAAAAAATGAAGTTTTGTCTTCTTTTAATCGAAGGTTTTATAGCTTGTATTGTAGCCTGCCCCTGGAAATTAAACCTTCTGAGACTATTGCCATGGTGTATTACATAGTGTATCAAAACTCTGACCTTGTTTTGTATCTTAGGGAAAGAAAATCTACATCTTTATCAAATTTATTCATGGATGTTGAGGAAGTGGAGAAGAACCTTCGAGCTTGTGGTAGGTTTCAAAGTCAATATCATGTCAAATCTGAACATGAGGCAGACTTTATTTACTATCCCTATGAAGAGAAGATAGTGGATGATTTGGTCCTCGAAGCATGTATCTTTGACAACCTTTCCTCTGAGGAAGTCACTGTATCAAACATTGATCAAGAGCAACTTGTTATTGACAAACACTTTGGTAATGAATACTTTGTTGTTAGAGAATATCCTGAAACAAGACATTTTGAATGTCAAGAGTCAAAGGTTTGTTATGGAAAACCTATTTTTGATGGAAATACCAGTGATGGTGATGAACATAATTTTTCTATGGTTTGTTTGGAACCTCTTAGCACTATTCCTATATATGATGATTATGCTCTTGATCTTTGTAAATGCTATGGAGGTGTTGAAAGGGATTTTCATATAAATATAATCTCTTATCCATCACCAACAAATGAACAGTCGTGTCTTAATAAAAACCATATGTATGACCAACAGACTATCCTCACGGTATATGCAAAAGTGATCAGCAATCAACCAACAAGTGGTTTTGAAGTTACAAAGCAGATATTCAACCCACAAATTCATGTGTCTGTCATTCAAACAAGTGTTCTTGTAGAAGACATCAAACAAACTGTCGGAAACTTTGAAACAATGAAGGTAACCTTTCATAAATTAATTAGGCATTACTTTCAGTTTCATGACCCTGTCAATGAGTACATAGAGTTACACTTTTCAAATGCTTTGGAGCATGCAGAATTGATCATTTTATCAGCATGTCCAGGTGAGTATGGTTTCTTGAATGAATTTGTATCATTGTTGTTACATTTCAAACATTAGTTGTTGATCAGTGACAGAGACGAGGTTTCTTCAATTTTAAAATTGCTTGAATGGCTATTATGGAAGGCAACATTTACCTAACCAATTGCAGAGTTGGTTAAAGTAGAGTAGGGTAGGAAATAAGCTCGTTGCCCAAGCATTTATTTTCTTCTAGTTTGCAGCAGAAACATCAGTCAACTTGTATGAATAAAGGCTAGTTTTGAAGGTATACAGAATCAGTTGCATAGGGAAGATGACTCCATAGCCCAATGGTAAAGGTGACTGGAACTACTAGGTTCTTGGAAATCCCGCAGGGAGGTCTCTATACCAGTTGGAGCCAATGTTAGCACTCAATTTTTCCAATATATTTTGAGAACGTCTTCAGCATATTTATGTTGAAATTATCAAAATCCCTTTGAGTGTTTACCAATGTCAAAACCTCAAATTCCCCAATCTGTCTTGACAAGTTCCTATTGACATCTTTGCCTAAGAAATCCTTTGGCTTCATCCTCTTGACCTGCAAATAATTGGTTAGAAATCCTTATTGAAGTCTGTCAAATCTTTATGATAAGTTTGTCATAAAAACACTTTTTATTATAAAAAATAATGCTTTTATTAAATATATATATATACAATGTTTTTCTAAACTATTTTGTAGTTTATGAATTATGTTTATTGTATATATTTATTAAATAAAACAAAATCAAAAAAGGTGTGTGTTCTTAAGTTTCTTACTTCTAAATTCCCTTAAACCTAAGAGTCATGTTTACATGTCATACCATCCTACATGCTAGATGCACATTCAACTCAAATTCAAGCCATAAATTAAGCCAACATTCTTGTTGTTCGGTGTTCAAGTGAGGTCACAAATGCCTGATTTACAGGATGCATGCACAGGTGCCATGATGAGATATCAATGCAGTATTGTTTAAAGATTCTACAAGTGTCGAAGAACTAAATGTAGCCACGATGTATACAATGATGTTCCCAAAAATCTCGCCCATTCCACCATTTTCATGCATGGATGAGCAGAGTGCAGTGTGCTTCCAAATCTCCTGGGTGATGTGTTTTCTCCTGGGCACTGCATTTTCTCCTGTGCACTGCCAAATCTCCTGGGCACTGTGTTTTCTCCTGGTCACTGTAAATTTCCTGGGTGCTGCGTTTTCTCTTGGGAGCAGTGTAACGATGGGCGCTACCCAATCTCCTGAGCAGGGTAACGACGGGTGCTGCACAGAGCGCTACCGAATTTTTTGGCAGGTGCTGCCTAATTTCTGGCAAAGACGAAATTTGCACAGAGATACACCATCTGTGAATTACTCCTTTAGCAAATTCAAACAAGACTATATTCCTTCTATCTTTTATCTTGGCCCACAAGTAAGGATGCATGATTTCTTCCAAAAGAAAACAGAGTGTTTTTTATTCCTAAGTTATGCGTCCAGATAACAACGCTCTTGCAAATGATATGAGCTCTATCTTGAATATTTTGGGTTTTTCGTTAATGTATGAATTAACAGGTTCCTTGCAATGCCCATGATAGTCAATACTAGGTTCTTGGACAGCAGAATATTGCAGCAAAGACAGGGATGCAACATTGTGAAGCATACTAAGGAAAGAAGTGTGTCTGTACAAATACCATAACAGAATGAAGATTTCGTTTTCGCAGTTTTGAAAAACACCAGAGTGGCGCTGCCTAAATTCGCTACCCAAATTTTAATAGAGAACAGAGTCTGTATACAGGCGTAGCACATTGGTGCTACGTAAAGGCGCTACCTAATATTTCACAGAGAATAAAGGTTGGTACACATACGCAGCAAGGCAAACAACTTTTTGGATGGATGATGATGGAGAAAATTTCAGTGCAGCAGCTGGCATCATGAGGACAACCACATGCTACTGAAAGACACATGGCTAACAAGGAGCTGCGCAGCAAAGGGGAATCAAATCAGTTTGAAAGTTGGTTGTATTAGTCACCAACATTTTCTTGTTTTTTAGCATAGTTTGTTAGCCAGGTTGTTAGATGAGGGAAGGAGGCCAACTCGTACCTCCAGTTGTTGCCTCCCTTTTTTTTAAATAGATAGTTAAAATTCTTTAGCAAGGGTCAGATGGTTGAGAAGAGGCTCCTAGATTGTAATTTTCTTTGACTGAGTAAACTGTTCTCTGGTTATTTACTGGACCTGAGAATTTTTTATTAGTAGAAGTCAGTTTTTCTTTACATCATCTTGTTACCTCTTATGCTGAAGTATTCATGATTGGAGGATCCAAATGAGTTTTTCATGATTGTGTTAAGATGAATTTTTTATTATAATGTTGCTATGATGTTCTTCGGTTTGCTTTAAACTTTGAATTCAAGAGGATCTTGTATTTGAGTTTTTCTTTCTTGGGTTGCTTGAAGACATTATGTTAATATAAGACCTTTACACCTCCCTCTGTAAGTCTTCCTCCTTTTCATTTTTATTCCAATTCACTGACTGAAGCTAATCAAGACCTCATTTGCTTGTGCATGATTAGCCCAGATTTCTGAGTTAAAGCCTTATTATTCTGAGTCTTGTCCATTCTACCTTTTAAGAAACTCATTTACATTTACAAATATTTTGATGTTACCAAGCTCACCTAATTACAATCTAAGGTGACTTTTGGAGTGATAATAGGCACAACAACACAAATTTCTTGTGAATTTCGTCAACTTGCTCCAATAGTAAATTTTATTATTTGGTCTTGCTAAGTTTCCAAATGATGCAACAACATAAGAATCTATGTTATTGGATTTGAGAAGAATCTAAGAAGACGGTGAATTTCTCTACTTTTGAGGAGGAAATTTAAAAGTCTACTTCATTAGATAAGATATGTAACAACGACATGTTTACAATTAATAAATAACATGGTTGCATGGAAGGCTTTTCTTTCCAAAGAAGAACGTTGTTGCAAATCATAAATGAAGCACATAGAGTGAAATGAAATGATAGAAGTAAAATATTAAATTATGTCTTCACTTTTACACAAAACCTAGTGCACCAAGCTATTTGCACACTAGGCTACCTAAATATTCAAAGAACAAATGCATTACCAAGAACATTGAGCATTTTGGAAAACTCATGCCTCATTTTCGATAGCCTAGCAGTGAAATATGTATGATTCTCCACTACAATGGAGCAACTACTTTGATCCATTTAAAAATAGCTTTGACAATGAATATTATTGATATTGACCAACGTATCTTTATAAAGGAAAAGCAATAGTCTATTTGTTATTAGTGAACTAAATTAGATTTCTTTTATACTATAGGTTCTATGGTTTTCTAATGTCAGATATGAAAAGTAATACAATTTACTTTGTACAAAAGATCAATAGACTATAACATCCTACCTTGTAGTTAAATCACATGTTCCATTATTAATTGCATCTTCTAATTGTACAGAGAAAAGGATATAAAGAGACGAAGGTGGTGGGGGGGGAGAATATCAAGTTGGTTTGATACTAAATTTGATTGTTTGGTTTTACTAAGTTCCTAGAGAATGTGCTAAGATGAGAACTCTATTGTACTGCATTTGAGAAGAAGCCAACAAGGGAATGTATATTAGGGTTTATGAGGGGGGAATTTAAAACTCTGGTCCACAGACATTCTGTAACAATAATAGATTCACAATAAATCATTAGCACAGTAGCATTGAATACTTTGGCTATGAAAGTAGGATAGTACTACAAAGCATAAATACAACACATCAAGTGAAATGAAGTGGTTGAAAAAAATACGGAGCCACATTTTCAGCCTTACACACAACTTAGTGTACCATGCTACTTCAGACACTAGATTATCAATGTATCATCAAGCATCTTCAAGAGTTTCTGAGACTTATGTATACATCTAGATATGATAAGAATTAAAACTTTTTGAATGAAAATGTTAATAATTAAAAAAATCGTTGGGAACCTAGTGAGAATTTACCTTATGGATTTGTATCCTAATTATTTTATCTATGACAAGTTCATTAATATAAGATTACATTTTAGGGCTTCTGAGGAGGAAAATTTAAAATTCTATCCCATTATATGTTTTGTAACAACGATACATTTGCAATAAATCATTAGTACAGTAGCATTGAATACTTTGGCTATGAAAGTAGACTAGTACTAAAGAGCATAAATGTAGCACATAAAGTGAAATGAAGTGGGAAAAAAATATGAAACCGTGTTTCTAGTTTTATACACAACCTAGTGTACCATTCCTCTTGAAACACTATATTACCAATGTATCATCAAGCACATTGAAGAATTTTGAAGACTTATGTGTCCATCTGGATATGATAGTAATCAAATGTTTTTTACTAAAACTGTGAGGAGGTAAAAGAAGTCACTAGAAACATAATGGGAATTTTCCTTATGGATTTGTATCCTAATTATTTTGTTCATGAGATCTACATCCATATACGAGTATTTAACATCAACTTTATTTGATATTAAATTTGATTGTTTGGTTTTACTAAGTTTGCAGAGATTGTAGTAACATAAGAACTTTATCCTATTTCCCTTGAAGAAGACAATCTAAAAATGAAGTTTAGGGCTTTTGAAAGGAGCAATCTAAAACTCCACCCGATTAGATATGTATTATGTAACCATGATATATGGATGATAAATCATTAGCATTTTAGCATGGAATAATTTGATTGTGAAAGTGTATTGGTGTTATAAAGTATAATTGCACCACATAGAACAAGCTAGAGTGTTCAAACTAAAATATGAAACTAAGTTAAATTAGTTTTATACACAACTTATTGTATGAAGCTCCTTGATACACTAGGTTATCTAAACATTGAAGCACTAATGATTGATCAAGCACATTAAGTAATTTAGAAAGGCTACTGGGTGAAATTGTTGAAAAGTAGCAAACAAAATATGAAACTACAGTTTTAGTACTGTGTACCAAGTTCCTTGACACACTAGGTTTTCTAAATAATCAAAGCACTAATGTATGATTAATCACATTGAGTAATTTCAGACACCCGTGTCTCTTTCTAGATAGGCTAACAAGCAAAACATTTCTGAGCAAAATTATTAAAAAATAGGAAACTAGCTAGGAACACAATGACAATTTTCCTTATGGATTTGCATCATGATTGTTCTCTTTATGAATTTTCCATGAATATAAGACTGTTGATGTATATGAGAAACAAATTTAAAATTCTAGTCCATCAGATATTTCATAACAAATATTCTATAATTCTATATAGTAATAAAGCGTGAATGCAAAAAGTGTCTAGTTTCAGCAATTCTGCCAGAGAAATTGAGGATAGCATGTAGTATGGGTATGCATGTGTGTACCTGCAAGTGTGCAATATTTCAATTATTTCATTTAGTGGCCAAGCTTGCTTGCAGGATTGTTAGTAGCTTGACTAAGCCTATAATGGAAATTGTATATCTTTCATTTATATTGTATGATCAAAATGGTGAATTTTCTAATCATGAAAGAAAGAATTAAATACATTGAACTTAAATTTAGCAAAAAAATAAGAAACAACACTCTACCTTTAAAAAGACAATTTCAATTATCTTTGCAATGGTGTCCTGGAACTTGATTATTTATACAAATGTGTATATGACAATATAATGGAATGCAATACGGATCTTTTTGTTTCTTTTGTATCAAAGAACAAACGTTTGACACATCAGAAAAACTTTATTATCTTTATGATGAATATGATTTTTTTTTTCTTGAAAGAGGCTATGATATAGATAGAGTTATATTGATTTGGTGTAACTTTTGAAGAGAATGTTACTATGATCTGAATTTCAGTCAAACCACAACAAAGCACAGACTATGTCATGATTAGTTCAATATGCTTCTGATACATGAATATGACATTGTTCAATTCACAAGTTTGTCCAAATGTAATCAATAACAGGCTTTCCCTTCCGTGAAAGTCTATGTGTTATTTCTTGCATTTCTAGTGATTGCATACATTTTTGCAACAATTTTCTCTTTTGATTGTTTGTACAAATGTCAATGTTGAAATCACCAATTACTACAAAGGAAAAATCACTTTGTACCATTTCAATTTTTTCTATATTGTATGAACTATTATTGAGCTAGATGCAAAAGGAGCAACATAGATATTGAATATGCAAATTGATTTTTAAGCATGTATATTCGATGCAATCAATTGGACTTTATCATTGAAATATACCTTCAACTCATTGTTTTGAAGATGGATCCTAGTATTGGATTCGAAACGTCGATAGAAATGACTCCTACTATGGATAATACAGAAGAATTTGTCCAAATTTCACACCACAGGAATCTTAAAAGAATTATTACCACCCTGTACGGAGGGGATACCTAGATGAATATGCATTTGTTGGAAACACTGGGGATACAAAATAAACTAAGGGTCATGGATCTAAACTTTTGAAACGATGTAGGGATTTCAACCTAATTTCGACTTTTTCCTCCATTAATCATAGGCTACGCGACAATTCAATAGGGAATTCAATAGATTAAGCAAGGACCTGATTCGTGGAGAAATCAAGAGGGAACGCTTCTCCCTTGACTCGCTCTCATGCACAACTTTGAAACTGCACCTAAAACTCATGCAGGAGATTCACGTGGACCTATGGAATGTTATAGATGCCAAGGCCGCGATCAAAGATGAGAAGGAAAGTCGCATTCTGAGGGATAGATAGAACAAGAAGTTTGAAATGTTGTTGAATGGGACCAGTAACATCAACTCAGTGAACGGTCGTAACACCAACTCGGCGAACGACTCTAAGAAAGTGGTTAACCTGTCCAACCACAAAATTAGTAATGATGAAATGAACATTTAAAATAAAGGTTTGGGATTTTTTGTAACCCCAAAAACCATCCCCACAGAAAACATTGTTTGCAGCATAGAGGATGGCATTAAAAACTTAAACGACGAGGAAAAAGAGTCCATTCGACAAGACTGCACTAGGGTTATAAGAATGGAGAAACCACCAAAGAGCAATTTGAGCATGAAGGAACAAGAAGCCCTCATTAACTTAAGGAATAATGAGGACATAATAGTATTGAAGGAAGAAAAAGGAGGTGCCACTGTCATAATGAACAAGGTAGACTACAACAATAAGATGACGAAGCACCTCACCACCAGTGGTATTTATCGGAAGCTAAGGAACAACCCTATCTCCAAGGTTATAAAATAGGTCAAGAAGGTAATTAAAGGATCTAACCTGGATGAAATAACAAAAAAAAGACTTATTCCTAATTGTCAAATCGCCCCAAGAATCTATGAACTTCCAAAAATTGAGAAGGAAGGGATTCCACTCAAACCAATTGTCAACACAATTATCTCCTCAACCTATGAATTGGCTAAGCATGTAGCTAAGATCCTATAACCTTTAGTAAGTGGTATTGAGTCTTACATAAAATATTCAAATGAATTCGTAAAACTCATTAAAGACGAAAAAGTAGAATAAGGAGACATGATCATCAGTTTCAATGTGGTTTCACTCTTCAAAAAAATTCCATTAAATTAATTCATTCAAGTTATCAAAGAATTCACAGATCCTCAAACTGCAAGATTGGCGGAAGTGTGTTTGAGAGCTACTTTTTTAGTTTCCAGGGAGATTTTTTCGAACAAATAAGTGGTGTGGCCATGGGGTCCTCGCTGTCCCCAATTGTTTCCAACCTCTTCATGGATAAATTTGAAAAGAACGCTCTTGAAACATACCCTCTAAAACCATCTAGATGGAAGAGGTATGTGGATGATACTAATGTCAGGTGGTCTCATGGAAGAGAGGAATTAAACAAGTTTTTTCAACACCTAAATGGCATTTCTGATGACATCAATCTCACCATGGAACTTGAAGAGAACATGAGAATTCCCTTTCTTGATGTTCTTATCATTAGAAAACCATATGGTTCTCTTGGGCATAGGGTCTTTAGGAAGAAAACCCACACATATAGCTACCTACATGTCGAATCCCACCACCACCCTTCACAAAAGATGGGAATTCTATATACCCTAGCAAGAAGGGCAACACAAATCTCATACGATGAACATATTGAATAAGAGATAAACCACCTTACAGAAGTATTTAAGAGCATAGGATACAGAGATAGGGACATTAATAAAGTAGTTAGAAAAGAAGAAAAAAAGTCCATCTCTAGAAACAACCAGTTCGATAATATGAAGGCGTATCTTCCCTACATCCGAGGGGTCACAGAAAAAATCTCAAAAATCCTAAAAAGAAAAGAGATTACTACCTCTTTCAAGCCTCTAATAACCATTAGACAAATAATGAGATCTATAAAGGACCTCATAGACCAATGCCAAGAAAAAGGTGTCTACAAGGTTTCTTGCTCATGTGGGAAGAGCTACATTGGAGAGACCGGAAGAAAATTCCAAATAAGGATTAAAGAACATGAATGGGACATTAAACATGAACGCATTCACACCTCGTCCTTAGCAGAGTACTCTCTCAAAACAAGGCATCGTGTTTGTCTAGAGGACACCAAGATCCTTGCTAAAGAAAACCACTATTACAAACAACGTATTAGAGAAGCCATAGAGATAATCAAGAATCCAAATAACATAAACATAGATGGTGTTTTGGAAGTAAGTAATAGTTGTCTCCCCCTAATAATCCAATAAAGAAACCATGAATGATCAGGTTTGAAAAAAGGGTTTGGCTTCTCTTCTTCTTTTTACTATTTTACTCTTCTTCTTTTTACTGTTTTAATTTTTACTCTTAAGTTTTCTCCCTTAGAGATCCCTTAGTTATCCCTTAGATCCCTTAGTTCTCCCCACTCTTGTAACATACCCAGCTAGCCACAGGCCGGGGTATGCTACCTACAATCCCACCTTTGGAATTATTTCTCATATTGATACCTTCTTCGTTTATTAAAGATGCATAAGATAAGAGAATTAGCGACATGCACAGTAATATCCAGCAAGCATGCATGTTCTAAATATTCAATTAATGATAATTAAATACAGCGGAAATACATTCATACACAGATAATAATATCACAACGGAGAGCACTTATCTTTATGAAAGATGACACCAACTGGCTGCAGACCAAGGAGGTTCCACCCAACCATAGACACCATTGCTCCAAATCTCAATAGCAGTGTCACCCGCGAGCCAGGGCTATGAATCCACAAGGATGGTTCCAGAGTGAACTTGGCTTCCCAAACTAGTCAGCTCTCAAGCTCTTACAGGCTTCCCAACACTCATAGAAATCCAAGTACCCATCTCTCTTCTACCCATCTTGCACCACCCGAGAGA
Source organism: Picea engelmannii (assembly GCA_009831015.1). Lineage (NCBI taxonomy): Eukaryota > Viridiplantae > Streptophyta > Pinopsida > Pinales > Pinaceae > Picea > Picea engelmannii. The sequence goes on from ML800873.1 coordinate 422,041, forward strand.
ATAGACCTCCACCTTTCTCTGCCACACAGTCCCTCAGGCAATCCTTCTCCTTATTCGGACCTCCAGCGCAACTGGTCCAGAATCTCAATGCTGTAACTCTTAGGACTCACAGCTATGAGCCATGATGGACACAGGCCACTACATCTCAGACATGCAGGCCTCAAGGCACGACTGGATCACACCAGCGGCCACTACAGCCAACTATCTCGTGGCTAATTATTTTGCAGTTCAGTCCCCCTTCCCGAGACCAATACGCAGGTGAGTATTGATGGAGGAGGTAGGTGAGTGCATGGGAGTGCGTGAGGGTAAGAATGAGGTAACGCAAAGGTGACGGAGCGGACAAGCCAATGACCAACCCCACAATCGAACCAGGGGCGGGTTTAAGCATGTTTGTGGGGAAATCAAGAACCTCTTGGCCTCCCCAAGAATCTCACGTAACCAATTCCCCCCTTTAAGCAAAAAGGTAATTAACATAGGAATAAACATTTAGCCTCTCAAGCCCCCTCTCTTGTGGAATCATAGCCCCCTATAACTCTAGTCCTTGTCTGTCTAGCAGCCAGCAATGTGTTTATTATTAATGATGATCAAAACATTACATTTCTTGGGCATATTGGCCCTTTAATAATTGTTTGGGAACTCTGGCCTCTCAGCATTGTAACAATACATTATTTAAAATGGGGATTCAAAACCTGGGGTGTTACATCCCCTCCCCCTTATTTTGGCACTGTCCTCGGTGCATATACAAAACAGAGATCAAAATCTCAAATTTATTCAAAAAGTTGTGGTTACTCTACCCGCATGGCATCTTCATGCTCCCAGGTAGCATCTTCAAGGTCGTATCAGGTCTATTGAACTTTTACCATCTCTATAACTCAATTCCGGAGCATTTTTACCTTTATGTCCAATACATGTATTGGTTGAACCTGGAAATATCCCTTCATCTCTACCTGAATCAAATGCCAATCAATAACATGGTTAGGATCACGTATATATTTCTTTAGTAAAGATACATGAAATACATTATGCACATTCATGGAAGAAGGCAATGAAAGCATATACGCAATTGGCCCTATTCTGTCCAATATTTCAAATGGACCACAGAATCTGGCTGCCAGCTTTGTACAACTACCCAATTTCAAAGAGCTCTTCTTAGGCTTCACTTTCAAAAGTACAAGCTCCCCTACTCTAAATTCTTTGACTGACCTGTTCTTGTCTGCATAAATTTTTTGTCTATCCTGAGCTGCCTTTAAATTTTGCTTAATCTTAACCACCTGGTCTTCCATATCCTTGAGAAATTGAGGCCCAAGTACCAATCTATTTGTTGGGTTGTCCAAACTCACTGGAGTATTTCATTTCCTACCATACAAGGCTTCAAATGGGCTCATTCTCAATGAATATTGATACCCATTGTCATATGCAAACTCAACCAAGTGGAAGTAATCTTCCCACTTAGATGGCTTATCCATTACATACATTCTCATCATGTCTTCAATTATTCGATTGAATCTCTTTGTTTGCCCATCTGTCTGGGGATGATATGTTGTGCTAAAGTTTATATTTGTGCCAAATCCTTTAAACAATTCCCTCCAGAAATTGGAGGTAAACTTTGTATCTCTGTCCGAGACAATTGTCCTAGGTATCCCATGCAACCTAGCAATTTCCTTCATGAAAATTTCTGCAATATTAGCCAATGCATGTGTTGTCTTCACAGGCACAAAATGAGCAGCCTTTGTTAATTTGTCAACCACCACTATGATCGAATCATGTTTCTTATTTGTTCTGGGTAATTTCGTGATGAAATCCATGGTGATCACTTCCCATTTATTCTCTGGAATTGTCAATGGTTGCAGAAAACCCATTGGGTGCCTATGCTCATCCTTCACCTTCTTACATTCCATACATCGAGTGATGTAATCAACAACATCCTTCTTCATTCCCGGCCAAAAGAATTATCTTTTTACTACTGTAATTGTTTTCTGGTAACCGGGATGTTCAGCATAAGGAACATCATGCATTTCCTTCAGTACCAAATTCCTCAGTTCTTTGGAACTAGGGACATAGATTCTATTTTTATGCATGAGTAATCCATCTTCCTTTATCTCATACTCCTTTATTTTCTGTTGTACACCTCCTTGCTGTAAGTTTTCCTTTACCTGTAGGTAATGTTGATCTGTAACAAGACCATCTAAAATTCTGCTCTTCAAGTTTGATTGATGCATACTGACAGCAGTAGCATGCATGATATGCACTCTCCTACTAAGTGCATCGGCAACTTTATTCTCCTTTCCCTTGATACGATTGATATCGAAGTCATATTCACTTAAAAATTCCAGCCATATTGTTTTCCTGGCATTCAAGGTCAGTTGTTCAAAAAGATACTTCAGGCCAATATGGTATGTTCTTAATTCGAATTTCTTCCCCATGAGATAATGCCTCCACATCCTCAAGGTGTGAACAATGGCAGGAAGTTCCAAGTCGTGGGTGGCATTGTTCCTCTCATGTTCCCTAAGCTTTCAGGACTCATATCCAACGACATGTCCATTTTGGGTGAGGAATCCCCCAAGTCCTTCCTTACAAGCGTCTATACATGCCACAAAACTTTCATTTGGGTCAGCAATATTTAACACAGGTGCACTAGTAAGTAATTCCTTCAATAGATTAAAATTATTTTCACACTTGAGTGTCCATTCAAATTTAGTTCCCTTCTTTTGCAAAGAAGTGATGGGATGAGAAATCTTAGAGAACCCTACTATGAACCTTCTATAGTAGCCAGTTAATCCCATAAAAGATCTCACATATGACACATTTTTGGGTGTCGGCCATCTTCTAATGGCTTCGATCTTCTCTGGATCTACTGCTATGCCTTGCTCTGAAATAATGTGTCCCAAGTAACGGATCTATTTTTTATAAAAGAACACTTACTCAACTTGGCATACAACTGATGTTCTCTCAGTACTTGCTATACCAATCTTAAGTGATGTTCATTCTCCTCTTCATACTTAGAATAGATAAGTATTTCATCCAGGAATACTATGACAAACTTGTCCAAATAATTTCTGAATATGCCATTCATTAAGAACATGAAGACAATGGTGCATTGGTCAGTCCAAATGGTACCACTATAAATTCATAATGCCCATACTTGGTCCTAAAGGTTGTCTTATGAATGTCTTCTTCCTTGATTATTACATGATGGTATCCTTCCCTCAGGTCAATCTTTAAAAATATATTTGCTCCTCTTAGCTGATCAAAGAGGTCATCAATTCAGGGAAGAGGATACTTGTTCTTTATAGTGTACTTGTTCAGTTGTCGAAAGTCAATACACAGCCTCAAGGTTCCATCCTTCTTTTTGAAAAAAAATACTAGTGCTCCCCAAGGTGAAACACTTGGACGTATATACCCTTTCTTCAACAATTCCTCCAACTACATTTGTAATTCTTTTAACTCTGGTGTGCTCATTCTGTAATGTGTTTTTGACACCAGGGCAGCTCCTGGCACTAAATCAATTGAGAAATCTATCTCCCTCCTTGGTGGAAATCCAAATATTTCTTGGAATACATCTTCAAATTCTTGTAGCACCAAGAAATGTTCAAGGCTAGGCCCCTTTGTATTTTCTGGCTCTTCCACATGAGCTGCATACAGTTGACATCCTTTCCTAAAACATATTTTCAACTGTAAGGCTGAAATCTCCCTTATAGAGATGGGTCTTGGAACTCCTTTCACAGTGCTTTGTTTTCCATTTCCATTAAGACATGTAAATGTCTTGTTATGACAATCTAGGACATCATGATGCTTGTCCAACCAATCCATCCCAATCAGAACATCATAAGACCCCAATGGTATGATATTTAGATCAGTACTAGTATTCACGCCATTAAGACTTATGGAACAACTTCTGACCATATCATGGATTCTTCTTTTGGTTCTAGTGGCTAACTGAACCAAAATTGTTTTTCCAAGTTTGTTTTTGTCCAAATGTTGTCTATCCACTATCTTAGGATCAATGTAACAATGACTTGCTCCTGAATCAATCAAAATAGAAACAGGTTGATTTATGATCTTACCTTCCACCTCAATCATATTGGACTGGTACTCTACTTTTCGATCATTTAAATCTACATATATTATTCCCATATCTTCGACTATTGTAGCCTCTTGGATGTTGTGCACAGTCTTCACTTTGTCTTTTCTGTGTGGGAAATCCTTGTACAAGTGATCTTCTTTGCATCCCTAGCATTGGATTGGTGGTCTTCCCCTTTTTCCCAAGGAATATTCATTCTTGAAATCCCCCTTAGCATACTGATGTTGATGATTTCTATTAGGCTCATTCCTATTGAAGGGAGGTTTGAATCCTTTCCTCCTCTGATCGGACTTCTCATTTTTCTTGTCCTTCCAAGATTTCTGCAGGGATTCTCTTCCCTGGCCTTGCTCATATAGGTATTTATCCTTCCTGATGGCCTCAGTCAAGGTCCTGGGTTCATCATACTTGATCTTTTCCTTAAAAAAGGATGGCAATCCACTTAGAAATCTCTTTATTTTCACTTTCTCATCACCAATGAACTTGACATATTTTAACAATCCCAAGAACTTCTTCTCGTACTCTGCCATAGTCATGCTTCCCAGCCTAAGATCAAAGAAATCCTGCATTTTCTTGTCATAGAAATGATCTGAGAGGTAATCCTTATGGAAGTACTTCTTGAATTGCTTCCAAGTGATCCTACTTTCATTAACATGCTCCACTTGCTTCAGTTGGTCCCACCACACTGCATCTTTCCCGTGTAAATGGTAGGTGGAAATCCTGGCTTCCAGGTTTGATGAATAGTTATGCAACTGAAAATATCTCCGGAGCCCAAGCAGCCATGCTTCGACATCATCTTCCCTTTATCTTTCACCATCGAAGGAAGGTGGTTTGATCTTCTTCAGCTCTCCTTGCAAACTATCTACCTCTTCTTTCCTTCTTTGTTTCCTGACAGGGGACACCTCTGGACTGCTTACGGGATCATCTGATGCATAAAGATTTCTTTATGAATAAGGAGGTGAGTGGTGTCCATGATCTTTGCTAGCACTTCTGGAATAACCATCTCTTCCATGATCACTTCTCCTTTCATGACACCTTCCTTCTTCCTCTTGTCTTGAGTTTGACCCCTTCTTCATTTTCATTTGCAACTGATTTAAGCTCTACAACTCTCGAGCATTTATCTAACTTTTCTCTCTCATTAGTCTCTCGTTGTATGCTTTGTAGCTCTGCACTTCCATCTTCATGCTTCTTACCATTTCTATTAACGTTTCTTTCTCTCCTTTTCCCTTGTATCCGTTGGAATCTGTCTCTGCATTACCAACTCTGGTATTCTAGCCTTCGGCCTCCTTATCATGACTAGAGGCTCCCTCGCCTTCTTCCATTTCCTCAATATGCATCCTAATCTAATGTCCTTAAACCCCTTAATTCTGCAAAATGTGCAAGCAACCATTTTGTTAGAATTACACATATGATAAACAAAATTGCCAAACCATGCTACAAGTCTCTTTCTTTTTTTTGTTCATGGAGATCACATCCCCATTCTCCGAAAATAACAGTGTCCTGATATACTTGGCTGACACAGAATTTCATCCTGTGCAGGCACTTCCTTCAAACCACCTTCCCATGTGAACACAACTAGAAACCACGGCTAAATCCTTCCTTGGTACTTCTTTGTCTCGATGACAACCAATTCGGCCCTTAGCCCTCCTTTCCTCAACTCTCAATCTCGATGTGACCACATCCATGACCCTACACTTATCTAGAAAAGTGTTGGTCCAGATCTTTGGGAATTTCAGCTAGGACCGAATCAACAGTCCTCATCCTCTTCCGCGGTCAACGATCGAGATCCACTTCGGGAGTCTCAACTTTCCTCGCTTGCCTCTTCCCGAAATGATTTTACCCAGATTTAATGATATGTTGACATGTGTCCTCCCACAGATCAACAGTTGTGAATCACTTTGGTTCTTTGGGCTTCAGAAGTTTCAAACTTCCCTCCCGCACTTTCTCCCAAAGTGCTTTCACCCGAAGTCGACAATCCTTTGATGCGTGTCTTCTGGAATCAACGGTTGATATGTACCCCGACATTCGGGATTTTTCAACCCAACACAACCTGTCACGTCTTTCCCCTTTGGAGTGCCCAGTCTCCGAACTGCATGATCTGTCGCCACGTGGTGAAATATTGGAAGCGGACAAGTGGCCCAATCAAGCGGGTGCCATGTGTCACGTTCTAACTGACCTTTCAACACTCCAAATGCTCAAAAATCACTGACATGTGGCACACATCCCATGTGTCCATGTCATCCCAGGTGACGTCTACAAGCCATGTCACTTCGACTCTTTGGGCTTCAGGACTTCGGGAGTTTTCATACTAGCACACTTCCAATTCTCTCGAACCCCGAATTCTCGAACTGGCCAATCTGTTGCCATGTGTCCTCCTGTATCGAACGACTAAGATTCACTTAGGGACTCTAGATTTTAGAAAACCTCAACCCTTTCACTTCCCTCGAAGTATGTGGAATCCTGTCGCGTGTCCACTTGATCTAACGATGGAGGATTACTTAGGGTCTTTTTCCAAAGTTCTCATATTTTCTCCATGTCTCCCTTGGATTTGGTGGCTAAGAATTACTTCGGGTGATCCGATGCTTGACATTTACTTCGGACGATCTGACGACTCTAATCTTCTTCGGTTGATTGGGCGATTGAGATTTATTTCGGATTTTCGGCTCTCCGGGCTTCGGAAATCTCAACTCTCAAACTTTTCCCCCTCTTGAGCTCACAGTATCTGACGGATCAGATTTACTTCGAGCGATCCGACGCTTGAGACTTTCTTCGGACTTATGAGATCTCAAATCTCAAACTTCATCCTTTTTCCCAAGGGATTTTATTCGAAGGCTATAATCTACTTACGCGTGTCCCCCACAGATCGACGACTACGATTCCTTCAGGACTATGGACTTCAGAATTCTCAAACTTCAACCTTATTTGGCCCCACTTGCTTTTATCCGAAGTCATGGATCTAGTGAAGCGTGGCTCACGGAAGATCAATGGCTGAGATCCTTTCGGTTCTTCGGGTTTCGGAAGTCTCAAGCTTCAAACCTCCCCCTCCTCTCTCACTTTTAACCAGAGTGTTTTATCTAGAGCACACCATTGGTTGACGTGTGTCCTCCTACATATTGATGGCTATGATTTCTTTGGGTACTAACATGACACATCACTACATGCCTTTCAAATTGCGGGGGCACGCATTGGAGGTTTGGAGTAACCCTCTTTTCTCCCTACAATTCTCCTTATGCTAACACATAACCCCTTAGGGAGACCGTGGTTTGGATTGCGGGACCGCCTTGGGAAATTAACTCCCATGCAACTCAGTTCCCTGCAATGCCTGCTGGTTGTTGATCTCTCTCTCCAATGGGATCTGACGGTCACGACCTTAACCTTTGCTTCCTAGTCATCGGACGACCCCTGTTCACCTGTCCTCCAATCCAACGATCTCAGATCTCTCCTTATCCTACAGTGGCGATTGCTCCTGAATTCAAAAGGGACGGTCACGATCCTTCGAACCCTTACAGAGGATCTATGATGATCTAACTCCTGCGTAGATTTTTTAGCGCCATTCCTCCTAAGATTTTCAACTTCACGGTCAGAGTTCGATCTCGACCACGAGACTCTGACCAACAGACCTAGCCCATATCTTCTCGGTGTTTCAACCAGAAGCTCTGATACCAATCTGTAACATACCCAACCAGCCACAGGTCGGGGTATGTTATCTGCAAGCCCACCCTTGGACTTGTTTCTCATACCAATACCTTCTTCATTTATTAAAGATGCATAAGATAAGAGAATTAACGACATGCACAGTAATATCCAGAAAGCATGCATGTTCTAAAGATTCAATTAATGATAATTAAATATACAGTGGAAATACATTCATACACAGATAATAATATCACAAGGGAGAGCACTTATCTTTATGAAAGATGACACCAACTGGCTGCAGACCAAGGACGTTCCACCCAACCGTAGACACCACTGCTCCAAATATCAACAGCAGTGTCACCCCCAAGCCAGGGCTATGAATCCACAAGGACGGTTCCAGAGTGAACTTTCCTTCCCAAACCAGTCAGGTCTCAAGCTCTCACAGGCTTCCCAACACTCACAACAATCCAAGTACCCAGCTCTATTCTACCCAGATTTCACCACCCGAGAGAACGGACCTCCACCTTTCTCTGCCACGCAATCCCTCAGGCATTCATTCTCCTTATTCGGGCCTCCAGCACAACTAGTCCAAAATATCAATGTTGGAACTCTCAGGACTCATAGTTGTGAGCCATGTTGGACACAGGCCACTGCATCTCAAAGATGCAGGCCTCAAGGCATGACTGGATCACACCAATGGCCACTACATCCAACTATCATGTGGCTAATTATTTTGCAGTTTGGTCCCCCTTCCTGAGACCAGTACGCAGGTGAGGGTGGATGGAGGAGGTAGGTGAGTGCATGGGAGTGCGTGAGGGTAAGAATGAGGTAATGCAAAGGTGACGGAGCGGACAAGCCAATGACCAAACCCACAATCGAACCAGGGGCGGATTTAAGTATGTTCGTGGGGAAATCAAGAACCTCTTGGCCTCCCCAAGAAGCTCACGTAACCGATTCCCCCCTTTAGGCAAAAAGGTAATTAACATAGGAATAAACATTTAGCCTCTCAAGCCCCCTCTCTTGTGAAATCATAGCCCCCTATAACTCTAGTCCTTTTCCGTCTAATAGCCAACGATATATTTATTATTAATGATGATCAAAGCATTACATTTCTTGGGCATGTTGGCCCTTTAATAATTGTTTAGGGCACTCTGGCCTCTTAACATTGTAACAATACATTATTTAAAATAAGGGTTCAAAACCTAGAGTGTTACAACTCTTTTCTTATTTCTCACTATATTTTACCTTAACTATATATTGTTATACTATTATGGTAATATTATTAACTATCGTAATACCATTATCAATAGCTACTATGATACTATATCCCTTAGCTACTATGATAATGTATCCCTTAGGTCTCCCTAAAAACCCTTAATGTTTACTTAGGTAAAACTACTTCTTTCTTTTATTAATACTTTTTAATATTATTTATTACACTTCTTTAAACACTATTATTATTACTAAAACCTACTTAGTTCCTTCTCTTTGTTTCTTAGGTTAAATTATATTTTCCCCCTATATTAACAACATATTACTAACTAGTAATACTATTATTACTAACAATATATTATAATACTATTATGTATTACTTACTTTTAAATCGTCAATTATAATACTATTATTACTAACAACATATTAATTATATTATTATTACTAACTATTATAATAATAATACCATTATAACTACTATGATACTATTACTAACTAGGCTTATATCCTTGAACAATAGGTTCATAATCTTTTTATCTTTTTAACTTACATTACTATATAAGTACCATATTAATTAATAATTAATAATATTAGCTTTAACAAATAATAAAGGAAATAAACAACTTTATAACTAATTATACTATTGCACTAATAAATAAACTTAGGTTTATAATCTGTTTAAACTTGTGGTGCTTCATCAAAAAAGAGTTTTAGGCTTTTATAGTCTTTTAGTGTCGACATAACAACCCTAACTCTTGAGAATCGTTAGTACTTATTGTGCAGATTCACAACCCTTTACCTTCGACTCATTGTCTTGAAGATGGATCCTGGTATTAGATTTGAAACGTCGATAGAAATGACTCCCACTGTGGATAATACGAAAGAATCTGTTCAAATTTCACACCACAAGAATCTCAAAACAATTTTTTGTTCTTTTTATTTATATAGGATTTTCTATGCAAGTGAGGACTCCATGCACAAAATAACTTGCTATATTGATATTGAATCTGCTTAATTCATTAAAAATTAGTGGATAGTCTAAATGATTTTTTTGAAAGAAAACAACTATGTTTTCTATCAAATTTTTATCTTGCACTACATCTCTAAGGTGCTTTTGTAGGTTACGTGTGTTTAATGTAGATATTTAAAAGCAGGGGTGATTTTAAGAACCCCCCCTAAATTTATATATATAATAAATGGGTGAATCCCCATGATACATAGGAAAAATTGAAGGCTATTTTATCAATAATATAATATGTATATATAATTTTTTAGCGAATCTTTTAGTCAATTATATAATCTTGTAAAATCTTGGCGAATCTTTCTCTGAATTATAAAACCTTGGTGAATCTTTCATTGAATTATAAAACCTTATAAAGTCTTGGTGAATTTTTGATAAAGTATAAAACCATATATAATAATAGGAAAATGTATTCATTAAATTGTAATATACTCATTTTACATATTTGGAAAAATAAATATAATTTGTCCATTTTCTAGACAACGTTGCATGCATCAGGGGTTGTGTTTGTCAAGGATCTCATTGTTAAGATGTCTTATGACACTAGAAGTGGATAGGCAGGGCAAGAAACTCCATGTCAACAAAAAATGGTATCATACTAGATAGTAGTGATGATGAATTTGAAGGACTATTGAAATCCTAGTAAAGTGCACCACTAACCACTAGTGAATTGTGTTGGATGTCAGTTATCAGATCCCTTTGAGTGGGATCCTTCTATTACATAAATCAAATCCAAAAATAACTTAAAGGGTGGTGCCCCTTCTACTTCCCATTACAACATAAAGCATGCTTGAATATTTCACCCTCTCTATTGTTTCATTATCTCCAAGTATCACCCTTGTTTTTGTGATAAAAATAGTCAACTTCTCCTTGAAGGTTGTACCCTGCCATGAGTAAAAAATGTGAAATAATAGCTCTAGGAGTGTGTACTGCTACCACTGGGAATAGGCCTCAATAAATTCTTATTTCATCACAAAAAACCTTGCAATAATCTCATAATAAATCACCCTATTGATGGCATGCTTCTAGAACCTTGCTGCCAATAAACTCCCCACATGCTACATCCTTTTGTTGGTTGTTCAAGGCCAATTCAGTGACAAGCATAAGGTCAACATTAAGGATGATCATGATTATGAACTGGATATCAATAAGGATATCAACTGGAATATCTATAGGATCATCCCTTAAACATACTAATAGAAATATCTGGTGAATCACATTTTATGCTAATATCACAATGTATTTTACAAAATGAAAGAACATTGACACCATCTTCCAGAGATAGTAGAAGTACTTTATCTAGATATTCCATATCCATTGTTCTATAGATAACCATTAGCTTCTTTGCAATTATTTTTCAAAGATATACTACAAGCTTAATACTATGTTTATGCTTGTTTTCCTTTGCTACCATATCATGATCTTTCTAAAGTAAGGTTGAGGTATCATTTCTACATTTTGCAAAGTATCTAGTTGAAACCCCTGTAGAAGATTTCTTATCAATTCCATTCATAGACACAATATGAATATGCAACAATTTTTGTAGACTTATGGTGTAATCTATCGCGGTGAATGGATCTATGACAATTCCTTTTGGACCGATGGGATGGGTGACTTGATGTCTCCTGAACTAGTCAACACAAACATTCAAACGAGATCCACCCTTGCATGTTTTCTACACAAAAGCATAGTATTGAAATCTATTTCCTTCTCTTGTAATTATGGAACTCTGGAGCATGCCTGATGCATGAACAAGCAAATCCATGGCGAGCATGTATATGGATAATGGAACCACATTCACATGTAAAACTCATGACAACTTCATGTTGAATGAGTCTATATAGATTGCAGTAGTCATTATATGACAACCAAGCTTCAAAACTGCAGATAAATGTTTGTCCTTCCTTGGGATGATATCTACCAAATCTACTTATTACAAATTTTGGAGAATCCCTAAAATACCTAGAGGTATCTTCAGTGCTAATGGAATTAATCACATGATGTAAAATAATGTGAATGCATTCACTCCTTTTAACTAAGTTAATTAAACAGTCAATACAATAATTAACCGGACACTAAGGACAACCATAGATGGTTCTCATCATCTTGCAGGTGACCATCTTCGATCTTTCTCTGGTAAGTAGATCATTCAGACAGTTATCTTTGTCAGGTTTGTATTCTATGGAGAAATCAGACCCATGCAACCATGCGCTCCAATGCATGACACATTGTTGCCTTGTTCTAGCAGCCTTTTATTCTGCAAAATACTCTACATATGCTTAAGATCAGTATGAAGTATGAAATGGACAGGTTTAATAAGTAACATGAACAATTTGATGTTGCTCTTGACTGCTAGGATTTCTTTATATGATGACGGATATTTTAATTCAAGTTCTTTGAAACAACCGAAAGAGTACATGCAAGCTTCTTCTCTATGAACATGTTTTTGTAGGACAGTTTCCCAAATGACATTTGAGGCATCTGTCTCAAGAATGAATGGCAGGTCCAACTTAGGAAGAGAAAGAGTCGTGAGGTTCTGGATTTTTTGTTGAATAGTCTGGATGGCTTTAGTCATTTTGTAGGTCCATGGTTCTAGTTTGTACTTTAATCTCATATGAAAACAGAGTACGTATGCAACTTGATTTTTATATAAGAATCTAATGTAGTTTAAAGTTTAAATGACCTAAGAATCTCTGGAGTTGATTTTTGTCTAGGATTCTATCTGGAAACTCTGCCAATACCTGAAGGACACGAATTTGGATTTCTACTTTTCCTTCATAGATAACAAGACCCATAAATTCAATCTTGGTTTTCCCTGTCTCCATTTTCTTCTCGGATAATGCAAGGCCGTGTCTAAAAACAACAGAGAAGAACTCCTCTAGATGTTTTTTATGTTGGTTAGTATCATAAGAACATACTAATATGTCAGCTATGCATGTTATTACAAAATCTAAAGGACTGAAAACATCCTCCATCTTCTGAAATTCTGATAGATAATTCCTCAAACCGAAAGGCAGAACAAGCCACTTGTATTGGCCATTAGGAACCACAAACCCTGTTTTATACCTATCTGTAGGTACTATTCCAATCTTCCAGAAACCACTCGTTAGATCAAACTTGTTGAATATATGACAGTTGACTATTTTGGTAAAGAGTGTTCATTTTTAGGGTAGTGGTTACCTGATAGGAATTGATGCTGCATTCAGGGGTTTATAGTTGATCACCATCCTTGGTTTGCCACATTTTTGTTATGATTCCTTGTCGACATAAACGTTGAGCAAGCCCATGGACTTCTGCTACGCTCAATGATTTTTCTTTGTGGGAGTTTTGCAATCTCCTTCTTGTAGTAGTCCATCTTAGTGGGAGACATTTGATTTGCAAAATCCTTTTGAGGAGTTCTTGAATAATTTTCTCTATATGGTAGATCCACAAAGTATTGTTCTCTACTCCATAAATCATTTGGAATCTCTGCAGTACATTGCATCATTATTTTGTCAATAACTACTTATAAAACAGACTGGCCATTAAGATTTGCATGCTTACATATCTTCCTAATATTCATCAATTGTTCAATTGATTGAGGGATCATTTCTGGAGATGGATCTTATTGATCTGGCTTAACCCTTTCAGCATATTCAAATTTCACAAGAATCTGAATAGATTCATTCCCTACATGCAATGTAACGGTGTCTTGAGCTATAATAAAAAGTAACCAATGATTCACAAAGTCGTGCCCTAATAGAACATCACAACCCAAAATAATATGTAAGTAGTGTACATTGAATTGATATACCATTAAGAATGATAGGAAGTCTCTCGTCTCGATGTTTGATATATTATCAGCTCATGATTTATAGCCCTGAATCCGGTTTCATGTTGTTCCCAGAAATATTGAGGGATAACATTATACCTAGCAGATGAGATCATTGATCCCATGTTTATTTGTGCATCTAGCTAATATAGCTTGTATCAAAAAAAAATTGAAGTGATAATAATCACAAGCCTATCTTTTAATCCAATCATTCTTATGCATTAACAATGTCTTTCAATAGAGTCATTACTTATATCTTCTCAAGGGAAAAGCTCAAGAGCTTCATCTGGAACATGTGCCACAGCAATGGCTTCTCTTTGATGCTCTGTCCTTTCTAGTCATTCTTCTTCTCAGTTAGATACTGTAGGAGAGTTTTCTTGATCCTCTAGTAATGTTCTTATTTCCTCTTGGTCCTGAGCAATACCCTATTTTAATTCAGCCATAAGCATCATCTTTTGTTGCATAGTTTCCTACAACTGAAATATCTTTGTTGCCCTTTGTCTCATATGCATCCTTTCTTGAATAGTGTTGGGATGGTATTGCTGGTAATGAGTATAGAGTGTATCCATTGGCTAAGGAAAACATGAATGAGGTTTCTTCTTTCTATGTGTGGGAACCTTGGGGGCTTTGGAAATAGGTTTTGACAAAGTGGCTACATCAATCACCATGTTCCACAAGCGTAGATTAGAAATATGAGTAGTGAGCTGAGATATGGAAGAATCATGAAACCTTTGATGGCGAAAATGATAGCGAGAGACAGAATTTTTCAAGTCGGAGGGAATGAAGACTAGCTAATAGGGCTTCTTCTGGGGGTTCACTATGGAGCATTTTAACAGATAAAAAATTAATGTCAGGAAATTCATCAGGAGAATGTGTGACATTTTTAGAAAGAGAGGTTAAATAAGTACAAGATGAAGGATAGTATAGAGTAGGTTCAGAAGAATAAATCAAAGGAAAACTGAATTCAAGATCAAAGTCTAAAGGAGAATGAGAAAGAAGATCCGATTATGTTGGATCCAATGTTGCAGAAAAGACTGTTGCAACCTTTTTGCCAAATTTAGTCCTGGTTTTCTGGGGACACTTGGATGCCCAATGTCCTTTTTGATTACAAATAAAACACCCACCTTCTTTCCTTTTGTTGGTTCGATGCCAGACATAGGATGTTCTTTTTCCTAGATACTCAACAGAGGGCGTCTATCTCTTATATATGTACCTTAAAGGTTTATGTTTTTTGCAGGAGTAACTGGCATACCACTGTTTGTAGGGACGACCAAAATTAGGTTTGAGGGAACCTATTGTTGAAATTACTAAGACAACTGAGAGGGGGGGGGTGAATCAGTTGTTATTGTGCTTAAACAATTTTAAGTCTATTAATACATTCTTAATCTTTCTTCAAGTGATCATCAACATTATACAGCATATGGACAATAAAAGTAATGAGAATCAGTCACACATAAGGTATACACAGAGACAGACTTTCACGAGGAAACCCATAAAGGGAGAAAACCTCTTCTTCTTCGAAATGATAGGCAGTCTTTTAAGTTTTGTACATCATCTATAATTGAGCACCAACTCAATGTGAGGTTGTTACCTCTGTTTTACAAGCTGCAACTTATTTGAGAGCACCGACTCTCTTGTTTCTCTAGCACCCACTAGAAGGAAGCACCAACTCCCCTAATGTTCCAACACCAACTGGATGGAAGCACCAACTTCCAGTTACACAGGCTCCAACCTGTATAACAGAGAACACTTGTTCTCCCTTGCACCACCCTGCCACCCTGGTTTCTCTGGCTGCAACCAAATGGAAGATACAACTCCCTGTTTTCAAGCTCCCACTTGAACCTTTGAGGACAACAGTCCTCCCTAGCACCTCCCAACCACCCTGGAACATAAATGAATAAATAAACAACCAACTACACAGATAAATCGATTCTTACCACTTCTTCTCTGTTCTATAAATCTGGTCTTCTTCTAATTGTTCTGCAATTCTTCTCTTCCTTTGTATGTTCTACAATTTTGCTCTGCTTCAATTTGTTCTGTCATTCTGATCTGCTTCAAATCTATTCCTCATATGTTACTCTTCTCTGATTTTTATCTCACTCTGCACACATTTTCAGTCTCACACTACCCATCCTGTGATTTTCCCTTTCTTACAGTTTAATTCATTTTTCATCCAGAACAACCAACCATGCACAGTCTGTATCTTTTTATTTTATACACCACACCCACAACAGTTACACTTCAAATCTTCTGAGGAAAAAGAAAAACCATCTAAGCAACTGAAATGCCAACCGATCAGGAATCATGAATTAGTTTTGCTAACTGATTTGTAACTGATGAATTAACTATGAGAGAGAACAGTAGCCCTCCGATCATATTCACGTTTATCTGCACTATTGGATGAACTTTATTAATCTTGCCTTTAAATTGGGTTTCATCATTTCGGCATTCCTGTGGCCAAGTGTCTCGACACTTCATGTCGCGATCTCCGAAACTCTTATATAGATCTTTTCTGCACTAGCTCCTTCCTCTATATGACCATGGCCATGACCAAGCGCTTATGCATAAAGTGATTTTCGTGAATTCGCATTTCGTGAATCTGGAGATGAGGCATCTCGACTCTCCAAGTCGTGATCCCCGAAACCCCGAAATGGAGCTTATCTGAACTAACTCCTTCCCTTCTCGTGACCATCGACGATGACCATAAGTTGTGCCAAAAGGCGCTCCATATTTCGCGAGTTTATAAACTTCATCGAGTCTGATCGACAGTTGAGATCTCCATAGATCCGTCGGTCCAGATCTTATCGCGATCTCGCATCTTGCGAATTTCCACACCATGCTCCGTTGACTCCAAGTTAGTGACTTGTCCTATGATTCGACGGTCCATATCTGATCTTAATTCAATGGCTCAGATCATATCACGATTTCGCATATCGCAATTTTGGCGTTCTTGTGGTTATGTTTCTTGCCTCTCCAAGTCGCGATTCGCGAAACTCCAAAAAGGAGTCAGATCAACGGTCCATATCACATCTTGATCTGACGGCTACGATTAAATCGCAATTTCACATATCACGATTTCGATGGTTATGTTTCTTGCCTCTCCAAGTCGCAATTCGCAAAACTCTGAAATGGCATGGGATCAACGGTCCATGATATCGATGAATCTACGGTCCATATCTCATCGTGAATTCGCATCTCGCGATTCCTTCGATGGAGGTTCTTGTCACTCCAAGTTGCGATAGGCAAAAATCTGAAATGGAGCTTAGATCAATGGTCCACGATCTCGATGAATCTACGGTCTATATCTTATCGTGAATTCACATCTCACGATTCCTTCGATGGAGGTTCTTGTCACTCCAAGTCGCGATAGGCGAAAATCCAAAATGAAGCTTAGATCAATGGTCCATGTCTTTTGGTGTATTGACGATCAAGATCTTTTCGTGATTTTGCAAGTCTTCATTGTGTATGCATCAGGATTTCGATACTTCGCGAACTCGCTTCACCTTGCACTTTTAAAGATCATGCAGATTCTCCTGGATCCTACAATGGTCAATCCTCGTGCTCGAATCTAACGCCCGAGATCTATCCTCCATATCTGCGCGCTCTTCTTCTCTACATTGAGATCTGACAGTCATCGGGAATTCTGAATTGTTGATCTAATGATCATTGTTGCTTCTCCTCCCCCATTATCACTGCGTTGTTGATCATGCTGATCTTTGCCATTGCTATTCTTTCCAACAATCCTCACTATCTCTTCTGAGATTATTCGAATCTTCTCTGCAGTGTCTTCTCACAATGCCCATCTATTACATACTTTTTGTACTCATGTCATCTTCATTGTTGTACTTGCCATCAATGACAAGCATTCGTTGTCTATTAAATACTTGCCAACAATCTCCCCCTTTGGCATTGATGGCAACACAAGCACCCACATGCATTCGGACTCTCCTCCCGGACTCTTTTCTCCCCCTTTGACATCAATGTCAAAGAAGAAACATGCTCCCCCTGAGCTATTTCAAAACATACTCCCCCTGTCAACTATGAGCATCTTGGAAATACAACAGATATTCAATAAGTACTCCCCCTGACCAGGTTAATAGATTAGACACAAGAAATCATAACCCCAAACTTTTGACGAAGATATCCAAAAGGGGTTGTTGCTAATGGTTTTGTAAATATATCTGCAATCTGTTCTATAGAAGGTATATAATTCAGTCGAACAATTCTGTTTGTAACTTGTTCTCTGAGAAAATGGTACTTTATTGGAATATGCTTAGTCTTGGAATGAAGAACGGGATTCTTGGAGACACTAATGGCACTGGTGTTATCACAGTGAATTGGAATGGGATCAATGTAAGTTACCTTCAAATCTGCAAGAGTTTGTATCATCCATAAAATTTGTGTGCAGCAAGTAGCAGCAGCAATGTATTTTTCCTCTGTAGTTGATAATGAAATGGATCCTTGCTTTTTACTAAGCCATGCAACTAATGAGTCACCTAGAAAGAATTCTCCTCCACTGGTGTTTTTTCTCTCATCAACACAGTTTGCCCAATCTGCATCTGAATAAGCAGTTAACTGAAAATTATGATTTCTGGGATACCACCGACCATAAGTCATTGTTCCCTTCAAGTATTTAAATATCCTTTTGAAAGCTACCAAATGACTTTGTTTAGGATCATACTGATAACGACCTACCATTCCAACAGCTTGCATCATATCAGGACGGGATGATGTGATGTACAGAAGACTGCCTATCATAGAGCAATATGACCTTTGATCAACATCAGGTGAGATATCATCTTTACTCAGCTTGCAACCAACCACCATATATGTACTAACAGGAGAGGAATCCTCCATCTGAAATTTCTTTAACATCTCTTTCAAATATTTTTCTTGAGAGATAAATATTCCTGCAGAACTCTGTTTTACTTATAAGCCAAGAAAATATGATAGTTCTCCTATCATGGACATCT
>ML800873.1:443363-455660 GCA_009831015.1 Picea engelmannii
GGCTGAAGATTCCACTTGGGAAGATGAGTCTTTTATACAGAAGCATCCAGAGTTACTCAAGCGTTGCGGACAACACTTGTCTCAAGGGGAGGGGCATGTTAAGCCGTAATATTGGCTCATTACCCCTTAATTGGGGCATATTAGATTAGTAATGTTATTTATTACGCCTTAATTGGGGCATATTAGATTAGTAATGTTATTTTATTTATGTCAGCTTTAGGCCATTAGTTGTAATTATACCTCCTAGTCTCCTATATATACCAAGGAGACATTTTCATTTTGAATCATCTGGTACTGGAACATTTAAGTGGGGTAAAAGGAGGTTGCCCCCTCGAAGAGTCTTATTATCTGAAATTATCTCTTTTTCAAGGCGTTGAGTACTTTTCCTGAGGTTTTTCTATGCTATATTGATGTCTGGTTCTTAACATAGTTACACAGGCTCCAACATGTATAACAGAGAACACTTGTTCTCCCTTGCACCACCCTACCACCCTGGTTTCTCTGTGCAGCCAGATGGAAGCTACAACTCCCTATGTTCAAGCTCCCACTTGAACCTCTGAGGACAACAGTCCTCCCTAGCACCTCCCAACCACCCTGGAATATAAATGAATAAATAAAAAACCAACTACACAGATAAATCGATTCTTACCACTTCTTCTTTGTTCTATAAATCTGGTCTTCTTCTAATTGTTCTACAATTCTTCTCTTCCTTTGTCTGTTCTGCAATTTTTCTCTGCTTCAATTTGTTCTTTCATTCTACTCTGCCTCAAATCTATTCCTCATATGTTACTCTTCTCTGATTTTTATCTCACACTGCGCACATTTTCAGTCTCACACTGCACATCCTGCGATTTTCCCTTTCTTACAGTTTAATTCATTTTTTGTCCAGAACAACCAACCACACACAGTCTGTATCTTTTTCTTTTATACACCACACCCACAACAATTACACTTTGAATCTTATGAGGCAAAAGAAAAATCATCTAAGAAACTAAAATGCCAACCGATCAAGAATCATGAATCAGTTTTGCTAACTGATTTGTAACTGATGAATTAACTGTGAGAGAGAACAGTGGCCCTCTGATCATATTCACGTTTATCTACACCGTTGGATGAACTTTATTAATCTTGCCTTTAAATTGAGTTTCGGCATTTCATCATTCATGTGGCCAAGTGTCTCGACACTTCATGTTGCGATCTCCGAAACTCCAATACAGATATTTTATGCGCTAGCTCCTTCCTCTATATGACCATGGCCATGACCAAGCGCTTATGCATAAAGTGATTTTCGCGAATTCATATTTCATGAATCTGGAAATGAGGCATCTCGACTCTCCAAGTCAGGATCCCCGAAACCCCGGAATGGAGCTTATCTGAACTGAATCCTTCCCTTCTCGTGACCATTGGCGATGACCATAAGTTGTGCCAAAAGGTGCTTCATATTTTGTGATTTTATAAACTTCATCGAGTCTGATCGACGGTTGAGATCTCCATAGATCCGACGGTTCATATCTTATCGTGATCTCGCATCTCGTGAGTTTCCACACCATTCTCCATTGACTCCAAGTCAGTGACTTTTCCTATGATTCGACGGTCTAGATGTGATCTTAATTCAATGGCTCAGATCATATCATGATTTCACATATCGCGATTTTGGCGTTCTTGTGGTTATGTTTCTTTCCTCTCCAAGTCGCGATTCGTGAAACTCCAAAAAGGAGTCAGATCAACGGTCCAGATCACATCTTGATCCGACGGCTACGATTAAATCGCAATTTCGGTGGTTATGTTTTTTGGCTCTCCAAGTCGTGATTCGCGAAATTCCGAAATGGCGTGGGGTCAACGGTCCATGATCTCAATGAATCTATGGTCCAAATCTCATCGTGAATTCGCATCTCGCGATTCCTTCGATGGAGGTTCTTGTCACTCCAAGTTTCGATAGGTGAAACTACGAAATGGATTTTAGATCAATGGTCCACGATCTCGATGAATCTACGGTCTACATCTTATTGTGAATTCGCATCTTGCGATTCCTTCGATGGAGGTTCTTGTCACTCCAAGTCGCGATAGGTGAAACTCCGAAATGGAGCTTAGATCAATGGTCCACGTATTTTGGTGTATTGACGGTTAGGATATTTTCGTGATTTCGCAAGCCTTCATTGTGTCTGCATCGGGATTTCGAGATTTCGCGAACTCGCTTCACCTTGCACTTTTAAAGATTGTGCAGATTCTCTTGGATCCTACAATGGTCAATCCTCGCGCTCGGATCTAACGCCCAAGATCTATCCTCCATATCTGTGTGCTCTTCTTGTCTACATTGAGATCTGACGGTCATCGGGAATTCTGAATTGTTGATCCAACGATCACTGTTGCTTCTCCTCCCCCATTATCACTGCGCTGTTGATCACGTTGATCTTTTCCATCGCTATTCTTTCCAACAATCCTCTACACTATCTCTTTTGAGCTTATTCGAATATTCTCTGCAGCATCTTCTCATAATGCCCATCTATTACATACTTTATGTACTCATGTCATCTTCATTGATGTACTTTCCATCAATGACAAGCATTCATTGTCTGTTAAATATTTGCCAACACCTATTGCAGTGTTTACTTATAAACATCTAATGATGCTTGAGTGCTTTTGCAAAGTTCTTTTGAACGCATTGCCTTTGAATTGTTCTAACAATAATATCATCCAATGATGCTAATGAGTGACTGTCTACTTGCAAATTATGATCAAGCATGTATTCTTTGACAAGATCAAGAATATGACCTGGCATAGCATCCAAATAATGGTGAATATAGGCAATGTTAGAGGAGTCAACTGCCTTGTAGAGAAGTTTATGCATTTCACACTTAAATTTATCCAAAAGGGATAAATTATAAATTCTTTGAGACATAAATAAACTAGCATAATGTTCAGTGTCCATTGGGGCTTGGCCAAAGAACCCATGGCTTATGACTTCAACCAATGCAACAATAGTATCATAAGATTGAGTTACTTTAGTTATTTTCTCCTGTGGTAATCCATACCACTATTTTTTTATCATACCTGCGAAACCCCATATTAATCGGAAAGTAAGCTCTTTCCAGGTGACTTTGTCTTTGAGAATAGATTGTTGTATTTCATCCCAGCCTTCCCATGAGGCAATTACATCAGCAAGTTGTCGAGGTGTGAGGCAATCTATGTTATTGTTAGGGACAGAGCTAGAAATATTTGTACCAGAATAGAAGTACCAAAAAATGTATTTTCCAATCTAGGAATGTTTTTGCACTTTCACCTCTGAGCTTCCTTAAGCTCAAACCAGATATGGAATGCCTGAGTCTTTGACTATCCATTTTGGTGGTTCATCTTCTTTGATGTCAACCTCTCTTCTAATTTTATGTCATATTTCTTCTTCAAAAATATAATCAGGTTCTCTGTCATGTGTTACAATTTTGTTGTCATATTGTATCATGCTAGCAGTATGATTATCTTTCCATTCTTTGAAATCTCCTACAAATTTATGATACCTCTCTATTATCTTTTGAGATTTTGACAGAGTGACTTGGGCATAAACTAGATGAATTGCATTCCTTCTATCTAAACCTCTTATAACTTTAGAGGTGATAGTAGGATGACTGGAGATACCTTCAAATGATTGGTCATCCTTTGGAAAAAAAGGGTCATCTCCTGCAGTCAATGCAACATTGTACCCATTTGGAATTTGAAAATACAAAATGAAGGAAAAATAGTCCACAAAAAAACAAATACTGTCATCACAAAATCCATTTTGCCATAGATCAATAGATTCAAATTGCCAAGAAAGATAAAGGAAAAGTCAAGGCTAAGAATATTTCTACAAAGGAAAGAGAAGAATAGTTTGTTGAACCTGTGGGACATCACAGTTGTCTAAGGATGTTCTCCCATAATGATATTGATTTCAATGAACATCACAGTTGTGTTAGGATGTTCTCCCATAAATTATTTTAGTTTCTTTTGTCACATACTAAATGTCCAAATGTAAAGCATTTTCTACCTCTATATATTCAAAGTCAATTTGACATGTGAATCATCATTTTAGTCTATGATAATGATAAATGATACCACTAGCCCAATGCCAAAGGGTATATCGCACATACTAGTGATAGCAATGAAATAACATTCACAAAATTGAATGTCAAACTAATAGTTATAAGGCCATTATCAGCTAAGTTCACATGTGAACAGCTTCAGGGGTTTGAGCCTTTTGCTGGAAGTAATTAGAAACAATGCCATGGACAACTCCAAAATTTCATTCCATATTTTATAAAAACTTTTCTTGATTTATAATTATCTGCATGTGAGAAGTGGCCCTCTAAACTTGTATTTACGAAGTCAAAAGTTTCCAAAGTCTCTAGTGAAAGGGTCAATATTTATGAAGTCGGTATTCACTAGTTCAAATATGAACAACTCGATGCTACTTGCATTGATTATGTGCTCCATTGAAGATGGAAAGCATTGTAGGAGCTATACTACAAAACAACATTGCCTTTCTCCCACCCTTGGAGCATATTAATGCTCTCTCAAATAATGTTACATATTTTAGGAAAGAAATCAATATTCAAGGTGAGGTTTGGCATTTAACACGGAAATTTCAAATAAACAGGAAAGAAAAACATGTGATGCTGCTAAATTGTTCAGTGAATCTAACAGCAGACACAAAACAAAGTGATAATGCTCATTTCCATAACATTGATAGAACAATTATAATTGATGATTTTTTCATTGAGTTATACAATCCTTTATAGAATAGCTTTGTAGATTTATAAGGAAAAAAAAATATACATGCTTGAGATCCTCTGCATAGCACTTTGCTTTAGGAAGTAGGCCTAGATAATCTAGACCATTACTTGTAGTCAAGTCAATGACCTGAATGTCCAAGAAACATAAGTGAACTTATATTTAAGAACACAAAACACTGAAGATTATAATACAGGAGAAAACATATCCTCTTCCCAGAATAGGTTGATTAGATGAATAACCTGTTGAATCAAAGTATTTATGCTTCAATAAGACCTGCAATATGGTTTGCAGCACTTCAACGATGGTCCCTTGTAATAAGTCTTCCATCACAGGGCCACTCTGATTCAAAAGCCTAATCAATAAATAAGAGATCATCCCCAAGACAGAGGACCTCTACAAATGCCAAGTCTATAATAGATATCAACCTTCACAGAGTGGCCCTCAATTTGTAATCATTTTAGTGTGTTTCTAGGGTTGGGCTCAACACTCATTTATTATATTCCTAACTAGTTAAGAACCATCTTGTCATTATGTGAGCCCATAACTCCTCTTGGAAAGGACACCATACATCTTGGGTTGAGTATAAATACAGACTCAGGACTTGTTTGTAATATCAACATGAGCTATTGCTCTCTTATACAAGTGACTTATTCTTTTAGCCTATGGGCATCACCAAGTTTTTGTGAACTAGGGTTTCTGATCATCTTCTTTACAACTGATCCGGAGATTATGGCTAAAGGCATTTCCCTAAGGATTGTGGATCTATGGTTTTTGGATTTTTCTCTTTGTTTAGGGTTTCCTAAGAGGGATCACTTCAAGCATTTGATTCGGAGAATTTGTTGGCATGGAATTTTTCAGTTCACCCTTTCTTGGAACTTGTCCACAATGTTGGCTTCAAGATTGGAAAGTCCACAACAAAATTTTAATTGTGAATGCAAATGAATGCTTGTGATATGACCCAATGCCTATGAGCATCTACTCCTCAATTCAATTATATTAACCATTTGGAATTTGCATGCATGTAATATAATCCTCAAACCCCAATGACAGAATACATTAATTATATGATAATGTGAACAAAAAATGATTCTCTGGCACCAACATCCAAAATTGTTTGGGAGGATTATGCATATAGCACAAACCCCAACAACAATAGCAGTCTAGATCAAAAACCACCAAAATGAAACTTCTTCATCTAGCCTTGCTAATGAAGGAAGTTGATTAATGAATAATCTAAGTAATGCCTCATTTTTGTGTTATGACAAACTCATTGTTTATTTTGGTTCTTAGCAATTTGCCCATTTTTTCAAAGAGCCCTTGCCCATTCAAACTGCCAAGAAAGATAAAGGAAAAGGCAAGGCTAAGCATATTTCTACAGAGGAAAGAGAAGAACAGTTTGTTGAACCTACAGGACATCACAGTTGTCTAAGGATGTTCTCCCATAATGATATTGATTTCAATGAACATTCAATTGAGCTAGAAGAGGCAGACAGACTTGAAGCATTGTGAAGATCAACCTTTGAACTCTGCGGTTGTTATTGTTATCCATAAAGCTCGCTATTTGGGGTAAATATGCATATATGGATAAACCAAAAATGTAGGGGCTTTCTGCTCACCAAATAAGATTATTTGGATCTAATAATAATCACAGGACACTAACATAGAATACCATTTCAATATTCAAGCATTCTAATGGTTTTGATTGGAGTCATTGTAGGTCCATAGTGTTATTGATAGTAGAGATTTCGTTAAAATTTAATTGTGAAATTTTTCTACTCATTTTTTGACTTAAAAACCAAACCATTAGCACCCCCTTTCAATGATTTAGTACAGGAGGTCAATGATATAACCCTAATTTGCACCATACATGCTTACCTGCCATCTCAGATCCCTTCTTTGCCAAAGCATTTCTTAACAACTCTTTAAAAAACCTCTTTTATAAGGTCCCACACGCCCTACTCCATTACTTCACACGTGTACATGCTAGCTGACCTTAAACAGCCCGTGTGGACCGACAAAAGCACGAAAAAAGGAAAGTTGCTAACGGAACACACAGCTTTGGGTGATTTAACTGAAACTCCCGGCCATGCATGGCCGAGGGTTCGTCCAAATACCTAGCTTCTTCTAGCCTATAAAAGAAGGGTTAGGGGTCCCATTTGGAAGAGGAGAAAAAGAGTAAAGAAACTATGCCCAATTTCATATTCCCATTGTCCCAACCCTTTATCCATCCTTGTGCAAGAAGAGATACAAAGCAAAGAAGTTGGAGGACATTTGAAGAGGACCCCAGGATCAGGATTCGCGAAGCAGTGGCTGGTCTCAACATTGTAAGTTGATTCATTAAAGTTAATAATAAAGAAATGTGTTTCACATCCCACTATATGAGTTCTTCATAGTTCAGTAAATATATGTTTGAATCTCTAACCCATTAGTCTGTAGGTAAAATGCATGTGTAGTTTGTTGCTTGTTTTGTATGCAGGTCAAACTTGGGAGGACAGTTGCCAACAAGCGATCAAGCGTGAAGAAGGATCGACATCGACCATCCGGAACAAGGTATGTTGGTCTAACCATGTATTTGCTGAAAAGAAATGGGGATTAAGTCTAGGACGAAAGTAGAAAGTAGTTTTCTTTTGGTCATATCTGCATGCATACTATAACCCTATTTGCTAGTCCGTAGGGGGATTTCCCACCACAACAGAATTGGCGACCGTACTGGAGAAGTCTCTAGGGTTCCTGGGAGTATTTTTGGGTAGTTTTAAAAGACTGGTTTTCTTGCCTGTTTTTTGAAGTTTATGCAAAGTCTGGGCTAGCAGAGAGTCTGGTTTTCCATACCAGTTGTCTCTGTTATTTGCTTGACTATGTTTTTTCGAGACCCACAGAGGTACACGCGGCCTGCATAAGGTCTGCACGTGTGTACTCACGCCCTACTCTCTTACAGCCCTCTTGTAAACTCTAGCTGAAGAAGTAGCAGTAGCGTGTAGATTCCAAAAAAAATTTGAGGCAATCATCCTCTTCCCTGTCAGAATCAAACATTCTCAGGGGTTTTCTGGAGTTCTTTCTAAGTCTTGGTTGTTAGCAGTCTTGTCTTAGATTGGTTTTTTTTACGAATTTTTTCCTTACATTGTTTTCTTTTTTTGTTAAAGAGAGTGTCCAAACCTTTAAGAGATCTTGGTTCTCAATATCAGTGGTCTCTTCCTAGTTTGGGTTGTCTGTTATTATTTTTTTCAGATTTTTAGAGATACACGTAGCCCGTAGAAGGTCAGCCCACGTGTACACGCCCTCTGGCTCTATACATCTCACATTCACACGCTTTTTGTTGGATTGTCAGTAGCGTGCTTGTGCAGGATAGTTTTTGTTGAGGGTAAGGCAGTCATCCTTTCCCTTGACAAGAGTTATACCTCTCAAGTTTTTGAATCTTTTTCCTAGCAGTCAGCATCTTAGGGTTGATCTTAGTATTAGCTTGCTTTTTTCATTTAAAAGTTGTCATTAAAAAAAAAAAAACTTTAGGGGTTTTAGACAAGTGTAAGAGTCTTTTTTTAAGTTGCTAGTGTGTGATTTTTTGAAGTGATTCTTTGCGATCTGCGACTAGGCCAAAAAAAAATTTCTTGGTTTTTTACTTGTTGGTATTTTTCCTTTTTTCTTTATCAGCATTTAAATAAAAAAAAATCTCTTTCATTTTCTTGTTTGGTTGAAAAGTGTGATTTTGCATTAGTAGCCACGGAAGAATATTTGTTTTCTTAAGTTCTTGATAGTTTACTTAGATCGTAAGTAGCTCGTAGTCGAGTGAAATCCTTATTTAAGTTTGTTGATTCAAAAGATCTTAGAAAATAAAAAATAAAAATAAAAATTGAAAAGTTGTTGAGAATTTGCGTTAAGTGAAATTTTTGTTTCCAACTTTCTGTTCATTTTTTACTTTCGTCTTTCAAAACATCATCAATTTCACTTCCATACCCCTTGACATAAGACAATCCATAAAATTAATGCTAAATCTAAAATTCATTAGACTTTTATTTTTGTAGGGTTAACCAACTAGTTCAGGATTAGGGCCTTGGATTAGGTTGGAGAGGAAACTCTTCAAGGCCATTAAAATCAAACATTGGAGTCTGAGTTAGGGAGTGTCTAAGTATAGTATCGTGAAAGTTATCTAGGACCCCCCTCTAACACAGGGGATAAACATGAGGTCGCGTGTGGAAAGGTAGCGGAGATAACCCCTCCAAAGTTGGACCAATCGTAATGGAGAACACATATAGAGGGCTTGTTTTGGGATTCCGTCGATTGCATTTTCCACGGAGCTTTGTGGGTCTCGAATCCGTTCGAGGTCCTCAGTTGTCTTCTTGACCACTTTCTTTCGATACCCTTGACAAGTTTCGGGCTCAATACCCTGCTCATTGTGGTCTACCCGACTTTCAACTGTACCCGCCTGGTGACTGTTCGTGCGTTGGCAACCTAGTTGCCTATTTTTTTAGGAACATACACAGGTGACTGCGGGTGTATACCACGGTACCTAGGACAGACATTGGGCCACACTTTGCAGAGTGTACCCAGAGGGTGTTTCTGTTTTCGAGTTGCACTTGCACCGGTAAGTTTCTCTAGTGTTGGTTGTTGTAACTGTTCTTCCAATTAATTTAGTGTTTGCCTGTCTTATCTTCTAGGGACTTTTTTAGTGCGTGTTGTTTTTGAACGGTTAGACTACTCTAGTGTTTCTTTGAACTTCTCACACAATGGAGGATCACAAGCTCCGTCGGTCACGAAAGCTTCTTGTCCTGTCGCCGGTTACACTGGAGCCACCCCCGCCACCACTAAGGTGAAAGCTAGACCAACAAGGGTCTTTTGAAGTAGCCGGGTCACAAGAAATTGTGCTTGACCAACATCCAGAGGAATCGACCATTTTAGACCTTGGAGTGCAATCTTTTGGTCTGGTTGAAACCTCCACCACTGATCTTTCGGCACCCACCATCGTATTGATTCATCCTTACGAGTGTCAGACAGTGTTGCACGCAGCAATGGAAACAAATGTTGTTACTCCTTCTGGGAATTCTTCAATTCCCACTACGGTTGTCATCACAAGAAAGTTTCCACCTCCTAACCCACCATCACTGGTACGAGCCACCATGGTCTTGACTGCCTCTACATCGCACAGTGTTCTGATCCCGTCTTTGGCGGCGGACACAACCCCTTTCACATCAAGTGCGACAGGCCCTTCGTTCTCATACGGGATGCCTAGTTCAAGTACAAGTCATGTACTTTCCTACTCCACTTTACAGACTTTAGGTATGGGGGTAGGGAGCTCTAACGCTCCTCTGCAAGGACACATGGGGGGCACTCATGCTCCTTTTAATGCTTTCCCTTACGAGGGAGGTCATATACCTCCTTCATCCCCTTCACTCGGTGGCTTGCATTAGCAAACCGTCGGGCAACCTGCACACCATAGTTTACTTGGAGTGGGGAGTCAAGGACCACCTTCACATACTATGTCGATAGGGTTGACACCATTTTCTTTGTTTGTTGCATTTGGTAACAATGCCTTCTCGTCAGAGACTTTCCCAACTGGGGGCAACCCCGGTTTCAGACAACCTATTCTTATGCAGGGTACTATTCCTGCACAGGGGGCACACCCAGGAACTTCTTTCGTAGCAGGGCCTTGGAATTCTTGGCAGGGATTAGTTCCCTCATCAGGAATGTCGATCTGGGGTAATTCTTTTCATAATCAATGGAACCCTGAACAAAGCACTATGCCTATCCCCACAGGACCGACATGGAGCAATCCTTCCCAAAGTCCTTTGAATGTAATGCATGCCCAACCATCTATGTCCTATTTAGGAAATACGTCGATGATGTCTCCTCACACACAAAATCCATATGCTGGCCATGGCCATGGTTTCTACCAGAATACGGGCCAGCAGCCGAACTTTTCCTAGCAACCTGGTGCCAGTCAAACTGCAGGCCCTTTTTTCCCAGGTTATCACCAACAACCCAAACTACCTTTCCTGGCAACCTTGCATTTGCCATACTTGACAAGGTTCTTGAATGACCCTATATTTCACGATCCGCATTGGCCTCCTATGCCGACGAAGTTTCCTTCAGACATCCAAAAGTTCGAAGCCAATCCTAATGAATATCCAGGAGATCATGTGACTACCTTCCATCTTTGGTGCTCATCTAACTCATTGAAAGACGATTTTGTACAGTTGTGATTGTTTCAACATACTCTCATTGGGAGTGTCACAAAATGGTACATTGAGCTCGAACGCTCAAGATACTCTTCCTTCGGTGAACTAGTGATGGCTTTCCTAAACCATTTCTAGTTTCATGTGAGATGCGACGTTGGCACCAAATTGCTGGCCAATTTCTCACAAACTAAAGAGGACCATATCTCTAATCACATTCGAGAATGGAGACGTAGAAAGAGTTTAATTAAGGTACCAGTCCCACGAGAATTCCTGCTCGAGTGGTTTCTTATGTCTTTGGTCCCACAGTTGTCCAAAGACGTCGTGACGTCAGGATGATTTTCCGAAGAAGACGCCATCATGAGAGCTCAACAACTTGAGCTAATCTATTCTCGGTCAGGTTTATTATACGAGAGATTTCCATATGCACCACACTCAATACTTGATAAAACCAGACAGAGAGTTGGACCACATGCTGATGGTATTGTTGGTTCAGCACAAATAAATCTCGTTAAGCAACTAACGAATCAGTTGCAACAATTGTCTATACAACACACAGCGGCCATCCAAACTACTGCTTTGGTGGCTCCCCTTACCAAAACGTCGGATGTACACACAGTGCAATCGACTAATCCAAAGGCCACCCAGCAGCCTGAAGGAAAGAAAAAAACAATGAAAGAAGGTTAAGGGGGATAAGAAACCCACCGATAATTCTAGTGGGGTAAATACTGAGAAACAAAAGGAGAGGTATCCATGCAACATGTGCGCGGAGGACCACTCGACCCACCTTTGTCCCCATCTTGCAGAGGCCCAAAATTTTGTGACACAGCAACAGCCTGTTGTGTTAACCAATCCATTCCAACATGGGAAAAATCTAACCCAAGTCTCTGCAAGCACGGAAGGGGGAAGCCAAGGACCCTCTCCGTCTTCGAACAACCCCACATCCACGAATGTATATATGGTGAAGGGTGATGCGTTTATATCGACTAGAGCGCATGAATATAGTAAGCCAAGAACTTATGAGAAGGGAAAAGAAGACGAACTCCCAGCTCTTCCTCTACAGATTGAGAAGACGTTGGGTGAAACAATGACACGCATCCCCAAAGAGGTGATAAAATAAGAGGTGCTTGCAAGCTCAGTTGGTTCTGCTGAGCAGGATAGCTGTAGAGGAAAGAGTTAGAGAAAGAAAAACAAAACTAGAATTAAGAATTAAACTAATAAAAACCAAAATCATAAGCATAGGGACATAGAGATAACAAGAACAAAAAGACCCATGTCACCAATGTTTGAGGCTTGATCTATTGATGAAAACAAAGCACCAAGAAGAAAGGGGACTATGAGTCCCTTCTTCCTCCAAGGGAAGGCTCTT
>ML800874.1:0-14663 GCA_009831015.1 Picea engelmannii
ATTTTCATAATACATTGTTGCAGTTGTTCTGTTTCTTTATCTTTCGCGTACTTGCTTATATATTGTTAAACAACTGCAATCACATGCAAAACAACCATGCATGTTAAAACCAATCACTAAACGCATCCAGAAACCCAAAGTGTATCAGTTCCGACAACAAATAATCGTCAGTAGAGGCATATCTTCCGATCTGTGAAATTAGGGATATTAAATAGAATAGCATTCCTACATAGTGACTTGAAGGAGGAGATCTATATGACATAGCCAGAGCACTACGTTGAAAAAGGTAAAGAATCATTGGTTTGAAAATTAAAAAAGTCTTTATATGTTCTCAAATAGTCTCCCATATTGTGGTACCAAAAGTTTGATTCTTTTGTGTTGGGGTTGGGATTGGGATTTTTGTGATCCAAATCAAATCACTATATGTATTACAAATGGGATGGTGATCATTTCCTTGTTATCACTCTGTATGTAGATGATATGTTATTCTTTGGTAACAGTAAGGATGTGATTCATGATTTGAAGTCTCATCTTTCAGCACAATTTGATATGAACGACTTTGGGACTACAAAATATATCTTAGGGATGGAGATCAAGAGATATAGAGCAAACAAAAAGCTTTGGTTGAGCCACAGTAAGTATGTAAACTCTGTGTTGTAGCATTTTCACATTGCATATTGCAGACTATTGAGTGTTTCAATTTATGTGGGAACTTAGCTTTCAGTCGAGCAATGGCCTACATCATCTGCAAAGATGGAGGATATGGCTTTTGTTCCTTATAATAGTGCAATTGATAGTTTGATGTATGTTATGGTTTGTACTAGACCAGACATTGCCCAAGTTGTTGGAGTCTTGAGTCAATTCATGGCTAATCCTGGACATGAACATTGGGTTGCAGTGAAGAGGGTGTTTGGGTATTTGCAAGGTACTTTTGAATATTTCATTTGCTATCATAGTGATGTTTCAAGGAACCCACACTCAATGAATATACAAGGTTGTGTGGATTCTAATTGGGCAAGGGATGTAGATGGAAGGAGATCTATAAGGGGGTACTTGTTTTGATTGTTTGGTGGAGCATTAAGTTGGATGAGCAAGTGAAAAGATGTGGTCACTTTGTCCACTACAAAGGAAGAGTATATGGCAGCTACTCATGCTTGTAAGGAGGCCATTTGGCTTATGAAATTGTGTTCAGATGTAGGGCTCAGTCAGAGAGCCATTACAATTCATTGTGATAGTAACAAGGACATTTGTTTGGTTAAGAACCTGACCTTTCATGCAAAGACAAAGCATATTAATATCCAGTCCCATTTGTTCGAGACATGGTAGAAGATAAAAAGGTGATATTGGAGAAAGTTGACACTTCACAAAATGTTGCAGATGCATTGACAAAACTAGTGAGTACAGGCAACTTCAAGTGGTGTTGTGAGTATATGGGTCTTATGGCCACTAGTAGTTAATTCACAGTTTGATGCATTCTCCCTTAAACTCTTGCAAGATATATAACAAGTAAGAGAATGTTGGGACAGGTGTGTCATACATCTTGCAACTGTGCAACAAAACAGTTACTCAATAAATGCTTAGCAGTAGCAAGGAATACACGCTGAGCATAATAGGTAATAAATACTGACCGATAGTAGGTAATGAATGTTGAGTAGTGGCAGGGAATAATGCTGAGCAGCAACAGTTGGCCAATTAATTGTTGGTGGTTTCCAGCATGTGGAGTTGAAAAACTATAAATGGTTTATGGTTTCATTATGCCTATTTATTGAGTGCTTGGGTAGGAAGAATGAGTGTGAGTCTTTTAACTTACTGTTATGCTGCCAAAATTTCTCCAGAACCTTTATGCTGTTGAATACTCTTGTTGAGAGCACAGAAACTCTGTGAGGTATTGTAACCATGTGTTAGTTGCTAAATAATACATCGAACATGCTTTGGAGTGTGAGATTTTTCTCCCAAAAGAGTTTTTCTCATGAAATCATTGTGTAATGGTTTGCTATTTCTTTGATTTGTTTTCTATTTACCATCTGCAACTCTTTCTTTAAAGTTTTATACATGTTCTTCTCTGATTGGTTAGAGTAGGAAGCGTATTCTGCACCTGTACTTCCTTTCAAATTTATTAATCCAAGCTTCTTCCTTGTTTACTTTTTCTTCAGAACAAGTACTCTTATGGAACTCACTTTCTGATTGCTGTTAGTATCAACCCCATATTGCCTCCATCTAAAAAAACACTGATATATGCTCCTGAATTTTAACACAGTTTTTGGTTGTAACTTACCTTCATGCCTACAATCAAAATTATATATAAAATGTAGCAATTAAATAAAATAAAATCCAATTCCCCTTTCCTTGGAACTCACTTTCTAATTGCTGTTAGTATCGACCCCATATTGCCTCCATCTAAAAAACCACTGATATATGCTCCTGAATTTTTAACACAGTTTTTGGTTGTAACTTGCCTTCATGCCTACAATCAAAATTATATATAAAATGTAGCAATTAAATTAAATAAAATCTAATTCCCCTTTCCTTTTTAACATTTTATGTGTAACCGACAGCAAAATGAAGTCTATCTATCTAATAAAATGTCATACTATGTGCCAACGGAGTAGACAAAATGTTCTGTGAGTCTTCCCTTTCACACAACACGATATGTAAGACCTCAACCCACCTGAAAAGGTACCCAGCTACCAGAAATATGAGCTTTATATAACCTTGGAAGCTGACCCATCACTAGATAATTAGACCAAACACTAAAGACATAAAACATACAAAAGCCTACAAGCTTATTACAGCATATCATACTATTTGCAAATGCATTAATAAAACTAATATTATGTGCCATCCTCTCCGTTACAGTTCATTTTTTTGCTGACTCAAAGGATTTCCACGTCATAAAATATAAGCGCTCACCCAACCAGAACGGTTACCCGCAACCAAGACACCTGAGCTTGAAACGTATAAGGCCATCATTTTAAAATTATTAGACCAAAATCAAAAGACATGAACAGGATCCCACAAGCTAGACTCCCTCTTTCAGTCCAAAGCCCTCTCAATCAGTGTTGCGACACCTGCATGAATACAACGTAGGCGCTCCCCCTCTTGAGGTGCTTAAAGGTTATCAACCTTAGCTAACTTTTTCCCTTTACTGACATTGTGCTATTAGAGGAGAGGTGCAGTGTGCACTCAGCAATCCCTCGTGGAAAAAGTTGTTGGTCTAATAAATGATAAGTGCTAAATACAGGGGGGATCTAATCTGCCGCCTTAAAGCCTTCAAACCAAGCCATGTTGAGGTGGACACAAACTCAATAGGCAAACATACCCTTCAAAAATGCGTGTATATAAGTTTAGGCCATTGTAGCAATAGAAAAGTAGGCCATCTCTGGACTGCAGACATCTAATTCTGTTTTATAAATATAAATATACTTAAATAAAACATTTCTCTAAACTATTTACTAAACTGCCCTTCTCTATTGTCGGCAGCTTCAACATAAAATTACCTTCCTTCTTGCACATATACTGTGTGCAAGTCTTCTCCTCCTTCAAACACCAAACAATCTGAGACGTCTCTTCTTCTTCTGTTCTTACTTATCATGCACAATAATAATAATAATAAGTTCGCATCATTTCCATAACTTCAATGATGATTCATGGAATTTTTTAACAAAACAAATTTTTAGGTGATATATGCGGTTTCAAAATATGATCTGTACCAACTTCAATAATATCAAATTGTTTTATTTGAAAAAGCCCCCAAATTTCTGTAAAATACAGAAGAAAAATTCCTTTAAAATTTGAAAAACTTTACAAAGTTTTAACGAAATGTTTATAATTAACATTATGAGGAACAAAAGGTTTTGCCAAGATTTCTACAAACAAATATATGATTTTTCAGGTCTCTAATCCCTAAACACCACCGTAGCTGTAACCCTACAAACCACTCTCACAATCAAACCCTCAAACAACCTGCAACCTTCAATTACCCAAACTCCAACGCCATGGCGCTACTCAGGTTATCCCCATACAGGTAGACAGTTTAATTAACATAAAATTAGTCCGAATTCCCCTAGCTCTAAACACCATTAAGCTTGTTATTTAGCAGAACAAAATGGATTAAATTGTGCAGATTCCTGATAATTAAAGAAAATAGATACCGATCTGATAATTCAACGAAGCTTGAGGCCACAACTTCACAGGCCATATACTGACGCCATCTTTACATGAACAGAAAAATAGCAGAAACAAAAGGACAAAAAGCCCGCATAGAGTGAAAAGAAACTTCAGCGAAACTCACCAGGAATTCCGATGGAGAAATCTTCAGTCAGTATCTCTCCTTGTGCACAAAGAAATTCGGCGAAACCTTTACGGTATGACTGTAAGTTATAATCCTGGTTTCGCACCCAGCTCAGATTCTCATTCGAGATTCTCGCCAAAATGGGAGGAGTTCGGTTGGATTTCCAGAGTCAAACCACTATCGATTTAATCCCCACCTTGACTTAACACCGACAAGGAGATTCATTTCATACACTTCGTAAGGAATATTGCATGGAAAAGGCCGTCTACTTCTCTCGTCCACTCCTTTTTAAGCTTTTTCTTATTTAGCGTAACTTAAATAGTAACGACTTTGTGAAAAATATACTCTATGTGTGTTAGAATTCTGTAGCAAGAGTTACTAGTTTCTGCCTGAGCAGTCGGTTGGGAGTCTGTCTAACCTTCTTTAGGGAAGACACAAAACTAAACGCCCTGCTTTTCTGTGCAGAAATAGTAAAATCTACTATAATGGATTCTTGCTCAATGTCTTATAGAGATGTTAAAAATACTGAAGATCAGAGTACTCATGAACCTAATTATGTAAATAGTTTAGAGTCTATGTTTGCATACAATAGATCCCAAAGCATAAATCATGCTAATATAGAAGAGGTTGAGACTCAGCCTCAAGCAGCATGGAAATTACCCCCCATTTCCCCAGCCGTGTGTACCAAGACTTGAATATGTTCCACCTTAAGGCTGTAACAAGGGTAATTGTAAAAGAGTCAGTAAGCAGAATACAGCAAAACAGTGATGTCAGTCAGACAATCCCACTAATAAATGCTAAAGAAATCCAGAATGAAGCCAAGAAGCATGGAACAAACTATCTTCATTTTGGATGTATCAGAATCAGAATCAATCCATTGGTGCATAAAGGAATAGATTCATATGTTCTATGCACAGTAAGAGATATGACTCATAACAAATTCATTGATTCTCTAATTGGTGGAATAGTTGCCCCTCTTTCTAATGGACCTGACTATTTTGACTGTTATCCAAATTTTTTTGCTTATACTTTTGATGAAAATATTGAAAATATTTTAAAACTCCAGATTAGAACGACTGGATTTGACATGTGTCTGACTAGGACAAACATATCCATTCAAATTAGGGGATGTTTTAGGCATACTAATACCTTATTTCCTGCAGTCTTGCACACCCCTAGTAAAGCATCTCAATCCAGTACTTTGGTGCTAACAGACCCCTTGAATCAAAAAATGGAACATCAATTGATAAAATGGGAAAATCTATCTTTCCCAATTGATTGGGTCATTGATACTCCCAGAGCACCTATCTCAAGATCTATCACCTTAGCCCAAATAAAAGAAACTGCAAATTCTGCAGTAATTTCTTTTCCTCAGAGAAATCTCTCTAAACAAGTTTCTCTCACAAAAAAATATCCAAGTCCCTCATCATCTACTTCATCCTTTTGCTTACACGCCTCTCTTCATTCTCTAGCTAATAAAGTTGGCCAAGTTCCATTCGCAGTAAAATGCTTTGATTATGGAGAACTTATTACCTTATCCACTCTTTCTGCATTTAAAGAAGAAGAAAGAGTCTAGTTTGAGCATGCTAATCATAATCCCAGGACAAATTTACCTCCACCAAACTCTACTGCCAAAGAACAGTGCCCTCATCCTCAATGTTCATATATTCATTTCCCACACGATTCCCATGTTTTGGTTATCCAAACCAATTCCTGTACAAAAATAAACCAGAGAAGACAAGCATATCTTCCCGAAGACATGAGAAAACCTTCTTCTCCAGAAATTAAAAAATTTCTTTCATTAATGAAAGGATGCAAGAAAGATACAGCCAAAAGTGAATGGATGAAAGAAATGTTCAGCTAGGATTTATTCACGCATCCAAAAGCTGAAGCCTTTGCTAAGAAAACTTCAGATGAAGAAAAAGTCAGACTAGCTTTGCAATGGAAACAGTTCATGAACTCTAAAGAAATGTTTATTTCTTTTTATGAATGGAATTCCTTTAATGAAAAGCCTAGAAGACTTTGTTCAAAGATCCTAATTCCACAAAAGGCAAACTCTATCTGTTGTCCTGTCCAAACCTTTTCTGTATCCGAAATTGGAAGAGAAATAAGCAGACTAAAACAAACTATCAAAGCCCAAAAGGAGAGTTATGAACAGATGGAAGACCATAAATAATAGATTCTCCAGGTGGAACATCAGAAATATCATGTTCTGATTGATCTGAAAATACAAGGGATACCTTTCAAATTAAAACCATTGATAGATACAGGATCAAATTTGAACATGCTACAGAAGGATATTATTCATGTATCATTATGGCAAAAGGCTCAAGCCTTAGTTGTTGGATTGGGAAATATCCCAAATGAAATCTCTTTCCAAATACCTAAAGTAGTTCTTTGCTTCCAAGACTATTGTCTAAAGTTGAAATTTCTCTTAGCAGACATCCCTATTGCCTGCATCCTTGGCACTCCTTTTCTTGCAGCAGTATCTCCGTATGGCTCCACAATGGTGTCTCAAGACAAACCAGGATATTTCATCAATATTCCCTCTCAAAAAGGAAAAGTTGTTGTAAAACTCCCTTTTGTTTCTACCCCAAGGACTTCAGATATGGTCCAGATGATTAAAAGGAAAAGCCTAAAAATAGAAGAACTAAAAGACTTCCAGTCAGGGGTAAGAATAAAAGACCAGCTAAGCAAAGAGGCAACACAGACAAAAATTTCTCTACTAAAGCAAGAATTTATTGATAAAGTCTGCTCAGAAAATCCTACGGCCTTTTGGAAATAGAAGAGACATGAGGTTTTTCTTCCTTACAAAGAAGATTATCAAGGAAAACCTTGTAAAAGTAGGGCCATTCCTATGAATGTGGAATACCAAAGACTATGTGCAGAAGAAATAAAGGGATTACTCAATAAAGAACTAATCAGAGAATCCACCAGCCTATGGAATTGTTATGGCTTTTATGTAAATAGACATTCCGAACAGATAAGGGGTATTTCTCGATTAGTTGTCAATTACAAGCCCTTGAATAAAGTCCTTGCTGATGACACATATCCAATTCCCAACAAAAGTAGTCTTGTGACTAGGATTGTAGGAGCAAAATTATTCTCAAAATTTGATCTTAAATCCGGCTTCTGGCAAGTTACAATCAAAGAAGAAGACAACTTCAAGACAACTTTTAATGTCCCTGCTGGACATTATGAATGGAATGTAATGCCCTTTGGTCTAAAAAATGCTCCAGCTAAATTTCAGAGGGTAATGGAGGATACTCTTAAGCCATATTTTGATTGGCTGATTGTTTACATTGATGACATACTGGTATTTTCCTCTTCTGTAGAGCAGCACTTCAAACATTTGAGGAAATTTTTACAAGTAGTAAAGCAAGCAGGCCTAGTCCTCTCTAAAAAAAAGATTGATCTTTTCAAAACAGAAATTAAATTTCTAGGCCATATTATTGATAATGGAAAGATAACTCTGCAAACTCATGCTGTGGAATTTGTAGACAAATTTCTTGATAAGATTCTTGACAAAACACAGTTACAGAGATTTTTAGGCAACTTGAATTATACTAGCCATTTTTATAAAAAATGTGCTCAAGACAGAAAGCTCTTAAATGATAGATTAAAAAAGGACCCAAGTCCATGGACAGAAGCCCACACTCAAGCTGTAAAAAATATCAAAGCAAAAACCAAGAATCTTCTTATTCTCCATATCTCTGATGATGATCTCCCCAAGATTGTTGAAACAGATGCAAGTAATATCGGCTGGGGAGCAGTACTTAAACAAGTGAGAAATAAGGATGGCAAAAAGAAAAAAGAAATTATCGAGTTTGCCTCAGGGTTATGGCAAGCAACAAAAAAGAATTATTCTGCCATAGATAAAGAAATCAAAGCTGCATTAAATGCCATACAAAAATTTGAAATTTATTTGATATATAAAAGGTTTTTTTGAATTTTATTTATTTGATTACACAATTACATTTACTACATATTGACTTTGTCACACACGAATTGTTTTTATTGATCCATACAATTGCATTTATTGTACTGCGTCGTGCAGTATATAGCTATGACTTAGCTTTAACTGTTATATTAATTTGATTTGATTTCAAAAATTTTGTGAAGAAATTAATCTATAATATAAGAAATTTAAAATTTTGTTTTTTAATATGTAAAAAAAATTAATTTTTTTACATTTCATTGGCTGATAACTTTATAGTGTTATTGGAATCTTCACTTATTTCGAGATTTGAAAGTACTCAAAGGTGGGGTGTTTCTGCGCTCTCTGTTTGATGTGCAATTGACAGGTTGACTCCATAAGGCTTCTCATACTGCCTGCACAAATTCTTAGGAGGTAGTATGAGCAGCCTTGTTGCCCTTGTTAGTTATGTGACACATTGCTAGGATTAAAAGTTTTAAGTTTTTTGTTTTTTTTTTTGAGTTTTTTTGGGTGAAAAAAAGAAATGTTTTAAGTTTTTGCTCATTTTAGGTTAAATGTTTTTATACTTTTATTCAAAATAGTGTGTTTTAAAGGGTTTTCAAGTAGTTGAATTTATTTATGCATTTAAAAATGGATTTTAAGCAACCAAATTTTTTTATTTTGCCAACATTTCAATTTCCCTATTTGGACTATATAACTGAAAAATGAACAAAACCATAGAACATTTAAACTACTCCCAATATTGATTGCGATTTAACTGGTAAAATCTATGGAGGTATACATTTGTGAACTCTTAAGAGGAAGCACTCATTCTTAACCATTAAGTTCACTCATGTTGTTAAGTGCAAATATAATTTATTCATCAATGCAAACTTTTTTTTTAAGAAAATAATTATGTTACTAAATATATCCCTTTAAAATTACTTGTATAAAGGGGACTTAAATCTAATTAATAGTTTTACATTAAAGGGTCTTTTTTGAAAATGTAATTTAACAAATAATTTTTTTTAAATTGTACTTGTTAAAAAAAATTTAAGTTGTAACTAAATAACAATAGTACAAACATTGCATATTTATGCGTTCAAGGGTCTTTTTTGAAAATGTAATTTAACAAATATTTTTTTTTTAAATTGTACTTGTAATTTTTTTTTTAAGTTGTAACTAAATAACAATAGTACAAACATTGCATATTTATGGGTTCAAGCACTCTAATAGCTTACAAAGCAAACTTTCTCCCATAGAAAAAAATGAAAGGGAGTGATCCAACCATTGTCTTACCATTACTTAGTCTTACTACTTCTTAAGTAAAAGAATTAATTCTAACAAATCGCTTGCATAAAATAATGCAAAAACAAAACATAATTATTTATTTGCAAAACCTACTAAACACAATGGTTGGTTACCTATAAAATGTTTGATTTTGTCTTTCGTTCTCGGCTTTATTTCCTTCCCCTTGTTAGTGACGAAGAGGGGTTCAAGCCTTTCTTCGGAACTTCTACTAGTAAAGGGGAACCAGAGACTTCATGTTTATTTTCCTCTTCACTTGTTAATTCCTCTTCTTTCTCATTTTCTTCTTTTGACTCCCCCTGGTCTAATTTTGGTTCTTTCCCTTGGGAGGTTATCAATCTTACCTCACATGGGGTCACATGGGGTCTCTTCCTTAATATTTGGAACCATGTTCTCTGCTTCCTCTTAATGTTTAGCTATTGACCCAGGTTTAAGCTCTGAGTGAGTCTTCAAAGTATTTGTCTCTACCCTTTCCTCTTCCACTTCCTCCCTATCTTCAAGAACTTCAAATCTATCGCTAGAGGGGTTGGACGAGCCTGACTGAGATCTTTTTGTGGATTGTAATCCTTTGCGTTGTTTCTTCTTGCACATTCTTGAGTCTTGTTTGAATGATTTGTGCTCATTATTGTTCTAGGAAGTTGGAGCATGCTTCGAAATGGGCTAAGTTTCTGGAATTCTTGAGCTACTCTTAGTGAAATGTCCATACTTGTGGCATGAGTTACACTTTAAAGAGATATGCTAGTAATCAAGGGCTTGAAGATGGCTTGAGCCCCCTCCATACTAACTTGAATGGCCTCCAAAAAGTCCCTTTCAAAATCCATTTCCACACAAATTCTAACACATGAGTAAATAGTTTTACAATCATTTCAAAGTCAATTTTTTGACTAAGGTTTTGGTACTCATTTTAAGAAAGTGAATATATAATTAATTATGAATCTTTGAATAAAACTATATTTATGAATAACAAGTGTTGTGTGGCAACGTAGTCCCTGCCAAATATATTTGTAAATGGAGATGATAGTTGGCACCTTATAATTATTGATGATGATGATTATTGGAAGATGGGGAGAGACGAGGAATATTATTAAAAAAACAAAAATTAACAATATGGTAAGTAAAGGGCAATTATAATAGATCTTTAACAATAAGCAAATGAAAGTTGAAATATGTAAAATTAAATGAGAATTAAAAAATTATATATATATTAAAAGTTATGTTCAATTGTTTTTTAGAAATGAAATGATAAAAAATATATATATATTAAAAACTATGTTGAAATTTCATTGAATACTAATTTAAGATATAACTTGTATCTTAATTTACAATTATTGAAAAAGAATCTACCCACAAATACATGGCAGGAATAAAGTAATTAATAAATCATGGTTTAATGCATTTTAATGGGAGATATCCTCCACATTTTTGCTTATTAATGTCAATCTTTTCGAACCTGTGTGGTGAGTTGTCACTAATCAAAGCATAATTAATGTGCATTGGGAAGGGCACGAAGGTGGCGGGGATGGAACGGAGCGATAAGTGCTTTGAAACTTTTTGTGAACCCGGGTAGAGTGAATCTTGCGAGTTCAAGGAGTCTGGGGTGG
The DNA here is from genome assembly GCA_009831015.1 of Picea engelmannii. Lineage (NCBI taxonomy): Eukaryota > Viridiplantae > Streptophyta > Pinopsida > Pinales > Pinaceae > Picea > Picea engelmannii. The sequence goes on from ML800874.1 coordinate 11,117, forward strand.
AATTGTAGATCAAAGTTTTGGATGCAAGATGTATATCGTGGAACACGGGGAATGAGAGTTTGATAGCACCAACCCAGGAACCCGCAGCCATAAAATTGGCTAAGTATGGAAAGGAACAATGATCAGTCAGACTCCCGTAAATCGCGGTTTAATGTGTATTAATGGGAGATGTCCTTGAGGTTTTCACTTATTAATGCCAATCTTTTTGAACCTGTGTGTTGAGTTGTCATTAGTAAAAGCATAATCAATGTGCATTGAGAAGAGCGTGAAGGTGGCGGGGATGGAAGGGAGCGATAAATGCTTTGAAACTTTTGTGAACCTGGGTAGAGTGAAGCTTGCAAGTTCGAGGAGTCCGGGGTGGAATTGTAGATCACAGAAGTTTTGGGTGCAAGATGTATATCACGGAACACGGGGAATGAGAGTTTGATAGAGCCAACCCGAGAACCCGCGACCATAAAATTAGCTAAGTATGGAAAGGAACGACGGTTAATCGGACTCCCGTAAATCACGGTTTAATGTGGCTTTCGCTTATTAATGTCAATCTTGTTGAACCTGTGTGTTGAGTTGTCATTGGTAAAAGCATAATTAATGTGCATTGGTAAGGGCATGAAGGTGGCGGGGATGGAAGCGAGCAATAGATGCTTTGAAACTTTTGTGAACCCAGGTAGAGTGAAGCTTGCGAGTTTGAGGAGTCTGGGGTGGAATCGTAGATCACGGAAGTTTTTGGTGCAAGATGTATATCACGGAACACGCGGCATGAGAGTTCGATAGTGCCAACCCCGGAAACCACGGCCATAAAATTGGCTAAGTATGGAAAGGAACGACGGACGGTCGGACTCGTGATGTGAGGATATAGATGGAGATGAGGATCTGTCAGTTCGCCAACCCGGGAACCCGCGATCATAGAAATGCGACTAAGTATAGAAACAAAAAGGGATAATAGAAGGGAAGAAGAAAAGGGGAAAAGAGGTAAAGTATCTCACACAACAACATCTACTGTTCGTTTATTAATGCCAATATTTTCGAACCTATGTGGTGAGTTGTCACTAGTAAAAGCATAATGAATGTGCATTGGGAAGGGCGCGAATGTGGCGGGGATGGAAGGGAGGGATAAATGGTTTGAAACTTTTGTGAACCCGGGTATAGTGAAGCTTGCAAGTTTGAGGAGTCTGGGGTCGAATTGTAGATCATGGAAGTTTTGGGTGTAAGATGTATATCACGAAACACAGGGCATAAGAGTTCGATAGCGCTAATCCGTGACCCCACGGTCAGATAATTGGCTAAGTATTGAAAGGGATGGCGTTTGGGTGAGCTCATGATGTGATGATATAGATGGAGATGAAGATTTGTCAGTCCGCCAACCCAGGAACCTGTGATCATAGAAATGTGACTAAGTATAGAACCAAAAAGGGATAATAGAGGGGAAGAAGAGAAGGGAAAAACGGGTAAGTATAGAGGAGGGAAAAGAAAAAGAGAAAAGAACATTTAGTGTCAACTATGCAATATACTTGGAGCTCGACAAAGTCAGGTTCAAATTTAAAGAGAATTTGTTTATATTTATTTGAATAGTATTCATATTAATTTATCTTAATAGATTTTTTGTCGTCCAAATGTAAACCATGTTCCAATTTGAAGGGTGTTTTTGGCTTGCAATTTTTTCTCAAACCCATAAGCAATAGACAAAAAAATATATGACTTAACATTTTTATATGCAAGCATATTCTCAAATATAACAAGTTGTAATATATGCACAATATTGAACAGGAACATGACGTCAACACCTGAGTTGTCATGTTGTATATGTCCATTGATTTGTTGTCTTTGTTAGAGGGGTAGTGGCCACAAAACTATGTCCTATCACAAATTATTCTTCCATGTAAAATGTAAGGAGCGAAAGCTGCAGATGCTGCAATAGAGTAGCTTTTATTTAAATGGAAGTATTGGGCAGGGAAAAAAAAAGCTTATCGTGCATTTTTAACTATGGATCAAAGAGCGTCTTAAATTCTTATCGAAAGAGGTTGAATTCATCTATAAATAGTTGTACATGCAAATGAGTTAATTTAAAAATATATATACAAAATTCAGAAAAAGAATACTAAACATTGAAAAACACCATACAACAACCTCAAACATTTTATATTCAAATAAACTGGGTTACAAAATACAATTGAGATTATTTCCCAAAATAACTCTCTTGGAATTTGTAAAAAAATATATAGTTCAGTACATATTGTCTGAAATTTAAATGTGTTTGCCATAATGACTGAGATTAGGGCTCCCACGGACCATAAAGCAAATATGTACAAGAATCAAGCTTGTAGAAAGAAGAAAGTTGGCGATGGAAGACAGCAAGACCTGGCAAGAAGAAAGAGAAAATTGACAATCCTCGGTTAAACCTTTCTATTTAAAGAGGTAGAGTAACTGGATGAAGACATTGAGAAAGACATCAGAATGTGATCAGTATGAACTTACTATGATGGTATCCCATGCCTTATCATTTGTTTGTTGATGTCATTTTATGGCTTTCCTCGATGGTTATGGGAACCGTCTCAAGCATCCTTTGCCCTTCATTGGTAATCTTGTCAACAACCTTTTTGATCCACTCCTCAATGTAGCTCCTCATGGGCGCCACATTGATTTCATGCCGGATTTTTATATTGAATAATTCACTTTCCAAGTCGCTTAGATCAATAGAGAGGTTGCGCAATGCTTCTTCAATATCTTGGTTTTTAATCGAATAATCAACTAGTCAGTTTTTCACGTCATCTTCACCATATTCAAGAATGCCATAAAAAATTTCAAATGATGGCCTTTTATGGACCTCAACTTGATCATCAAATGCTTGCTTGGTTAAAAACAACGAGTTGAATATCAATTTCGGGTCTTGGACTTCATTGGTGTTTCCAGCTAGATCTATCTCAATTAGCTTCTTGAATAGTTTCTCTCTTCTAGATATGGCCTGGCTACATGCTTGAACGATACCATTCAAGTTTTTTACCTTTTCTTTCCAGCATGCGTTTAGTTGGTTTATTCGATCCAGTGAAGGGAGATCCTCCTCTCTTCTTCTCAATTCTGTCATACTAGTAACTTTAACACCAAATGGTACAATTGCATCGAGGCAGAAACCTTGCTCATTTTTTAAATTTGCTTGCAGATACTCATGAAAAGAATGCGCTCTTGTTCCAAAAGAGACCATACTCTTTGACAACTCCCAAGCTTCTATTATTAATTCCGTTCTTCTCTTTATATTCTTTTCCACATATCCTCGAGCTGATGTGAGAAGGCTTCTTGATCCTTTTAACTTTGTCGCAAGTGTGGTGGGCCTGATCATTGCTAAAGGACTAGCAAATAGTGGAAGGGACATTAGAGCTCCCTCCAATTCTTTTATTCACTCCTTTAAACAGACGTTCTCTGCTTCAAGGCCATTAATAGAGTTGTCTAGAGCATCTCCAGTTGCTCGGTGTATTTGGGAGATCTGGGTGTTGATATTATGGTAGTTGCGGGAGGTATTTACCTCCACGTATAAACCTGACGAGAATAGAATATT
>ML800874.1:22195-34155 GCA_009831015.1 Picea engelmannii
TTCACTCTACCCGGGTTCACAAAAAGTTTCAAAGCACTTATCGCTCCGTTCCATCCCCGCCACCTTCGTGCCCTTCCCAATGCACATTAATTATGCTTTGATTAGTGACAACTCACCACACAGGTTCGAAAAGATTGACATTAATAAGCAAAAATGTGGAGGATATCTCCCATTAAAATGCATTAAACCATGATTTATTAATTACTTTATTCCTGCCATGTATTTGTGGGTAGATTCTTTTTCAATAATTGTAAATTAAGATACAAGTTATATCTTAAATTAGTATTCAATGAAATTTCAACATAGTTTTTAATATATATATATTTTTTATCATTTCATTTCTAAAAAACAATTGAACATAACTTTTAATATATATATAATTTTTTAATTCTCATTTAATTTTACATATTTCAACTTTCATTTGCTTATTGTTAAAGATCTATTATAATTGCCCTTTACTTACCATATTGTTAATTTTTGTTTTTTTAATAATATTCCTCGTCTCTCCCCATCTTCCAATAATCATCATCATCAATAATTATAAGGTGCCAACTATCATCTCCATTTACAAATATATTTGGCAGGGACTACGTTGCCACACAACACTTGTTATTCATAAATATAGTTTTATTCAAAGATTCATAATTAATTATATATTCACTTTCTTAAAATGAGTACCAAAACCTTAGTCAAAAAATTGACTTTGAAATGATTGTAAAACTATTTACTCATGTGTTAGAATTTGTGTGGAAATGGATTTTGAAAGGGACTTTTTGGAGGCCATTCAAGTTAGTATGGAGGGGGCTCAAGCCATCTTCAAGCCCTTGATTACTAGCATATCTCTTTAAAGTGTAACTCATGCCACAAGTATGGACATTTCACTAAGAGTAGCTCAAGAATTCCAGAAACTTAGCCCATTTCGAAGCATGCTCCAACTTCCTAGAACAATAATGAGCACAAATCATTCAAACAAGACTCAAGAATGTGCAAGAAGAAACAACGCAAAGGATTACAATCCACAAAAAGATCTCAGTCAGGCTCGTCCAACCCCTCTAGCGATAGATTTGAAGTTCTTGAAGATAGGGAGGAAGTGGAAGAGGAAAGGGTAGAGACAAATACTTTGAAGACTCACTCAGAGCTTAAACCTGGGTCAATAGCTAAACATTAAGAGGAAGCAGAGAACATGGTTCCAAATATTAAGGAAGAGACCCCATGTGACCCCATGTGAGGTAAGATTGATAACCTCCCAAGGGAAAGAACCAAAATTAGACCAGGGGGAGTCAAAAGAAGAAAATGAGAAAGAAGAGGAATTAACAAGTGAAGAGGAAAATAAACATGAAGTCTCTGGTTCCCCTTTACTAGTAGAAGTTCCGAAGAAAGGCTTGAACCCCTCTTCGTCACTAACAAGGGGAAGGAAATAAAGCCGAGAACGAAAGACAAAATCAAACATTTTATAGGTAACCAACCATTGTGTTTAGTAGGTTTTGCAAATAAATAATTATGTTTTGTTTTTGCATTATTTTATGCAAGCGATTTGTTAGAATTAATTCTTTTACTTAAGAAGTAGTAAGACTAAGTAATGGTAAGACAATGGTTGGATCACTCCCTTTCATTTTTTTCTATGGGAGAAAGTTTGCTTTGTAAGCTATTAGAGTGCTTGAACCCATAAATATGCAATGTTTGTACTATTGTTATTTAGTTACAACTTAAAAAAAAAATTACAAGTACAATTTAAAAAAAAAATATTTGTTAAATTACATTTTCAAAAAAGACCCTTGAACGCATAAATATGCAATGTTTGTACTATTGTTATTTAGTTACAACTTAAATTTTTTTTAACAAGTACAATTTAAAAAAAATTATTTGTTAAATTACATTTTCAAAAAAGACCCTTTAATGTAAAACTATTAATTAGATTTAAGTCCCCTTTATACAAGTAATTTTAAAGGGATATATTTAGTAACATAATTATTTTCTTAAAAAAAAAGTTTGCATTGATGAATAAATTATATTTGCACTTAACAACATGAGTGAACTTAATGGTTAAGAATGAGTGCTTCCTCTTAAGAGTTCACAAATGTATACCTCCATAGATTTTACCAGTTAAATCGCAATCAATATTGGGAGTAGTTTAAATGTTCTATGGTTTTGTTCATTTTTCAGTTATATAGTCCAAATAGGGAAATTGAAATGTTGGCAAAATAAAAAAATTTGGTTGCTTAAAATCCATTTTTAAATGCATAAATAAATTCAACTACTTGAAAACCCTTTAAAACACACTATTTTGAATAAAAGTATAAAAACATTTAACCTAAAATGAGCAAAAACTTAAAACATTTCTTTTTTTCACCCAAAAAAACTCAAAAAAAAAAACAAAAAACTTAAAACTTTTAATCCTAGCAATGTGTCACATAACTAACAAGGGCAACAAGGCTGCTCATACTACCTCCTAAGAATTTGTGCAGGCAGTATGAGAAGCCTTATGGAGTCAACCTGTCAATTGCACATCAAACAGAGAGCGCAGAAACACCCCACCTTTGAGTACTTTCAAATCTCGAAATAAGTGAAGATTCCAATAACACTATAAAGTTATCAGCCAATGAAATGTAAAAAAATTAATTTTTTTTACATATTAAAAAACAAAATTTTAAATTTCTTATATTATAGATTAATTTCTTCACAAAATTTTTGAAATCAAATCAAATTAATATAACAGTTAAAGCTAAGTCATAGCTATATACTGCACGACGCAGTACAATAAATGCAATTGTATGGATCAATAAAAACAATTCGTGTGTGACAAAGTCAATATGTAGTAAATGTAATTGTGTAATCAAATAAATAAAATTCAAAAAAACCTTTTATATATCAAATAAATTTCAAATTTTTGTATGGCATTTAATGCAGCTTTGATTTCTTTATCTATGGCAGAATAATTCTTTTTTGTTGCTTGCCATAACCCTGAGGCAAACTCGATAATTTCTTTTTTCTTTTTGCCATCCTTATTTCTCACTTGTTTAAGTACTGCTCCCCAGCCGATATTACTTGCATCTGTTTCAACAATCTTGGGGAGATCATCATCAGAGATATGGAGAATAAGAAGATTCTTGGTTTTTGCTTTGATATTTTTTACAGCTTGAGTGTGGGCTTCTGTCCATGGACTTGGGTCCTTTTTTAATCTATCATTTAAGAGCTTTCTGTCTTGAGCACATTTTTTATAAAAATGGCTAGTATAATTCAAGTTGCCTAAAAATCTCTGTAACTGTGTTTTGTCAAGAATCTTATCAAGAAATTTGTCTACAAATTCCACAGCATGAGTTTGCAGAGTTATCTTTCCATTATCAATAATATGGCCTAGAAATTTAATTTCTGTTTTGAAAAGATCAATCTTTTTTTTAGAGAGGACTAGGCCTGCTTGCTTTACTACTTGTAAAAATTTCCTCAAATGTTTGAAGTGCTGCTCTACAGAAGAGGAAAATACCAGTATGTCATCAATGTAAACAATCAGCCAATCAAAATATGGCTTAAGAGTATCCTCCATTACCCTCTGAAATTTAGCTGGAGCATTTTTTAGACCAAAGGGCATTACATTCCATTCATAATGTCCAGCAGGGACATTAAAAGTTGTCTTGAAGTTGTCTTCTTCTTTGATTGTAACTTGCCAGAAGCCGGATTTAAGATCAAATTTTGAGAATAATTTTGCTCCTACAATCCTAGTCACAAGACTACTTTTGTTGGGAATTGGATATGTGTCATCAGCAAGGACTTTATTCAAGGGCTTGTAATTGACAACTAATCGAGAAATACCCCTTATCTGTTCGGAATGTCTATTTACATAAAAGCCATAACAATTCCATAGGCTGGTGGATTCTCTGATTAGTTCTTTATTGAGTAATCCCTTTATTTCTTCTGCACATAGTCTTTGGTATTCCACATTCATAGGAATGGCCCTACTTTTACAAGGTTTTCCTTGATAATCTTCTTTGTAAGGAAGAAAAACCTCATGTCTCTTCTATTTCCAAAAGGCCGTAGGATTTTCTGAGCAGACTTTATCAATAAATTCTTGCTTTAGTAGAGAAATTTTTGTCTGTGTTGCCTCTTTGCTTAGCTGGTCTTTTATTCTTACCCCTGACTGGAAGTCTTTTAGTTCTTCTATTTTTAGGCTTTTCCTTTTAATCATCTGGACCATATCTGAAGTCCTTGGGGTAGAAACAAAAGGGAGTTTTACAACAACTTTTCCTTTTTGAGAGGGAATATTGATGAAATATCCTGGTTTGTCTTGAGACACCATTGTGGAGCCATACGGAGATACTGCTGCAAGAAAAGGAGTGCCAAGGATGCAGGCAATAGGGATGTCTGCTAAGAGAAATTTCAACTTTAGACAATAGTCTTGGAAGCAAAGAACTACTTTAGGTATTTGGAAAGAGATTTCATTTGGGATATTTCCCAATCCAACAACTAAGGCTTGAGCCTTTTGCCATAATGATACATGAATAATATCCTTCTGTAGCATGTTCAAATTTGATCCTGTATCTATCAATGGTTTTAATTTGAAAGGTATCCCTTGTATTTTCAGATCAATCAGAACATGATATTTCTGATGTTCCACCTGGAGAATCTATTATTTATGGTCTTCCATCTGTTCATAACTCTCCTTTTGGGCTTTGATAGTTTGTTTTAGTCTGCTTATTTCTCTTCCAATTTCGGATACAGAAAAGGTTTGGACAGGACAACAGATAGAGTTTGCCTTTTGTGGAATTAGGATCTTTGAACAAAGTCTTCTAGGCTTTTCATTAAAGGAATTCCATTCATAAAAAGAAATAAACATTTCTTTAGAGTTCATGAACTGTTTCCATTGCAAAGCTAGTCTGACTTTTTCTTCATCTGAAGTTTTCTTAGCAAAGGCTTCAGCTTTTGGATGCGTGAATAAATCCTAGCTGAACATTTCTTTCATCCATTCACTTTTGGCTGTATCTTTCTTGCATCCTTTCATTAATGAAAGAAATTTTTTAATTTCTGGAGAAGAAGGTTTTCTCATGTCTTCGGGAAGATATGCTTGTCTTCTCTGGTTTATTTTTGTACAGGAATTGGTTTGGATAACCAAAACATGGGAATCGTGTGGGAAATGAATATATGAACATTGAGGATGAGGGCACTGTTCTTTGGCAGTAGAGTTTGGTGGAGGTAAATTTGTCCTGGGATTATGATTAGCATGCTCAAACTAGACTCTTTCTTCTTCTTTAAATGCAGAAAGAGTGGATAAGGTAATAAGTTCTCCATAATCAAAGCATTTTACTGCGAATGGAACTTGGCCAACTTTATTAGCTAGAGAATGAAGAGAGGCGTGTAAGCAAAAGGATGAAGTAGATGATGAGGGACTTGGATATTTTTTTGTGAGAGAAACTTGTTTAGAGAGATTTCTCTGAGGAAAAGAAATTACTGCAGAATTTGCAGTTTCTTTTATTTGGGCTAAGGTGATAGATCTTGAGATAGGTGCTCTGGGAGTATCAATGACCCAATCAATTGGGAAAGATAGATTTTCCCATTTTATCAATTGATGTTCCATTTTTTGATTCAAGGGGTCTGTTAGCACCAAAGTACTGGATTGAGATGCTTTACTAGGGGTGTGCAAGACTGCAGGAAATAAGGTATTAGTATGCCTAAAACATCCCCTAATTTGAATGGATATGTTTGTCCTAGTCAGACACATGTCAAATCCAGTCGTTCTAATCTGGAGTTTTAAAATATTTTCAATATTTTCATCAAAAGTATAAGCAAAAAAATTTGGATAACAGTCAAAATAGTCAGGTCCATTAGAAAGAGGGGCAACTATTCCACCAATTAGAGAATCAATGAATTTGTTATGAGTCATATCTCTTACTGTGCATAGAACATATGAATCTATTCCTTTATGCACCAATGGATTGATTCTGATTCTGATACATCCAAAATGAAGATAGTTTGTTCCATGCTTCTTGGCTTCATTCTGGATTTCTTTAGCATTTATTAGTGGGATTGTCTGACTGACATCACTGTTTTGCTGTATTCTGCTTACTGACTCTTTTACAATTACCCTTGTTACAGCCTTAAGGTGGAACATATTCAAGTCTTGGTACACACGGCTGGGGAAATGGGGGGTAATTTCCATGCTGCTTGAGGCTGAGTCTCAACCTCTTCTATATTAGCATGATTTATGCTTTGGGATCTATTGTATGCAAACATAGACTCTAAACTATTTACATAATTAGGTTCATGAGTACTCTGATCTTCAGTATTTTTAACATCTCTATAAGACATTGAGCAAGAATCCATTATAGTAGATTTTACTATTTCTGCACAGAAAAGCAGGGCGTTTAGTTTTGTGTCTTCCCTAAAGAAGGTTAGACAGACTCCCAACCGACTGCTCAGGCAGAAACTAGTAACTCTTGCTACAGAATTCTAACACACATAGAGTATATTTTTCACAAAGTCGTTACTATTTAAGTTACGCTAAATAAGAAAAAGCTTAAAAAGGAGTGGACGAGAGAAGTAGACGGCCTTTTCCATGCAATATTCCTTACGAAGTGTATGAAATGAATCTCCTTGTCGGTGTTAAGTCAAGGTGGGGATTAAATCGATAGTGGTTTGACTCTGGAAATCCAACCGAACTCCTCCCATTTTGGCGAGAATCTCGAATGAGAATCTGAGCTGGGTGCGAAACCAGGATTATAACTTACAGTCATACCGTAAAGGTTTCGCCGAATTTCTTTGTGCACAAGGAGAGATACTGACTGAAGATTTCTCCATCGGAATTCCTGGTGAGTTTCGCTGAAGTTTCTTTTCACTCTATGCGGGCTTTTTGTCCTTTTGTTTCTGCTATTTTTCTGTTCATGTAAAGATGGCGTCAGTATATGGCCTGTGAAGTTGTGGCCTCAAGCTTCGTTGAATTATCAGATCGGTATCTATTTTCTTTAATTATCAGGAATCTGCACAATTTAATCCATTTTGTTCTGCTAAATAACAAGCTTAATGGTGTTTAGAGCTAGGGGAATTCGGACTAATTTTATGTTAATTAAACTGTCTACCTGTATGGGGATAACCTGAGTAGCGCCATGGCGTTGGAGTTTGGGTAATTGAAGGTTGCAGGTTGTTTGAGGGTTTGATTGTGAGAGTGGTTTGTAGGGTTACAGCTACGGTGGTGTTTAGGGATTAGAGACCTGAAAAATCATATATTTGTTTGTAGAAATCTTGGCAAAACCTTTTGTTCCTCATAATGTTAATTATAAACATTTCGTTAAAACTTTGTAAAGTTTTTCAAATTTTAAAGGAATTTTTCTTCTGTATTTTACAGAAATTTGGGGGCTTTTTCAAATAAAACAATTTGATATTATTGAAGTTGGTACAGATCATATTTTGAAACCGCATATATCACCTAAAAATTTGTTTTGTTAAAAAATTCCATGAATCATCATTGAAGTTATGGAAATGATGCGAACTTATTATTATTATTATTGTGCATGATAAGTAAGAACAGAAGAAGAAGAGACGTCTCAGATTGTTTGGTGTTTGAAGGAGGAGAAGACTTGCACACAGTATATGTGCAAGAAGGAAGGTAATTTTATGTTGAAGCTGCCGACAATAGAGAAGGGCAGTTTAGTAAATAGTTTAGAGAAATGTTTTATTTAAGTATATTTATATTTATAAAACAGAATTAGATGTCTGCAGTCCAGAGATGGCCTACTTTTCTATTGCTACAATGGCCTAAACTTATATACACGCATTTTTGAAGGGTATGTTTGCCTATTGAGTTTGTGTCCACCTCAACATGGCTTGGTTTGAAGGCTTTAAGGCGGCAGATTAGATCCCCCCTGTATTTAGCACTTATCATTTATTAGACCAACAACTTTTTCCACGAGGGATTGCTGAGTGCACACTGCACCTCTCCTCTAATAGCACAATGTCAGTAAAGGGAAAAAGTTAGCTAAGGTTGATAACCTTTAAGCACCTCAAGAGGGGGAGCGCCTACGTTGTATTCATGCAGGTGTCGCAACACTGATTGAGAGGGCTTTGGACTGAAAGAGGGAGTCTAGCTTGTGGGATCCTGTTCATGTCTTTTGATTTTGGTCTAATAATTTTAAAATGATGGCCTTATACGTTTCAAGCTCAGGTGTCTTGGTTGCGGGTAACCGTTCTGGTTGGGTGAGCGCTTATATTTTATGACGTGGAAATCCTTTGAGTCAGCAAAAAAATGAACTGTAACGGAGAGGATGGCACATAATATTAGTTTTATTAATGCATTTGCAAATAGTATGATATGCTGTAATAAGCTTGTAGGCTTTTGTATGTTTTATGTCTTTAGTGTTTGGTCTAATTATCTAGTGATGGGTCAGCTTCCAAGGTTATATAAAGCTCATATTTCTGGTAGCTGGGTACCTTTTCAGGTGGGTTGAGGTCTTACATATCGTGTTGTGTGAAAGGGAAGACTCACAGAACATTTTGTCTACTCCGTTGGCACATAGTATGACATTTTATTAGATAGATAGACTTCATTTTGCTGTCGGTTACACATAAAATGTTAAAAAGGAAAGGGGAATTAGATTTTATTTAATTTAATTGCTACATTTTATATATAATTTTGATTGTAGGCATGAAGGCAAGTTACAACCAAAAACTGTGTTAAAAATTCAGGAGCATATATCAGTGGTTTTTTAGATGGAGGCAATATGGGGTCGATACTAACAGCAATTAGAAAGTGAGTTCCAAGGAAAGGGGAATTGGATTTTATTTTATTTAATTGCTACATTTTATATATAATTTTGATTGTAGGCATGAAGGTAAGTTACAACCAAAAACTGTGTTAAAATTCAGGAGCATATATCAGTGTTTTTTTAGATGGAGGCAATATGGGGTTGATACTAACAGCAATCAGAAAGTGAGTTCCATAAGAGTACTTGTTCTGAAGAAAAAGTAAACAAGGAAGAAGCTTGGATTAATAAATTTGAAAGGAAGTACAGGTGCAGAATACGCTTCCTACTCTAACCAATCAGAGAAGAACATGTATAAAACTTTAAAGAAAGAGTTGCAGATGGTAAATAGAAAACAAATCAAAGAAATAGCAAACCATTACACAATGATTTCATGAGAAAAACTCTTTTGGGAGAAAAATCTCACACTCCAAAGCATGTTCGATGTATTATTTAGCAACTAACACATGGTTACAATACCTCACAGAGTTTCTGTGCTCTCAACAAGAGTATTCAACAGCATAAAGGTTCTGGAGAAATTTTGGCAGCATAACAGTAAGTTAAAAGACTCACACTCATTCTTCCTACCCAAGCACTCAATAAATAGGCATAATGAAACCATAAACCATTTATAGTTTTTCAACTCCACATGCTGGAAACCACCAACAATTAATTGGCCAACTGTTGCTGCTCAGCATTATTCCCTGCCACTACTCAACATTCATTACCTACTATCGGTCAGTATTTATTACCTATTATGCTCAGCGTGTATTCCTTGCTACTGCTAAGCATTTATTGAGTAACTGTTTTGTTGCACAGTTGCAAGATGTATGACACACCTGTCCCAACATTCTCTTACTTGTTATATATCTTGCAAGAGTTTAAGGGAGAATGCATCAAACTGTGAATTAACTACTAGTGGCCATAAGACCCATATACTCACAACACCACTTGAAGTTGCCTGTACTCACTAGTTTTGTCAATGCATCTGCAACATTTTGTGAAGTGTCAACTTTCTCCAATATCACCTTTTTATCTTCTACCATGTCTCGAACAAATGGGACTGGATATTAATATGCTTTGTCTTTGCATGAAAGGTCAGGTTCTTAACCAAACAAATGTCCTTGTTACTATCACAATGAATTGTAATGGCTCTCTGACTGAGCCCTACATCTGAACACAATTTCATAAGCCAAATGGCCTCCTTACAAGCATGAGTAGCTGCCATATACTCTTCCTTTGTAGTGGACAAAGTGACCACATCTTTTCACTTGCTCATCCAACTTAATGCTCCACCAAACAATCAAAACAAGTACCCCCTTATAGATCTCCTTCCATCTACATCCCTTGCCCAATTAGAATCCACACAACCTTGTATATTCATTGAGTGTGGGTTCCTTGAAACATCACTATGATAGCAAATGAAATATTCAAAAGTACCTTGCAAATACCCAAACACCCTCTTCACTGCAACCCAATGTTCATGTCCAGGATTAGCCATGAATTGACTCAAGACTCCAACAACTTGGGCAATGTCTGGTCTAGTACAAACCATAACATACATCAAACTATCAATTGCACTATTATAAGGAACAAAAGCCATATCCTCCATCTTTGCAGATGATGTAGGCCATTGCTCGACTGAAAGCTAAGTTCCCACATAAATTGAAACACTCAATAGTCTGCAATATGCAATGTGAAAATGCTACAACACAGAGTTTACATACTTACTGTGGCTCAACCAAAGCTTTTTGTTTGCTCTATATCTCTTGATCTCCATCCCTAAGATATATTTTGTAGTCCCAAAGTCGTTCATATCAAATTGTGCTGAAAGATGAGACTTCAAATCATGAATCACATCCTTACTGTTACCAAAGAATAACATATCATCTACATACAGAGTGATAACAAGGAAATGATCACCATCCCATTTGTAATACATATAGTGATTTGATTTGGATCACAAAAATCCCAATCCCAACCCCAACACAAAAGAATCAAACTTTTGGTACCACAATATGGGAGACTATTTGAGAACATATAAAGACTTTTTTAATTTTCAAACCAATGATTCTTTACCTTTTTCAACGTAGTGCTCTGGCTATGTCATATAGATCTCCTCCTTCAAGTCACTATGTAGGAATGCTATTCTATTTAATATCCCTAATTTCACAGATCGGAAGATATGCCTCTACTGACGATTATTTGTTGTCGGAACTGATACACTTTGGGTTTCTGGATGCGTTTAGTGATTGGTTTTAACATGCATGGTTGTTTTGCATGTGATTGCAGTTGTTTAACAATATATAAGCAAGTACGCGAAAGATAAAGAAACAGAACAACTGCAACAATGTATTATGAAAATGACTGGGTACAATGCCACATGTGGCTAAGTAAAATAAATCTCTCGGCTAGATCAGAGACAAAAGGATTTTAGCCGAAATACAATAAGCAAACTGAAACAATGATACCCAGAAATAGAAGAAGGCTGCTGGATCAATGGATGAGCTGTAGGATCTGCTGCATGCTACGACCTTAGTCACCGGGTTCGGCGAATTTGAACCTTCAAGTTCGAAATTCATCGAACTTCAAGCTATTCCGAACAAATTCTTTGAAAATCGCCTTTAAATTCGCTTGTTATTGGAGAGGTTAGGTTTTGGAAAGGTTTAAGGTGAAGAAAGGTAAAAATAAATCTTCCGCATAGCATCTCCTCTCACGAACACGATGCCAACTCTCCCAGACCGACGCGGAGTTACAGCGACCAGTTTCGGTAATGGGCTACGGCTATCGTCCGTAGTAAATCCTCTGTATAAATCTTCTGCGTAGCATTTCCTCTCACGAATATGACGCCAACTCTCATAGACCAATGCGGAGTTACAGGCTACATCCAACAGTTTCGGTAATGAGCTACGGGCCTACGGCTATCGTCCGTAGTAAATTCTCCTCATAGCTACCAGTGTTGGCTATGGGCCACGACTACACCAATGTTTATGTTTTTTTGTTAAGGAAATAGTATATATTATTTCTTTTTCTTACTAAAATTATAAAGTTATATAATGTTTTCTTCGCCCATTGTTTTCTTCAGTAGTGGAGATTGGTATAGAAAGAAAGAAAGTATTTTTAACGTCCACGAGGCTAAAAATAGCCTATGGGACAGATTGCTTTTCCATCTGGCTTTTGCATTCGGCCCTTTTCTTGTGAAGTTTTACAATAATTGCTCCCAGCTTCTCAACAAAC
>ML800874.1:39916-68706 GCA_009831015.1 Picea engelmannii
ATAAACCGATTGTCCCTGTCACTGACGATGTTCTGTGGCAACCCATGAAATCTGAAAACCTCTCTGAAGAGTAGCTCTGCCACCTGTATTGCGTTGTAATCTGTTGGAATGGCATAGAAATGTGCAAACATGGTCAATTTGTCGACCGCCACATAGATACAATCCTTACCCTAAACCTTGGGTAGGCCTGTAATGAAGTCCATGGAGATGCTTTCCCATTTCTGCTCTGGAATGGGAAGTGGCTGAAGTAACTCTGCTGGAAGAGTTTGCTCTGACTTGTTCTGCTGACAAGTCATGCACTCACTGATATGTCTCATTACATCCTGTTTGAAACCCTTCCAAGAGAATCTCTCTGACCTGCCTGTGGGTTTTGAAAAACCCCTGATGGCCTGCTAGTGGGGAGTCATGTACTGCAGCCAAAATCTTTTTCCTAAGACTTGATCCTGGCACTAGATAGACTTGGTCTTTGTAGAAGATGACGTCGTCAATGACTCTGTACCTGTCGTCCTTTACCTGCCCATCCAAAATCTCACAAGTGAACTTGTTCTTGGAATATTCCACTAACAAGTGGGATTTCCAATCTGCTGAAATCTCCAGAAGGGAACAAGTTGCTGGTCTCCTAGACAATGCATCCGCCACATTGTTCTTCTTACCCTTGACATACTCTATGTCAAAATCAAAGGCTTGGGCCTTTGTCACCCACTTCTGCTGATGCTCACTGAGATCCTTCTGCTCAAGGAAATATTTCAAGCTGTTATGGTCTGTAATGACCACAAATTTGTTGCCCACCAAGTACTGTCTAAATTTGGTCAAGGCATGCATGATTGCAAGCATTTCCTTGTCATAGATCGAGTACAGCCTTACGGGCCGACTGAGCTTCCTGCTCTCAAACATAATGGGGTGTCCTCCTTGCATCAACACTGCTCCGATCCCCTCTCCTGAAGCATCACACTCCATTACAAACGACAACGTGAAGTCTGGCAATGCCAAAACTGGGCACATGCCCATGACTTCCTTCATGTGATCAAATGCCTTCTGTGACTTGTCGGTCCAAATGAAGGCCCCCTGTTTGGTGAGATCGGTGAGTGGTGCCCCCAACTGTGAGAAGCCTCTCACAAACCTCCTGTAATAGCTGCATAGCCCAAAGAAACTCCTCAACTTTGTCACGTTCTTGGGTGTTGGCCAATCCAAAATGGCCCCGATCTTCTCTTGGTGCACCTGTACCCCCTGTGCGCTGATAATGTGGCCCAAATAAAGCAACTCTTTCATGCCAAACTCACACTTTGACTCCTTGGCATATAGTGACTGGGACTCCATGATGCTGAGTACCTCATCCAAGTGCCTCAGGTGCTCCTACCATGTCTTGCTGTATACCAAGTTGTCGTCGAAGAATACCAATACTAATTTCCTCAAGTGATCCCTGAAAATATGGTCCATGCAAGACTGAAATGTAGTTGGTGCATTGGTTAGCCCAAATGGCATAACTAGAAACTCAAAATGACCAAAGTGGCATCTAAATGTCGTCTTCTCTATATCCTGCTCTCGAATGCGGATCTGATGATATCCATAGCGTAGATCAATCTTAGAGAAGAAAACTTCCCCATGTAGTTCGTCCATCAACTCATCAATGCGTGGGATAGGATACCGGTTTTTGATGGTTTTCTTGTTCAAAGCCCGATAGTCTATACACATCCTCATGGTACCATCTTTCTTCAAGACTATAAGACAATTGAAGATGCGAATGGGTTACTGTTGGGTCTGATGTGTCCCATCGCTAGCAATTCCTTGATTGCCTTCTCTATCTCATCCTTGAACCTCCGAGGATGACGATATGGTGTTGTAATCACGGGTTTAGCACCCTCCAACTCAATGGTGTGCTCAATCCCCTTGTCAGGTGGTCTCCCTAGTGGAATCAGATCAAAAACCTGCTGATGTCGGCCCAACAAAGTCCTGATCTCTGTCTGATACTGCTGCTGACCATCTGAATATCTCCGTGTGGTGATCAAGCACTCTACTGCATAAGCTACCTCCCCATGAAGATCCTCTCCATCCTCTTGGTCGAAACTGTCCTGGGTTCTCCTATCGACATGCCCCTCGGCGTAATCCTATTTCCCCCACTGTCTCTGAACCCCATCTCAAGGGTTTGGTAGTTGGTTGTGATCTTGCCCAAGGTGATCAACCACTGGACTCCCAACACTACATCTGTGTCAGATAGGCCAACTACATAAAATCTGTCTTTCACTGTGTAGTTACCTAGCTTTACCCCCAAGTCCGGGACTCTGTCTATACACTCCACTGTGTGGCCATCTGCTACTGCAACATCAAACTCCTCAAACTCCTCTGTCTGAAGTGCTTGCCTCGATACCAATGAAGCATCTATAGTTGTGGGTGGCCCCACCATCTATCAGGGTAATTGCCCGCTGTCCCTGAATAGTCCCTTCGATCCGGAGGGTGTCATACCTAGGAATACCAAAAAGGGTCACTATGACTCCTCCCTTTGCTGGTGCCTGTCTGTTAGCCTTCTCATGAGGTTGTGGTACTATCGGTGGTTGGGCCCCTACCGGTGTCGGTGGTCTCCGTGGATGCTGCTCCTTCGTCGGCGATGGCTCCTCCTCCGTCGGCGATGGCTCCTCCTCTGAGCTAGTGGATCCACCGTCCTATTCCCCCTCATCACTGTCCACACTGTCTGCTGCCACCTCAATATAATGGGTCTCTCCCTTGCCCATGCACCTGTGGTCGGGGAACCAAGGGTCCTTGCAGTTGAAGCATAGCTTCTTCCTCACGAGTTCTCGCCTCGTCTCATCATCCAACTTCTCCTTCCCCTTCCATTCTCTTTGGAATGGCTTCCTGTCTCTGTCCTTCTGTGGCATAAAGGGTTTGGAGAAAATTTTGGTTTTTGGCACCGAGTCTGCTAGATCTCTAGTGCGTAGGATGGCATCCTGTAATGTGTGAGGCTTATAGGCTTTTACCCATCCTCTTAAGGGTTTTGTGAGCCCCTCTGTGAAAAGCATGACCAACCTGGGTTTTGAAATATCTATCATCGCCACGGTTACCCTCTGGAACTCTGCGATGAATGCCTTTGGCGTGCTCGTCTGCCTCAACTAATCTTAAGTCCCTGAAATGGATTTCTGGATCCCTCCTGTCAAACCTGTCCATGATACTCTCCGTGAACTCTCGGTAAGAAGTGATGTGACTGTGACCCAATGTCACCAGTCCATGATACCACCACTCATGTGCCTCACCCTCCAAATGCAAGGTAGCGAAACTGATGGCCTCCATCTCTGTCATCTGGTTGAGCTTGTAGTACGTGTCTAGTTTTTGTACCCAAGCTCTGGCGGTGCATTTGGATGATCTGTCGAAAGAAGGTATAGTGAGTTTACCAACTTTTCGGATGAAGTCTATGTTATGCCCCTGCTGCTGTTGTCCTCTCCTCTGAGTATCTCTAGTACGGTTCTTGAGCTTGAGTCCACAATACTCGAATATGGTCATGTCCTGATGGAAATCTGGTCTCAATGTTGCATACTCTCTCCTATACTCGGTAATATCCTTTGCTTGTGTGGGCTGCCTCTGTGTTATCGATTGCTGTGCTGCTGCTGGGGGTGCCCTCTGGAAGCTGGGGAATAATGGCCTGGGAATCCTACTCGAAGAAGTGTATGTGCGAGTAGGTGAATGGGGTCTGCTGCTTGCCCTTGAGTTCCCCTTCGCTGCATGTGGGGCCTATGTGCCTGGTGTGCTCCCTGTGGCCAACCTGTCGGCCATCTGTGCCAACGACTGAGTCATAGCATGCTGACTGACCACTAAATTACTGAGTACCTACATAAAGGCTGCCTCTGGTTCCATGGGGCCCTTGCCATTTCCCTCTGGTTTCTCATATCTGTCTCCCATCATCCTCTTTGCCTCACGCTCTGCCCTTCTCTCTGCTTCCCTATGCGCCTCTTCCTCTTCCTCTGAACTGGGAGGAAAGGGGGGATAATTTGGCCTAGGTCTCCTCTCTCTGCGTTTGTTGTAAGTAACATATTCGTCACCTACGTGCTCACGACCCTCTGGTTCCTCTACTGAACCCATAGACTTTAGTCACAAGCTGGCATGACTAAAGCTCTGATACCACTGTAATATCCCTAATTCCGCAGATTGGAATATATGCCTCTACTAACGATTATTTGCTGCCAGAACTGATACACTTTGGGTTTTTGGATGCGTTTAATGATTGGTTTTAACATGCGTGGTGATTTTGCATGTGATTACAGTTGTTTAACAGTATATAAGCAAATACGCAAAAGATAAAGACACAAAATAACTGCAACAATGTATTATGAAAATAACTGGGTACAATGCCACATGCGGCTAAGTAAAATAAATCTCTCGACTAGATCAGAGACAAAAGGATCTTAGCCGGTATACAATAAGCAAACGGAAACAATGATACCCGAAAATAGAAGAAGGCTGCTGGATCAATGGATGAGTTGTAGGATCTGCTACATGCTATGACTATTGCTGCAAGATTGGAAAGTTCGCCCTGGTGGCTAAACTCCTCGGATTTGCTTGGAATCTGTCTCAAACAATGTGCCCTGACCTCATGCACACTCTCTATGTCTGTCCAACTGAAGATCGACCCTCTGCAAATCTGTACGTACTCCAGATGGATTCCCCTGGGGAATGCGCCCCAACTGCTGGCAACAACTGCGCCCTAAAGATTCCACCGTCGAAATCTGGCTGCAATAGTCTCAAACTGAGCGCCCTAGGCTCCTTTGTAATGGGTTAGAAGGGTTTCTCTGGATCTGATCTGGTGATCTCTTATGAACCCTAAATGTATCCCCCCCAACTACCGCATCCTCATTGGTTGACTAATGCTTCCAAGATGATTTCTCCGTCAGAATCTGACGGGAAACTAGTCAATAGATGCGCCCTGCCTTCCTCCCAACTGGGTCGGAAGGGAATCATTGGATTCTCCCCGGTTGAGACAAGTCGAATCTCTAAGTCTCCTCAGAAGCTGTGCCCTCACGCTGAATAAATGCGCCCTTGCTACTGCAACCTATGTAACTGCTGCTAAAGATCAATGGAAGATCTATATGATCTCCCCGGTGACTAGGGTGTGTCTCTCAACACCGAAATCAACCTTGGGTGTATTCCTCCTGGAATCCATAAAGTCACTGATTCGCCTGAACCTGTGAAGTCACCTTAGAGCTCACTCTCAAGTCATAAAATCTGCATAATGCAGAATTAGGTCGCTTCTCCTTCTCATATACTCCTCCAAAACCCTAATTCGTTGTTGACTTCTATTTTTAGCTCAAAATCACTTAAAGGCGCTTTTACTCACTTTTCACTTAATGTCACTTTCAAATTATAACATTTCTCTAGTAAACTAACATCAAGTGACCCTGTTTTCCCTTGAATCTCCTTGGCTGTAATCTAACAGGGATGTTTAGACTACTGAACCCTCCTCTCTGGAGCTCCTACTCGAAAAGGGACATTACATTCCCATTGCATCCATCTGTTCTATCTCTAAATCAAAAGTTGTTGCTACGGTTAACATGAACCTATTAGATGTTAATTTAGCAATTGGGGAAAAGATCTCACCAAAGTCTATTCCCTCATCTTTGGAATATCCTTTCGTAACCAATCTTACCTTGTACTTTTCAACACTGCCATTTGAATTGATATTCTTTTTGAACACCCATTTACATCCAATGGGTTTTCATCCATTAGGCACTGGTATCAAGTCCCATTTATCATTCTTTCTAAGTGTATCCATCTCCTCATCCACGACCAATCTCCAAGACTCCTTATCTTCCATATCCATTGCCTCTTTCACACTTCTAGGCTCATCGGTATTTGTAGAGAAAGCAAATATACATTTGAAATCAAACGAACTATAATTATACTTGTCTATTTGCCTTCTTTGCTGAGTGGACCTGCTTAAAGTTTGAGGTGGAGTTTCTTCCTCCTCTTTTGAACTTTATGAACCCTCCTCCTCCTCATGAGGTCCATCATGAACTTCTTGTTCATTTTTTGGTTCAACTTTCTTAGTCTTGGATGGTAGTTGAACAACTGACTTCTTCTCAACCTGTTTTTGCTGCACCTCAGTGGGAGAAGGCTTAACTTCTCTAAAAATAACATTCTTGTTGTACAAAAACTTTTCCAGCTACAGGATCCCAAAGTTTGTACCCTTTCACACCAATGCCATAGTTGATGAAGATACAACTCACAGTCAGATATTATTTTCGGGATTAACTGCGTAGTGTAAGTCATTAATTAAACAATTCACAGTCAGATATTATTTTTGGGATTAACTGCGTAGTGTAAGTCATTAATTAAACAATTCATAGTCGTTATCCAACTTGACCCCTTCTCCTTAGGCACATGAGCATATGCCTCACAACTGAAAACACAAAGATGCTCAAGTGAGTGCTTCTTGCCCGTCCATACCTCCATAGGGGTCTTATCCACAAGAGCTGATGTAGGAGACTTGTTAATCAAGTAACATGGAGTAGCCATTGCTTTTGCCCATAACTTCTTCTCTAAGACGACTCTACTAAGCACACACCTAGCTCTCTCCATCAACGTTCTATTCATCCATTCTGCAACTCCATTCTGCTGAGGGGTATATGGAGTTGTCTCATGTGTTTCAATGCCATTCTCCTTACAAAACTTATCAAACTCCACAGAACAAAACTCACCACCAGTATCAATCCTCAACACCTTAATCTTCCCACTAGTTTGATTTTCCAAGAGAGCTTTAAACTCCTTAAATTGACTAAAAAAATTAGATTTAGTTCTAAGAAAATATACCCATGTCCTTCTAGAATAATCATCAATGAATGACACATAATACAAAGCCTTAGTAATCGAAGGAACTTTAATTGGACCAAATACATCAAAGTGAATTCAATCCAACAACCCAAAAGATTTGTGAGAACTAGAATAAAATTGAACATGGGTTTGTTTTCCACATATGCAATACTCGTAAAAATCAAATTCAAGAGCACAACCATTCAATCTATCCACAAGCTATTTGTTTTTCAAGGCCCGTAGGCCCTTCTCAAGTATATGGCCCTATCTTTGGTGCCATAGCATTGCCTTCTCTGCAGGTAACTTGCTTTTTGAAGCAACAACTTCTTTAGGTACCCAGAAAGCATGACCATCAGAAGTAGATACAAGTTTTGATTGTGAAGGTGTAGATCCTACAGATCTCTTCGCTGTAGAAATTGAAGAACTATTACACTGAATGATACACACATCAAACTGGAACAGAGTGCCCACATGAACACCCTTATTGAGCACCATAGCTCCTCAGACCATCTTACATGCTTTATTAGAGAAAACAACCTGCACACCTGCATCATTAAGTTTGCTTACTGATAGTAGGTTCTGTGCTAGACCCAGAATGTGCAAAACTCCATGGATTCCCTTCACTCCGCCATCAGGGAATCTAATCAATACTTGACCACGATCAACTATGTTGAGAGGAGAGTCATCACCAAGGTATACCACCCCACTATCATATTTCTCATACACTGAAAACCAATGTCGATGGGAAGTCATATGTAAGGAAGCTCCAAAATCTATCAACCAAACACTTTGGCTTGCATGGGTTGCAAAGATGCAACAAAGGTATCTCCACCATCCTTCTAAGAAGATTTTTCAGAGTCATTGTAACACACCCAACCCCCTAACCCTTCCTTAGGGCCGGTGGGGTGTCAAAATTTCCTCTTCCTCACCTTAACTCCTTTCACAAAATGTAGCCCATAGATGGAATCTGCTCATCGAGAGCTTTCCAACGATTGTCACCATGCTCAAAATCGAGCTCGGGATCACTGGTTACGGACTCCTAAAGCTTTTAGACTTTTTCCCACCAAAAGTCCACTTCATGTCCACGTGGCGCCCATGTGGACCTTTGCCTCTCGTACCTTTTCACGTGGCATTACTTGGGTGTTGATGTGGTGAGACCTGTAGCCTTCTACGTGGCGTGTCTTGGCCAATAGCTGGTGGGCATACTTCATAATCCAATGGGCGGAACTCTACCCAATCGGGCACTGGGATTCGGTTGATCCCCAAACGGCTAACATCATTAACACTTCCCGGTTGTTGGTTATCCGATGATCCGGTCTCATAACCTTTGCCTAACCGGAACCCCTTTCCCATTGGGCACCAAGAGTACACATCCACCGGGTGTTTCACTCCATTGAGCATTGCACCCCACCGTGCATTTTACCACTCACCGAGCAACTCACCTCACTGGGCAACTCACCCCACTGGGTACCCCCCCCCGCCCCTTGAGGTAAGCTATAAACACTCATTCCTCGAATGCTTGATTCGATGGTCTAGCTGGCACCAAGGACATGTGGTCCTGACATGGCATGCCTCCTGGGATGACACCTCGTAATCCGCCTGGACACCGGGCTGATATGGCACGACATGTGGCTGTTGATGTCATCACGTCCTTCGGTCTCGTACAAAACTTTGATTATCCTAGACACGTGGCACATTATTTCCATGACATGTGGACCAACTACAACGCAACACGTGGACTAATGTGGCACTACATGTCACTATAAGGCATAAGGCTTCTCCCCACTCAGGTGTTGGCACCTGTCCACCTCTTATTAGCTCAACTACATCATGCCAACGTCATCGACACGTGCCCCAACTTCCTTCTGCTCATACCCTTGCCAAGGAAAGGGCCGAAACCATTCTCGAAACCCTGCCCAACCAGGCACTGGGAAATCGAGGAGGAACATAGAGAAATGGGGCTTTGGAACTCCGGTGGTATGGATGTCTGGTTACTCTAGGGTGTCAATCTCCCTCCTGAGCTTACTAAGAAAATCAATGGCTGAGATCTCTTAGTCCTCGTATCCGACGACTAGGACTCAAGGTGCCCAATTCAAAGGCTTATGCCTGACATGGGCCCACACTCGACCCCCGCTAATCTGATGGTGACAAGTGTAGTACTCCGTTGTGTTCTGATTGCCATGCTAGCATGACACGTCACAACGACATCATCCTCTCTCACCCATTACAAGTGTAAAAAGGGGTGGAACCTCGTGTTGGAATCCTGCCCACTGACACCTGGATTAACAAGGTTATATTAGCTAGAGGGTCACCGTGACCCAGTTAACCGAGGCTCTACCCTTGGTTCCTAATCTTCAGTGGCGATCTGAAGGTGGGGGTTTATCCTCCCCTTCGATCCAACGACTAGAAGTTTGCCTCGATTTTCACAAGGGTTTCAACGGGTAACATGTAAGGAAATAGATCGCAGAACCTGACAACGAAACCATGTCCAACCGGGATCCGGTGGTTCCTTTGAGGGTTGGTTGTAACACCTAGCCAAATATTCAGTCCTTCTGCAGATGATCGAGATCGATCCTTTGCTCCGGATCAACGGCTATGGTTCGCTTCGATTTATGCAGGGATTTTGAACGAGTTAAGAATTGGCTTCGGACTTAATAATCCCGCAGTCTTTCGCTGCATCTTTCTACAGGGGTTTTCAGCCTTGCTTCCACGAGTTTTCTCATCCAAAATCACAGGGTTTAAGCTCAAAACTATCAGGCATTTGGGATAATATATATATTTCCAAGAAAACAACCCTGGACTCGGACTAAAACTCAACTATTCAACCCAACCCTCTTGATATTCAAGAGTTGTTAACAAGGGGCCTGTACACTCACATAAAACTCGATTAGATGAAATGATGAGAGCAAGAGAATAGGGAACTAAGGGAATTATAATATTCCTTGAAAGCACATACTCAGTAATAAACCTCAAACATTCCTCACACGGGTCTCTTGTTGTTCATTGAGATCTAACTTTCTCATTACAAGCTGTTTGTAATTAAACTCCCAAGGGGAAAACAACCAGAAATCAGTTACTGTGCATACATGAAGCAAGAGACATGCATCCATTCATTCATTCCATCTCAATTCTCAGAGGTATAATAACATATAAATTAAATACTATGCAATCATAGGTTACTAATTGCATACTCATTTCATTCCTTTCACAGTGACTTAGTGAGTCATACAATTTGAGACAAATTGCATTATTACACATCTCTTACAAAGCCCAGTGATTACACAAAGGGAAACTTATGCAAGCATAGCATGTTTATACAATTTGCAGCATAATAGAGAGTTCAAAGGAGACTTGTCTGTTTGTAAACTAATTGCCAAGTCGACTGACTGTGGGTGAAGGCCTTTCCACCCAACCATAGGCTCAGATGCTTTATCTCTTTGCATTTTGGCCACCCTTGTGCCAAGCCATGATACCACCAGGGAAAAACACTCAGCCTCATAGAATTTTGACAGTGTGAAGGTCTCAATTCGTGACATAAAACCTCTCATAGTTCTTAGCACTCTCAACTCATCACTGTCTCCTCCATTGTCCAGACTAGGACTCCCTTTCTTAGCACACACCCCTGCGCTTCTCTGTTCCCCCCCCCAAAGACTCTTGTGTGTTTGTCCCCCATGAAGGTTCTCGACCTGTCCTTCTTCCCTTTCGTCAGAAGGAACTCGTGGGGTAAACTTGGGGACTGCAAATGGGTACTTTGTTGTAACTCCCGCTGATAGTTTTTTGTTGTCTTAACTAGGTCTTCCATGCTTCCATTCATTGAGGTTGGTTGGTTGTACAACTACCAACCTTCCCCATTGACTAATCTGCTTTGAAAACAGGAAAAAGGGAAATAATTGATTATTTCTAAAAATAATTAATTCAACAAGAGGTTTGGACTCTCTTAGCATAATGAACCCTCTTTTCAGGTTCCCTCACTCTTTCCTCTAGTGGTATCATGGCTAGTACTCAAGGCTTCACCCATCAGTCAACTGTTTGGCTTCTACATTACACAATAATACATTTACATCGTTTACAAGGCATAGCATGGCAATGTTATCTCCATGCTGAGATAACCATTCCCTAAGTCACCCGACACGCCCCCCAGGGGTCCCGTGTCGTGTATCCTATGTGTCAGACACGATTCGTTGAGGACATGTGTCAGACACAAACTTGGCACATGTTCTTTGCATAGGACACCTGCCAAGTTCGTGTCCGACATGTGTCCCAATTTCAAGACACGTGCCATGCACAAAAAAGGACCCGAGCTCATGTTTTCTCATGCAAGTTGCAGCTGTGAGGTGTTTTGGTGTGTAGCTGAGGGTTATTTTCCCCTACTAATGCTATTTAAAGAGGTCCCCACCCCCTCCATTTCACCCACCCTAGTAATTAAAGGTAATTTTAATGTGACATTCCCCTTTATCTTTCATTTTCATCCTTTAACTTAAATTTTTAACATTACCATTAATTGTTTCAGGATGTTTGAGAGTGGTTCCAACCCCATTGGACTTCATATGGAGAAAGTAGAATTTTAGGTCCCATTCAAAATTCAACAGACTTAACGATTTTCAGGATTTCAAGATTGGCGGGATTGCAATGTTTCCACTGGATTCTATCATGTATGAGGGCATGGAATTGGCATTTAATCAAGAGCACCAAGCCCTTTATGTACCTCGATGTTGGTGGCATTGATTGTTGAACTCTTCTATTA
Source organism: Picea engelmannii (assembly GCA_009831015.1). Taxonomy (NCBI): domain Eukaryota; kingdom Viridiplantae; phylum Streptophyta; class Pinopsida; order Pinales; family Pinaceae; genus Picea; species Picea engelmannii. The sequence continues at coordinate 51,450 of ML800874.1, forward strand.
TAATCTATTCCTTCTTTCTGGGAAAACCCACGAGCCACCAATCTTGCCTTGTACTTCTCGATACTGCCATCTTTCGAGTGTTTTGTCTTGTAGATCCATTTGGAACTCACAACTGATTTCTCTTTTGGTCTCGGAACCACATAATCATTCTTAATTATGGACTCCTATTCCTCAATCATGTCATCCTTCCATACTTTCTTCTCTGCAGCCTCTTCATAACAGGTGGGCTCAGAATCAATGATATCACATAACAATGCCACACAACTGGAATATGGTCGAGGTTTCTTGCTTTCTTTGAAAGATCCATCTGGACCACCATACTTCTCGGCATCTTGAATAATCTCACGAGCCCAAGCTGGTCTTCTTTTCTTTGTAATCGTTTCTGCAGGTCTTTGTGGTTCTGTCATGTCATGATTCTCTGGAACATGCTCTTCTGGTACAATGCCATTACCTGCAATTGTTTTTGTTCGGTTCTTTCTTTTTGCTACACCATTCTGCGGAGGATTGTAGGGAGTAGTGAGCTCCCTCTTAATCCCAACTTCTTCGCATAATGCTTTGAAGTCATTTGATGTGAACTCTCCTCCATTATTTGACCTCAAAGTCTTTCTCTTCTTTTCAGAAAGATTTTCTACAAGGGCTTTGAATTCCTTGAACTCTCTGAATACTTCGCTTTTTGTTTTCAAGAAATAGATCTGATTTTTATGTGAGAAATCATCAATAAATAAAACATTATGTACATACCTGCTAAGTGAAGTGGCTGTCATTGGTCCACACATGTTTGAGTGCATGATGTCTAAAAATCCTTTGGCTTTGCTGTCACTGTTTGGAAACATACTCTTCCTGATTGTCAGTTTGCTCGATGTCTCAAACTGGAGGCTATCTAATATGTTTCCTTCTGCAACTATCACTATAGCTCCCTCTCAGAGCTGTCACTGGTGAACTGGTGACCTGCTTGCATGGTAACCTTCCTAGAACACGTACATCTCCATGGTAACTTCCATGGAATTTGTAAGATAACCTGGAACCTGGAGTCTTATCTCCAAGAATGAGGGTTGTTGCTTTTCTTCCGAATCTCCTTCATTCAAGATGACAAGTATTCTCTCCAACTTGTCCCATGTACTAAGACAATATGCTTCCTTGGTAGAAATCTGAGTTAGAGAATATAATGCAAATAAACTCTAAAATCTCAACCTTAATCAATCTAATACTTTGACTAAAGTCGGTTTATAACTTTAAGTTTGACCAGAGGTTAGTATAATAATCATAACTTCAATAGATCAAAATACAACTATATGTTCATAAGATCACAATAATGCCATAATAGCTAGAGGCATATCAAAACAGTCAAACCTAGAGTGTGTTGTTCCTCTGAATGTGCTGGATCTGAGATCCTTTTGGATCTACGATTGTTGCTTGGACAAAAGATCCCTTGATGCAAGTCAGAATATGAATCCCTCCAAATTCTTCGTGAACTTGGCCTAGATCCAAATTCGTTGCTAACTCATCCCACAGTTATTGCGACTCGATTTATTTTGGGTGCTCTAAACCCTTAGGGTGCCTAGGATCGATCTGCTCTTCTTTCATTTGTTGGCCCTTTTCTACAGGACCAATCCACATGACCAGGGATTTAACACAGAGGAGCTAAACCCTGTTTAACATACCTAGTCCGAAGGACCTCTGTCTTCTCTTCATGCGATCGAGAGCTATGACCTTGACTCTATTCCTTGTTTGCTAATCGATGGTATAAATTGAATTGGTGTGGAGATCTATGACCAGGGATTGAATCGGTGTGGACATAGCTCTCGTTCGCATGAGTCCCAACTAGCACGACCTTTAAAACCGTCGTCGAGTTCCACAATGGAAGATGCACATTGGAATTGGAATTGATGTGAGTCGTTGATTGATTGACGGGTGATGATCGACGATCGTCGTGGATTATGGAACCAAAATCTGGGCGGACATTAACTCATCCTTTGAATCTAGCAATGGCTCCTTGCCGTCGATTTGCCTTCACTGAGATTTGACGGTTACGACTCAATCGATTATTGACTTATCCCTTTCCTCACGATCAGACAGTGTGCAACGTTCCTAGCCAAACGATGAACGGTTGATGTTCGTTCCTTCCTCTCCCTTGCACGATTGTGATCTAACGGTTATCATTCACTGGTGGGGTGATCTAACGGCTGTTGTAGCTTACCCTGTGATCACGATAATCTTTCTCCTCCATTGTTTGGTTAGGATCATTGATCCTTCTTGTGATTGATGATCACTGGAATAACATTCCCTGATCTCATATAGAATACGGGATTGCACCAGGCCTCCTCTCCAGAGTTTTCATTCGGGGCCCTGCAACACAAACCCTACACCTGCAATTATATGTTCTCAACTATATGCACTTCTTTCTCACAGGAGCATACAATACGCAGATAACAGACATAAATTCAGAGACTTCCAGGATACTCGAAATAGAGTATTTCCTTTGTATTCATATACATAGGTTTACATACAATTATACAGGTTCACAGGCCTTCTGGTCTTTCATTGACCAAACTCCTTTCCTCTCTGTGACCTAATCCTTCATTCGATAGGCCCTATCCTCCATATCTGGCCTAATTAACATTCTATACCTTGCCAACACTCTCCTTGATGTCTGGCCTAATTAACATTTAGTTGGCCACCCTCCTTGCCTCTAAGGCTTACAATAATATACATAGGGATTCTGAACTATTTTTGGTTCAGATCCAACAAATCCTCAACAGACTCCTAAGGATCCCTCTCTGATCCACTATCCACTCAACCAAATCCCTATTCTAGGATCTCCTAATCCCCAAGATCCTCATGAGACCTTTACAAGCCCAATATCACTCATATTCTCACATATTTGAGAACATTTACAATTATATTCTCACACACATATTCCTCACTCAAACTACTCAAAACATACATAATTTCTCATTAAGAAACCAAATTCCTTAGCAAACATAAGACCCCCTAGGTCAACCAAATATACAATGATTTTTTGGAGCAGAATGCTCCCGCATCATCCCTTCTCCTGCAAACACCCTCAAGATAGTGATGTAGTTTAAACATATACAAGTACATACCTTCGGTAGCAACGACAAACAACGACAAGCAGTAGTAAGCAACGATGAACCCTAAAACTTCAAAGTGCTCCAACTTGCAAGCGCTAGGGTAGGGCGCACTAGTTTGTAGAGAAATTAGGCCAAACGTCCTAGACAAAGTGCTCAACGAGCTTGACAAAATAAATTGTGCAACGACATGGCACTATGGCAGGGTATTGCGACAAACTGTAGTGGTGAGGTAAATCTCATGATCTTCCTTCCAACTATTAGACTGTCTGAAGGAAACCAACTCTAATACCATGTTGAATCTTTCCTAAAACTAGTTAGGGTTAGATTTACCATAACAATTTAACTACTTTTACGTGCTTGTTTTTTCATAGACGATGCTACATCATCGTCACCCAACCATCGACACCTACATGTGCCACTCCCGAGCACATCACATAGAGATCTATCCTAGGAAACCCTCTTGGGGAAGAAAACTCAGCAAAACTTCTTCCGTATAGATTCATCAACCAAGTACAATGTCAGTGCAATGCTCTCTCAGAGAGAAATATTCCAGATAACCCTTCTACTCAAAGGGAAACCCTGCTACTAGACTTGCGCCTTGTCACCGGAAGATACACCAAGTATTATACCAAGACATACACCAAGAGATACACCAAGGCACAATCCAAACCCTAGCGCATTACCCTAGCAAGGTAGCGCATGAGAGAGAGACCAACCAAGACCAAGAGATGCGCCTTATCCTTCCTCCTGTAGCTGCAGCTGCAACTGCAGCTCTCCACCAAACTTGTGCTATAGTTGAGTGAGTTGTGATCACCAAATGAGTAAGGCGTCACCTTATTTATACTTATTCTGCCAGTGAACATTTCCCACAGGGCCGACTTGTCTTTTTTGGCAAATATAATTTACTTTGACTTTTTCTGGCAGGGCCGACATCTCATATTGCAAGTACAAAATATAATAATAATTATTTTCCGGAGCTGACATTACAAATATACTTTAGCATTATTCTTTTAGGGTTTTGACTTGATCAAATACAATAAGAATATCTTCCACAACTACATATTACTTCAACAAATTTAGCCTTGTTCACACTCACACGTGCCATCTTGATAAAGTAGTTAATTCCCTTCATGTCTACTTCCATTCTATTTAATCATTTTTTATCTCACCATTCTCTAAGCATACTCATTTAGGTGGTGTGCACTATGCTCCACTAGATGGTCAACTTCCAACTTTGAATTGGTTTTGTTCACATCTTGTTTTAACTTTGATGAGGGTATTTGACTTGGTACTTGAGCTCACTAACTATTTTGAGGAGATTATTCGCATATTTTGAGATTTACAAGGAGTAGGGATCACATTGATATTATTATTTTATTTCATGGACTTGGTCTCTTACTATTTTGAGAGTGGCATGCCTTGGTGAACTACTTTCTATTTGGAAATGGCTTTGAACATTTTTTTAATTGATATTTGATGGATCTCTCTCCTAGTTATGCGCCCTATGGTTTTTTATTATCTCATAAGAGGATTAAAATATTATTTTGATGACCAATTCCATATTTTGTAATATTATTTTATATGTTTAACAGTTAACTCATCAAACACGATCACTAGGATGTTATTATTTTATTTGAGGTGGTTGAACCTAGAACTCTATAAATAAGAGGCTCCCCTCACTTGTAATTGTTGTTGTTGTGTGATCAATAGTTCTTCTTCTTCTTCTTCTTGGAGCATATTTTGGATTATATTTCTCTTTTATGTTGTGAATATTTTGGTGAATATTTAGGTATTTCTGAATTGGTTGTTTTCCAAAAGAAGATAGTAACGAGGCTAGAAACTCCTAGGGAAATATTACCTTTGATGTAATTTTGAAATTGTCAACATTTCTTAGATATTTTCTCGCATATTTTATTCTTTCAGTTCACCTCGTAGAAAACTTTGTGGCATGTCTTAGGGCATCCCTTAGAATCCTCAAGCCTAGACTAAGTTAAGCCCTCCTCATAGGATTTGAAAGGCTCAATTAGCCCAAGGATAAGTAGGCACTGGTTTCTCTTTCTCTCATCCATTTGTTTCTAAATTTTCCAACATTTAGTTTGCTGGAAATTACATGATTTTTCTCTTTTCTGCAATATTTAGTCACTATTTGTTGTGCATCTGAGAAATTTTATTATTTCCAGCCATAGTTTAGTCTAGAGATTTGCATTTTTAAATTATGAACTAGACTAGACTATCAATGAAACTTGCTGGAATTTACCCTTTTAAATTTTGTCTTAAGTTTAGTGCATTCTAACACTTAACTTAGTTCAAAAATTTGAATTTCTGTCTAGTTTGTTGACTTAGGATCCCAAACTTAGACTATAAACTAGGTTTCCATCATACCTTTGTCTGCTGAAAGTTCTAAATTTAGATTTCTGATTGCATTTCAACAATTATATTATTTTTTACATTAATAAATTTAGTTTCAGCACTTGTATTAGTCTTAGGAAGTTAATTCTTCACATCATAATTAAACAAAAGTCTGAATTTTACATTTTGGAAATTTTATTTATTTTCTGTTTTAATTTAATTGTTGTTTCCAACAATTAACTTACTGCAGAAAACTAAATTTCCAGAACTGTTTAGGCTCTGAAATAAACATCCCAATTCTTAGAAAGAGACCTCATCTTCGAGCTGAGCCCCCGAGATCTATTGGCCAACCTACTTAAATAGAGAAATAACTTGCTCGCAGGTTGAAGTGTATTGCATCTGATAAATTTGAAGAAAATAATTTGGGAAGCTGTGCTCTAAATATATTGTATGAGGCCTTACAGTGAGTAGGAAAATTTGGTTCAAAGCAGCCAAATATTTTCAAATGGCTGGGTTAGTATGATTATAATTTGTTCTAATTACTCAATAGATGGTTTTGTAGGATACTGATATCAAGCCGTTTGGCTTCTACTTGAGCAACTTCATGATAAAGTTATCTGGTTGGATTTAGAGATAGATACTAATGCTACCAATAGTGCTCCGTGAACTGGTTTTCTTAACATGATTTCTTACAGCACAAGAAAATAATTAAGGTTCTAATTAGATAGAAAAGTTTACTGATGATGCAAATGGCTTCAATTCCAAATGTTAATTCATCGAGAAAATTAAAGTTGCCAGTTTAAAAAAGACCACTAAAGTAATTTTTTCTTCTATGCTATGTACAAGAGTTTCTTGAAATATAAAGACGGGGCCACTTACTCTTGTTTTCAATGTGGCTAAAAATGGATTCAGATATAATTAGGCTCAATTCCCAACTGATGAGTTCAATTCGATCCTTGTTGAATGCTACATTTTAGGTATCTATTAAAATTTGGCTTGATGCTAATTCATTTTGTGATGCATTTAATTTCTCCAGTAGATTTACCAGAGCTGAACCCTGCCTGATCAACCTAATGCCTGAAAATATTCTGGCTTCAATGAGTAGTATAAACCAAGCAATAGGGCCAAGTTCTAGGAATGTTTTGTTAGTTGGTTTGAGACAATACAGCAGTTGTGTGACCAAATTCCTCAAATCCATCGAGAATTATTTGAAAATTATATAGACTAGTTTGATGGGGTCTCTATCTGGACCACACCAAGGTCACATCTTCATATGGTATACATCTATAAAGATTGTTGGATTATAATGTTATCGAGTCAATAATCCTAGAAGAATTGGGTCAACAAGTGGTCAGTGAATTGTTGGATGCTAATCTTCTCAATAATAAGTAAAAAGGGTGAAATGTCTAAGGAAAATAAAGGAACCAAAGAAAGTTGCTCTAGCATCCAGATCACACCACTTTTTTCTTTCTATTGAGATCAAATATGTTGACAAAACTCCTCCACATAAAGAGAAAGGGGAAGGTTCTTATCAAGAATAAAAATAGAGGTTGAAACTTGAGACAATAAAAATCAGTATAGAAAGGAAGCTACTTTCTTCAGCCATTCCAATTGGATAAAATCAGATCTGGACTTCAGTACAATTTGAGGAAAGTCAACTAAGACCATTAGGTTGAAGTTGTAAGAACGTTTAAAATCTCGAGCACAATTGACCAAGTCAACCAGGTCTTTGGGCCCTCCAAAATCAATCAGTTTTGTTCCTCCTCTGTCCCAGCACTCTACCATTAACCACCATCTACTCCAATCCACCATTCCCTAGTAAATATTCAATCGACACTTCCACAACCCCACCTTCCATCTCATGAGGCATTACTTACTAGTTCTGTGGTTATGACTCACATACACAAAGAAAAGTCTCAAATGGTGCAATATTTACAAACTGTAGCCTCAACATATACTACCCAGTAGTCATCCACTCAATGCATTTCATCTTTGATGCAATGTTCTCGTCTCTAAAGTCAATAGTCAACCCCACTCCACGAAGTTCTTAGTGAGTGCAAATTCTACAAGGCTCTTAACAAAAACATGCAAAGCAAAGCAAACACATTGAGTCAACGTCTAATTTGCAGTTGATGAAAAAATCTAAAGCACTTCTGAGTTGATCAAGCTTTGCATTTGGTCAATGAGAAAGTTCTTAGATTATCCCAATGCCCTCATTGGTTGTTTAGATTGTAGTCCTTGCACAGATTGTGCAATCTTTGAGTTCAGTCACCACCATTATTCTATCTTCTTCATCGATTGAATAGACCATCAATATAAAGAATGTGGTGAGCTCTGATATGGGCACGTGTTTATTTGAATCAATAATGAAAGTTTATAGCTACAAGGCTAAGAAACAAGTAATTCTGGACAAGTCAAAGCACAGGATGGAGAAACTACCTCTGCCTCAATTGGATCTAACTACTAATCTTCTTTCAATTTTTTTTATATATGTTGATTTTGTAGTCACCTATGTTGAAATGACTTGACTAAGATCGACTGGTCTCTAATCTATAGAATCGATTTTAGACACCAAAGCGATTAGTTATTGGAGGGCCTCAATCAGTTGGTTGCACATTGCACAACCAAGCAGTTCTTTCCACAACAGAAATACCAAGTTGAGTAAGTTGAAGACAAAATAATCAAATGGCATTCTTTTATAGTCAGACAACAAAGATATCGACAGATATTGATCAGGTTGATCAAAGAGTAGCAAGAGTTACCGACTAACGAAACTTGAACTGGGCACTTGCTGGCATGGAACTCGCCAAATTCCCATCAACATTGGTGACAACCAGTTGAGCTAACCCCCCAGGCTCTTTTATCATTCTACTTGCATTCATGGTTGATATGTTGTGAATGTTTCTTTTACTTCAAGAGTTATATCTTTTCAATGCATATGTGAGTGTAAATTGATTCCATTTGTTCAAAGACAATAGTGTGGATTACATATTTTCAATCCACATATCTTATTTCACATGCTGTGTAAACCCAAATGCAATTGCTACCCATCATTCAACCTTTATTTTTCCCTTGCAAATTGTTGAGTTGCTTTTCTTTGTAGAGGCTCACAACTTCACCCCTATTGCATTCAATATAATGTTGTTGTCTCCTACAAAAATAAACACCCCTTTCATTTTCGACAATTGGAATTATCATCACAAGAGTCCTTCTAAGATGTCGAAATTGCACAATTGGATGACTATTAGCCTTTAGGGTATACTGCTGCCTTTGGGGTTAGCCCACAAGTCTCTTCTCTTAGACACAATGTTTACTCCTTTATGTCTTGTGCTGAGTTTCTAATCCTGCATTGATGGCTGAAGCTGTTTGTGCCCTAGTTCCATTATATGAGGTTGTTCTGGCTGCTTACCTGTCACCTTGACTCCATAGTGCAAAGTCACCCGATATTCAGGCAATTTTGCCTCTTGGGATGGATAGAGTGATGCTCTTACACACACTTGCTGCTTGCAGGTTGCTACATCATTACTGAGGGCTCAAGGTTGCATCATTAAAGGTGTTGATGCCCCATACTTTGTGATTTTTCTTGTAGGATTGTAGATTTGAATGAGAATTGTGATTTTTTATTCTGACAACTTGATTGTTATCATGAAATTGCTTGTGTACAGTAGTGATTTCACGTTCAGCATTTCTTGTTTGATAATTGATAATTGATTGCATGAACTTGGTAAAGTGCATATAGCGGTTCTGTTACTCATCTTTTCTATAGCCCCAAGTTGTCCCCGTTAGAGGATTGTTTGTTGTGATTGAGCTTTCCTTTCTTTGATGCAATAGAACTAGTCTCGTGTCAAGAACTCCACTACCCGTCCCACATACAGAATTAACTTTTGGTGCTTATGATTTACAGTATAGATGCAATTTAAGAAGGAATTCTTCTCTTAACTTCTTGTTCATTGGTGTTTAGAGTAGTGCAATCTCACTTCTGTAGGAAGCTTATGTGATGTGATGGGACTTTTGCAAGTGAGAAATTGCACAAGCCTTTAATAACATTTTCCTGCAGATGTGAACTCTAGACTCATGTTTAACTTGCTGAATGTCCTGTTGTTTTGCTATATTGCAATTCAGTGAATAATGCAATGTCAAGTTCGTTCTTTTGTTTTCTGATTATTATAGTTCAGTTGTTTTGATTAGCTCTTTTCATGTTTACTGATTAATTGTATTTGTGTATTATGATTCTTCTTTCTCTAAAATATTTGTGCATGTATGAACAGGCATAATGGCTCTAGCTGATGTTGGGTACATTAGGCTTCTCGTGATAACACTTGGAGTTTTGTCTTTTGTCTTGGGAATTATAGCGGAGAACAAGAAGGTTTTACATTTATCTCTTTTGAATCACCAAATATATATATATATATATATATATATATATATTTTTTTTTTGTGTGTAAATCTGCAGGTCTACTGTTTTAGTAATTATTTGCAATTCCTTGACTATAAGCACAACATGTCTCCTGAAGTGAATATGCATTAATAATATTACTAACCTCTTTTGGAAACTTTTAGGTAGTCCCTACTACCTAGCTCCTTGACCATGCTATGTGTCTCCAGCAGGCATATGCTATAAACATATTTCATTAACAGGCAAATTTGTGGATTGTATGTGGCAAGTCATTTTTCATAAGTGATCACTGATAACTTATAAGGCTTTTCTCATTTGGCGTGTGTTGCTGCCTTTATACACACTTGGGCTATCGTGGAAGAAATCTTCAATCCACTCAGTGTGTCCTTGGGGGCAAGTCTTGAGTCAAGGTGCTGTCACCTGATCCTCGACTCCACCGTCAAGGCCAACTCCTAGTGAAACCAAGGGGGGTAGTCCCTAACAAAAATACTATGACTTTTAAGCTACTCTAAGCTAAGAAACCACGCTAGGAGTTTATTGCAGAATAAAACAATTATAGTGAAGCATTCAATACATTCATTTGATAGACAAGATAATCATTTATAATAGAACATATGTCCAACCATAGAAGATACATGCACAATAAAGTAAAGGATACAATATCTGCAAGTGTTATAATAGTTATTAGACAATCATCATATTGTGAATGAAAAACTGCTCATGAAATAAAAAGTTGTAAACATGAAACCGGTGCCTTAAAGGTATCGTGGGCAGTTGTTGAACGCGCGTTTTATTAAGGTTTGTTGAAAGTAGATTAATGAAATGTGTGGCCTCTTTAGAGGCTATCCTTTTGTTTGGAAATGTGCTGAGAACTTACCGAAGCCCCAAGGCTTCACCAATAAGTTCAATGAAGGTGCCGGATGTCCAACACAGGGAGAACCTAGATCTCAAAGTTCCCGTCTGACTTCACACACTCCCTTCACGCGGTTTCCCTCGCATCAAGATAGCTACTATCAAGGTTTCCCTAATTAAAATACTCCACACTAACAACCCCGCTTCTGATGAATCCCAGGATCGAGCTAAGCTCGCAAGGGTTCAGAGCATACATTGAGAATTGCGGGGAAGGTTTATTTTAAAACTGAAAGGAAAATGCGGAAAACTTGAAATGTTTTCTAATTACTAAAAGCGGAAATGAAAACTAAACTAGCATAAGAATTACTTTGCTTAAGTGAAGAAAGTAGTGATTGCTTGAATGGTTAATTTCCTTAAATTGTGTGTTTTGAAAGCAAATAAAGCAAGAAACTCAGAAGGAAAATGAAGCACACAACCACCAACGATCACCCTAAAGGCGACGATGAAACTGGGCACTAGAGGCCCGCTTTTATTAATGCCTATTACACTTCGAGAAAATGAATTCTTTTTTTTCTTTTTACGAGTTTTGGATCCTTATAGAATGGATCAAATTATTAATCAACAATTACAAAGAAGACTTCTAAAGTCTTGGTCTTCAAAGGGTCCAACTTGGGGTAGAAAATCTCCAGTTTTGCTTCAAATTCGTCAAAGTTCCCCCTTGTTTTGTGACGGACCTGCTAAAAACCAGCAAAGAAAAATGATTAGATGATGATAAAAAACACTACTATAAAAATGTAAAAATAAAATGAACAAATTTGACCAAGTTTTTTTGATATTTTATCATGAAAAAATACTAATTTTTAGGGGTTTTTAGAAGAGGTTAGAGGATTCCTGGTTGCTTGAATGCCCCAAACTCGTCCAAGTTGAACAGAGCTTCTCTTTGGCTGTCCAATAACTTGCAAAATCAGCAAGGAAAATATCCCAAAAGATGCCCTAAATGATTTGGGACAACTTAGGGGATTGATCAAAACTGCTTGAAAAATGAAACAAGAAAACAATAACTTCAAACTAACAAACTTTATTGTTGATTTTTGCCCGCTGTTAGGACATCAAGTAATTAAGAACTTGAAATGCTAGATATAACAATACAAAACAAATGGAAAAGATCAAATTTTCCCTTTAAAAATAATGAGAAAATTGCTTAATGAAAGGGGATCTTTTCTTGTGTTAGATCTAGATTCGTTAGATAAACTTTAAATAAAAAATCAGATCTAGAAATCCTATGCAGGCATAAGAAAATTAAAGATTTAACCTTAGAAATTAGACTCAAATGCTTGTATATAGATAATAGGTAACTGAGAAATTGAATAATAGAAGGGTGAGTGTTATCGCACAGTTTGTAGTTGGAGTAAAGGACGGATTGAAAAGAGGCAAACTAGCATAACTGAGACTATCCTACCACTGTCACCTCAATAGGATAGCTCTTTCTGTTTAGGGTGGTAGGTCAAGGGGAGACGTCCCCGGTGACCTGGGGTTTTGAGAAGGCAAAGGCTTAAAAGGCCGAGTAAAGTTTTCCCCCTCACAAGTCACCACCGATCAGAAAGTCCGGCTTAACAACCAATAAAGGTAAAGATAACCAGAAATAGTAACCAAAAGTGTACCTGCCCGAGACAAAGCAACAAGGAAACTATACATGTGCAAGATCACTTGCTGGTTAGCACTTCATATAATCAAGGACTTCTGATATAAAGCAATTGATAGACAATATTGATGAAGCAAATCAATGTTTGTACAATAGCAATGATTACACAATATTACTTCACAATAAATGCTAAAGAAACTTCACAATGAGCAATGGCAATTTATCATCAATGTAACAATACTAGAAGCAACGCCTTAGCCAATCTTTCAATTGCTTTAAAGACACAATAAATGCTGCATGGAGATGTTTATAGTATAAATAGATGACAGCAACAATAGGGTTAGTAATTGTTAGTCTAAGCTAGGGTTAGAAGGATTAGTAGTTGTTCAAAGTATTGGATGTGTGTATGATCAAGGTACTCAACAGAGAAGGTCAAGATCAGTGCGCTATTAGGGTAAATGGAGTCAAAATCACTGCAAAAGTTGAAGGGCCGAACTGATAGTGATAGGGCTAGAGACAAGAGGGTTTGATGTTGAAGTGTTGCTAAGGCAAGGTTTCAACAAATCAAGCCCTAGGGGAGAGGGCTCACTAAGGTGTAGTAAACCTAGGCCTTAGTGTGTCTTCCTCCTTCTCTAGCTCAAAAGACAAATTTAAACGACTAGCTTGAGTAATAAATGGTAGGGCTAAAGACAAGAGAGTTAGATGATGAAGTGTTGCTAAGGCAAGGCTTCATCAATCAAACCCTAGGGGAAAACGACTCACTAAAGTGTAGAAACCCTAGGCCTTAGTGTGTTTTCCTCCTTCTTTAGCTCAATGACAAAATAAAAATGGCTAGGCTAGAAGAGTAGAGGTAGAGTGTTTCTATGGCAAGGCTCTATCTATCTCCAACAAATCAAAATGGCTCTTAGCATAACTTAGTAGGGACATGAAACAAGGACACCAACATGTGCTTGTCACCTAGGGTTTAATCCAACAAATTATAATAATAAAATGCAAGTAAAAAATACCATAACCATTCAATAAAGAAGGATTGCAGAAAATCACTTACATCCACCAAGCATTCATTAAGCCAAACCCTAGTTGTAAACCTTCCACCAAGAAAATGCCAAAATATCCAAGAAAAAGCCTCCTTCAACAAGTGCGCATCAAAATTTCAGTCAAAACCCTAAAGGAGGGTGCAAATTTCAAACCTCACCAAGTGGTGAGTGAAAGATGATGATCAAAATGAGAGTTTTAGCTCTCTACTTATACAATACCAAGTGACCTTAATAAAATTTAGGTCACCAAAATGCCGACAAGGCTAAAATACCAAATAATACTGTTTTACATTAAATGTCATAAATTAAACCCTAATCAAGCAAAAGTAAAGATGTCATGCCCTTTCTAGGGTGATGTTAGCCCTTTTTAGGGCAACATTGGCCTCTTGGAGCAAAACGTTAGCCTTCCTTGGGCTTCTCCAAGCTGCCACACGTGCCTTAACTGTCCCCAAAACGTCCATATATGCTGGATGACGTCATAGGCATCCTGGGTGACGTCATGGGCCTTCCAAGGCCAACGTTCCAGTGGAGAGGGGACAACCCCCCTAGGTAAGGCTCTGCCAGGGTGCCTCTGTGGAACGTCCTCCTCTTCTCCGGTGCAAGCCCCTCTGTCTTGTCTCTACCCCTTGCTGGGGTCTCAACATCCATCTGGTGGGCTCTTCAGCCCCATGGAGGTCCGAACTAATCATCTCCCCATGTGTACCTATCCAATATGGTACTTGTCCGTCGGGTATGATCCTACACATCAACAGATACGCTCTCCATGGGCTCATAAGTCATAGGGATCATAGCAATGTCAATCACATCCAAGCATCAATTTTATTAAACATCTGCATTAAACCCTTTTTACCCAGTCAAGTGCTCAAGGACATTATACAAATCTGCAAGGCAAGTTTGGAGGAAGTGACAGGGCGTCCTATTGGGTTAGTGTCCACTGGAAATGGGATGTTTCCGGAAGAGATGAAATCCAAGTCATGTTAATGGATGAGGTGGGTAAAGGATGTCCTGACAAGGGGTGCAGTGATAGCAGGGAAATGCAAGGCTTACCTGTGGGTGCCTTTGTATAAGGCGAGCTGCACCTGTCCTGGATGCAAATGTTTCCAAGCCCATTCATGCGTTTTATTCATATTTCTTTATTGTTTTTTTCTTTCAAGAAGCTAATCAAGGGACACTGCCCTGGCATGGTGACCAGTGGTGGCAATGTTACCCACAAGCACTTTCACGGAAATGAGAAGGCTGGCTTGTGATGAGACCCCCTTTCTCTTGGCCATGCAACCAAGAGCCAGTACCCTGGCGTGGTAACCAACTGCTGGTAGTGTCATACTGCTAGGTGCCCATGGACCTAATAGGCTGGCTCGTGATGAGACCCCCTATCCTCTGACTAGGTCTTGTTTTATTATTTTTATGGGTCCCTCTTGTTTCTTGTTGAGAAGCTTTTTACTGCTTTCTCAGGGATTCGTGGGCGAAGCATCTCGAGGTTTTATTTTTTAGGCTTTTATCTTTTGCCAATTGCTTTTACCTTCTGGGCCTTTAGCCCCTTCTTCCCACAAGGCAAGGTGCAACCCTTGAATGATTGGCCAACCCCAATGCCCGAACCAATGTAATGGGATGGATGAGCGGGAAGCAAGATGGAAAGTGGTAAGTATGACGGGAGCGGACGATGATTTTTCAGAAATCCCTCCAGTGGCTTACTAGGGCATCCTGTCATTCCCTCCAGACATGGTCAAGTGGATAAGTATAAGATCCAAGCACCCGTTAGAAACAAAAAGAACTAGATGCACATATTCAAAGGTTTTGAGGATTAGAGTGACACATACCATGATATGCGGACTCATTACCTCATGGAGCAAGATCCATCTCTGCTACAGGACCAAGCCGAGGTGATGGATGCTGCTCATGCTGACAAAGTGGAGGCGCTGAAAGGAAGAAAAGATGGGCCCTCCAGGGCCATGCTCAAGTCGATCTGGCTCTCGGTACTCCATGTCTAGGACCTGTGGGCCTTGAGACATAATCTCCTTAGTTAACCCTAAAGTCGGGGATAACCGTGAGAAAGAGAGAGAGAAAGCCTTTCTTCTAGAATTGAATCTTGGGCTATGGGGTCTTCCAGTGAAAGGACGAGGGACTCGTTCTCAAAGGATCTTGAAGAATGTGGAAGATTGAACTCAAATCAACCACCACTTCAATTATGAGGACCTGCAATCTTGATAAACCTACATACAACTTGTTAAATAATCGGTGTTCCCTACACATGAAATTTAAATAGCATGCAATTAAGCAAAATTAACATGCAAATTGTCATCCTCATATGTAAAGTAACAAAAGATCTTAATATCGAAGCTAATTAAGGAGATCTTTCCTATTGGGTGATAGCACCCCTATCAAGGCCAACCTACAAATTGAAATGCATGTAAACATGATACAGTTACCTCATAAATTTAGACCATGAACATCAACATCCACACAATGCTACCATCCACCATGTGACCTCCAAAGTCTTCTTTATTCAAAATTGAAAGAAAATTACAGATATACAATACAATAGCATAAGCTCTTTCACCCAGGCTCTGACTAACTCATATGAGGAGGGTCAACCTTCCTTTATAGATTTCTTGGTGAAGTTTCCTAAATGAGGGCGCATGGGAGAAGAGGAGTGGCGCACTAGATAATTGGGGAAACGTGGGAGTGAAGTGGAGAATGAGTGGAGAGGGAGTAGAGTGGTAGGTGAGGGTTGTGGAGTGAAGTGAGGTGAGGTGGAATGAGGGAGGAGTGGAGTGGTAGTGGAAGAGGAAGACAGGGCGAGTACCTCCTTGGGATTAGTGCCCCTCTCATGTGGATGCACCATCTAGTGGAGGAGGTGTGCCTAGCTTCATTGGGATCTCCTCCCACTTGCCATGTCACTCAACTAAGGAGCCCTCACTAGGAGATTGCTTTGCCAACTAGACCAGGGACTTCAAACATGAAGAAACATGTCCCCGACATATTTTCTAAATTTTAACACTTCAATTAAATTGTCATTTTTACCTTTTTGAGAGCAAAATTCAATTTTGAGTGATTAAAATCACTTTTTTGCCTCAACAAAAGGGGGATAAGGGTTTAGGAAGTGCTCTGGCTTAGAAAACGAGCACAAACATGGCATCTAACAACAACTGATGCCACTTTTATGACTTTATTGACTCTTACATTAAAAATTGTCCGTTTTACGAGAAATTTTTTATTGACTAAAAACTTTAAAAATCCTAGGGGGGACTTAGCGCAATTTCCATATGACTCAATAGACATGACTTAGCATGAATTCATATACATTTAGACACTAGACATTGGTTATACCATGCCAAGGCCTAACCACCAGCACATACTCAAGCTTTGGAGGAGATTTCAGTGAAAAAACTTAGAAATTATTAATTGCCTAATAGGTGTGAAATTTTTTAAACCCAATACACTTTAAACCAATCAAATTAATTTTTAACTGATTATTCAGGGTTTTTCTTTACAGTAAATTAAATATACAGCAGAAATAAATTATCAGGAACTGAAAGTAAAAGTAGACAACAATCACATCAAATGTACACTTATTTTTGGACAGTAGTCCCCAGAAAACCCAAGGTGGGAAAACCGGTGCAACAGATCTGAGATTTTATTATTTGAGCAGGAAAATATGGAAAATTCTTACAAAGTAAATCGACCTCTGACAATAGATGAATAATTTTCAGCAAAACCCTCTCCAACAAAACTGTACGACCTCCCTAGACCCTCCAAAACAGAACCAAAATGAAACAACAACTAGAAAGTGAGCTTCTGCGTGAATGTATGGCCCTCCTACGTCACCCTATATGTAATGTCTCTATTTTGGGACATTATAACATTACAGAGTGTTATGCCTACCAGAGTA
>ML800874.1:71039-83296 GCA_009831015.1 Picea engelmannii
GATTGTCACAGTGAATCACAGTAGCTTCTAGCTCCTACCTGAACAAGCCCAAAAGTAACTTCCTCAACCACAATGCCTCACATGTTGCCAAACTGGCTGCCATATACTCTGCCTCGACAGAGCTCAATGCCACTGATTTCTGCTTCCTGTTGAATCAAGAAATAATGTCCGATCTAATGCTGAAACAACAACCTGAAATACTCTTTGTGTCCTCTACACATCTTGCCCAATCAATATCTGTAAAACCTGCTAATGTCACTCCACCACTGCGCTCATACAATAACTCGTACTCTATTGCCCCTTTGAGATAGCGAAGCACATGCTTCGCAACAATCCAATGTACTCTTCAAGGGTCCACCGTGAACTGACTCAAAGAGTTTACTGCAAAGATGATATCTGGCCGAGTATTGACCAAATACATGAGCGATCCAATCAATTGATGATAGATAGTGGGGTCTACTGTCTTCAAATCTGATGCATCAATCTTCCTCCAGTTTGTAACTAGAGGTGTGGACATGGTGGGCCTACAGTCCATCATCCTGAATCTGCGCAAAATCTCTACTGCATACTTCCCCTGTCCTAGGAAGAAGCGCCCATCCATTTGCCAAACCTCCAACCCTAGAAAATAGTGCATCAACCCAAGGTCTTTCATTTCAAACTCTGCTGCAAGGTTGACCTTGCAATCTGCTATCAGCTGCTTATCTCCAGTGAGAAATAGGTCATCTACATAAAGTACCAATATAAGAGTTTCCTTCCCTGCAAGAAAATATAGGTTCGGATCTGCCTCGCTCCGCTGGAAGCCCATCTCCTCAAGTAACTGTCAATCCTCGAGTACCATGCTCGAGGTGCCTGCTTGAGCCCATACAAGGCTCTCCTTAGTCTGTACACATGCGTTTCTCTGCTGCCAACCTCAAATCCCTTTGGCTGTTCCACATATACCTCCTCCTCAATAACTCCATTAAGGAAGGCAGTCTTCATGTTCATCTGATGAATGCTCCAACCCTTCTCTGTTGCCAATGAAATGACTGCTCGGATTGAAGAATACTTGGCCACAGGAGCGAAAGTCTTCTCATAGTCAACTCCCTCTTGCTGTGAAAACCCCTTGGCCACGAAGTGGGCTTTGTACTTGTCCACGCTTCCATCTGTTGCATGCTTAACTTTGTAGATCCACTTGGATCCAACCACCTTTTCATCCTCTGGCCTCGGAACTACCTCCCATACATCATTTTTCATAATGGAGGCATATTCCTCCATCATGGCCTCCTGCCACACTTTATGCCGTGCAACATCCTCATAACTGGAAGGCTCAACATCAATGAGCTGAGTCATCAGTGCCATATATCCAAATCTCTCTGGTGGTTTGCTTCGTTCGAAGTTCCTCTCTAGAAGCCCTGCCAACCTAGAATCACTGACTGTGGACTTGTACCACTTAGGTCGTGGCCTAGTAATCTGCTCCGGGGGAACTGCATCATGCTCCTCCTCCTCATCAACTCGCTCCTGATGATCTTGTCCAACAATCTCCCTCTGAACACCTGTATCCTGTGTCTGCTCCTGTGATCCTGTCTTCTGACTCTGTGCCTCCTGCTCCTGGACTCCTGTACTCTGTCCCTGTTGGTTCTCTACACTTGTTGGAAAATCCTTCGATCTCCTCAATGCACGTTCCTCCTCGAATTGCACATCTCTACACACAATAACCTTCCTGCGTGCAGGAACATAGATCTTGTAGGCCTTGGAAGCCTCACTGTAACCAACAAGTAACCCTTTCATCGCTGTAGGGTCCAGCTTTTAAGTTTTTCCTCTTCTCTAAAGGGACATGACAGTAACATACATTGCCCCAAATGCGAATATGACTCACATCTGGCCTAGTACCTGAAAATGTCTCTTCAGGTGTCCGCTTCCCCAAAACTGTGTGGGGACTCGTATTTTGCAAATATACCGCAACACTGATCGCCTCTTCCATTAAGAACAATGGCAGTCCCCGATCATGAATCATAGCTCGTGTTGCTCCAACCATAGTCTTGTTCTTTCTCTCGACCACTCCATTCTGTTGAGGATTGTAAGGAACCGTGAGTTCCTTCTTTATTCTCTTTGCTGTGCAATAATCCTAGAACTCCTTGGAGGTGTACTCTCCTCCATTATTCAATCTTAAGACTCGAATCGTCCTCCTAGTCTGGTTTTCTACTAGAGCTCTAAACTCCCGAAACCTCCCAAAGATCTCATCCTTGGTCTTTAGAAAGTAAATCTAGGTCTTCCTGGAGTAGTCATCAATAAACAAGACAAAGTATTTGGAGCCACTCACTAACTCCACACTCATCGACCCACATATGTCAGAGTGTATAAGATCCAATACTCCCTTGGACTTGTGCTCGCTAGATGGAAAGGGTGTCCAAGCATACTTGCCCAATGCGCAACCCTTGCAAGGGTCATGTCTCTCAGTTGTAATCTTAGGCAATCCAGTGACTACCTCCCTCAAATGCCCTAAAGCACCAAAATGAATATGTGCCATCCTTTTGTGCCACAACTCACCTATAGCTGTGGTGAAACTCGCTAATGTTCTCCCTGGCTGAACCTGTAACCTGTAGACCTTCTCCTCTCGAACCCCAATCATCCTGTCCATCTTCTCACTTGACCCACATGGTCTGATGAACACCTTTCCTTTACGGAAAGTGACCTCATATCCCTTATCCTCAAGAGTAGACACTGAGATGAGGTTCTTGGTCAACCCTGGAACATATAACACATCACTGAAATAGAGTGGTTTTTCGGACTCCCTCTGAAATGTGACTGTGCCAACTCCTTGCGCCTTGTAGCGCTTGTCTGTGTCATCCCCTAGCTCAATGACTAGATTTACGCCTCCCTCCTGTAGCCTAGTAAACCACTCTTTGCGCCTTGTCATATGACAAGATGCACCACTGTCTACAAACCACATGTCTGAAACAACTGTACTAGACATACAGGCTATGAAGCAGAAATCCTCCTCAAATGACTTGGCAAACTCATCCACTGCTGATGAAGTTGCCATCTGTGGCTTCTTCTTCTTTCTCTCTGGACACCGTGATGCAAAGTGACCCATCTTGTGACACTGGAAGCACTTGACTTTTGAGAAGTCAATGTTTTTCTTTCCACCTTTCCTCTTCTTCTTGCCATTTGCTTTGCCTGTAAGGGCCGTACCTTCTTCCTCCTCTACATGAGTTGAAGATGATGGTCTTGCTTGATCAATCCTAATTTCTTCCTGCACAAAATCATCCCACAACCGCTGCCAATCAAGGAGCTTCTCCTGAGCTACCACACCATGGACAAAAACGTCCCATGACTTAGTAAAGCCATCTAGTGCAATACGCACCAGCTCAAGATCTTCAGTCTTTTCATCCACTGCTGCTAGTTCATCCCTAATCTGTGTTTTACACCCTCACCTTTGGCCATCTTCGTTCCACACAGTTGCTTGCGTAGAGCCATCACTCTGTTCTCATTTTTGTTTTGGTAGAGGTCACTTAGGGCTTTCCACATGTCTTTTGCCTCAGCTTTTCCTGAGAGATGTGGGACCACATGGTCCTTTATCCCATCAAGAATTAGGATCTTGGCCTTTAGCCTGACCTTTCTTCTAGATGACCAATTCAGCTGCACCTGTAGGAGCTGCTGCCTTGTCACTGACATGCTCTGACACATCATTGTCTTCCAATATCATTGTCATCCTTTCTTTCCAGGTGGGGTAATTCTGAGCCCCTTGTAACCTGTCTTCCACCCTCAAACTCATGGCCATTTTTTGAAAGTGTTATGTTCAAATCCTCACGGTTCAAACCCTACCTCTTCTTTTCCTTTTATGCTGAAACCCTAGCGCAGAAACCCTAGGCACAAGGGAAGATGACGACTGCCTTAGATCTGTGCCTGAAACTTCAGATTTTTGTTGGATCTTGAAAACCCACTTGTGATACCGTCTCTTGAACAGTCTTGCTCTGATACCATGTGAAAATTTCTAAACCTAGTACACTTTAAACCAATCAAATTAATTTTTAACTGATTATTCAGGGTTTTTCTTCAGAGTAAATTAAGTACACAACAGAAATAAATTACGAGGAACTGAAAGTAAAAGCAGACAACAATCACATGAAATGTACACACTTATTTTTGGACAATAGTCCCCGGAAAAACCCAAGGTGGGAAAACCGGTGCAACAGATCTGAGATTTTATTATTTATGAGCAGGAAAATATGGAAAATTCTTACAAAGTAAAGCGGCCTCTGCCAACAGCTGAATAATCTTCAGCAAAACCCTCTCCAACAAAACCGTACGGCCTCCCTAGACCCTCCAAAACAGAACCAGAACGAAACAACAGCTAGAAAGTGAGCCTCAGCGTGAATGTACGGCTCTCCTACATCACTCTGTAGGAGTCTGTACGACCCTGCCAGATCTGAAGCTTAGCTTCTGCGATTTGGTGAAGATGTGAGTCTATTCACCTGCTAGACTCTCCTCTTTCCACCTGCAAAAAATCTCACCTACAAATCTGCAATTGATCTCTCTCTGGAATCAATTTCTCTCCCTTGTGCGCCCCTCCAACCCAGCTGATCTCTTTATTCTTCATTGAGCAAGTGAAACCCTAATCTCCAAAAGGATTGAGGGCTGAGATCAACCCTCACCCTCATGATGAGATCAATGTCAAGATTAAAAGACCACAACTTAAATTATTTTTCACTTTAACTTTAGAAAAAGTACTCAATAAAGTCAACTGAAAATTTTAACACATCAACAGTTCTTTTTCTAAGTTGGACTTAAGAAAACATTTAATTAATCAGCTTAGCCTAAGTTTCATTGTCCTCCATCATCCTAGGACGCTGTGAAGATGATGGAAGACCTTCCTTGCTACAATTTCAACAATAGGCAAGAAATAATTAACAAGTGAAAAAAAACACTCTAGAGTACGTACTCGTGTCCAGGTCTTAGGTGGACAATAGTCTTTTACAACTTTCATGCTCAAGTCATTTATTACAATGCCCTGGAGGGATGGAAATGCGGAAAAAAAGTGGTCTCATAGACCGGCCGATCTTCTGAACTCTGAATTTTGAAAAATGAGTTGTTCAATCTTTGGCGGCTCGCTGGAAGTCCATCCTAGTGCAACTTAGTAGATAACATCGTGTTTGAATATCTAAAAGTTTAAGATAAGATTCACAAGTGGATAAGACCACTCGTACTCAGCATGGATGGATAGCTAAAATAACATATTATCTCTCAGCTTTGTTGTTTGAAAATGATTGTTCCTTCATTTATTATAAACAGTAGAAAATTCTACTGTTCTTCAGGTAACTGTCTATGACATATGTATGAAGGGCTTTCTCTTTGTAGTGCTAGAGAAGAGAGAAAAATACGTCAGAGACATAAGGGGTACAAAGTTTGAGCATGCTGTTATTAATATATTTCAATTATTGGTGTCCAAGATTTTGCTTTTGAAATAGGAAAATCAAATGAAAACATTATTGATGGTAGAACTGATGAATGGAATTGTCAACATGCCAAGAAAACTAGTCCCTTATTGTTGAACTTTGTCAACAGAAAACTTAAAAGGAATCTGATAGTCATGTTCCATGGTTGCTGCTTAATAACTAATGGTGCTCTCTTTGTAGTGCTAGAGAAGAGAGAAAAATACATCAGAGACATGAGGGGTACAAAGTTTGAGAATGCCGCCGTTGATATATTTCAATTATTGGTGTACACAATTTTGTTTTTGAAATAGTAAAGTCGAATGAAAACATTATTCACGCTGGACGGTAGAACTGATGAATGGAATTATCAACATGTGAAGAAAAATAGTCTCTTATTGATGGACTTTCTCAACAGAAAACTTAAAATGAATCTGATACTTATGTTCTATGGTTGATGCCTAATAACTAATGGTGCTTTGTTATTGACAGTACTTTGAGAATTTGAGCAATTATACAGAATGATTCTGTCCTCACTCTTTTTCGTTGGACTGTTACTGAGTATTAGCATTTGGTGGTCAAATTATTGTGTGAAACTGATTAGAGTTTTTGCTCTGTTTATGCTCTGCAGCCTGCGGGAGGAACCGCTATCCCAGGAAAAGGCGTTGTCATCTGCAAATACCCTCATGACCCTTCTATTGCCTTGGGCAGCTTTTCTATCATATTCTTGTTATTATCATCGATATGTGGGGTCATATCAATATTTTATCCTTACAAAGGCAAGGCCGTTTCTGTGTATGCTCTTCAGAGAAGTCCCGCTCTAGTAGTGTTTTCTGCTATTGCTGTGTAAGTAGTCTATACACACAAGCATTTAAATATTTATTTCTAACACCTACCATCTATTAGGTTTCTGTGTTTCATTGATTTACAAGAATATTGAGAAATAAAGGGGAAAATTCTAGGATTGCAGAACATACATTGGTTTCAGGAACAACTGTCTTCTTATAGCTTACTTAGATACAAAATGTTTTAGGATTCTTCTGTTTTGGGAACAAAATGTTTTAGGATTCTTCTGTTTTGGGACTTTTGCTTTTTTATCACGAATAAGTATGATTTCTGTTTTTCCTCAATCAGATTCAAATCAAATTTTAAATTGCTGTACAACTTAACTTTGACAAAGTATATTGGTGCATTCTGCACCCCTGAATTGTTTTTGTGCACTTAATAAATATCCATTCTTGTTCTTTCTTCTGTTGCTCTTGTTTTCTGGTTGTTTTTAATTTACATTATAGGAATTTGCAGGCAATTTTATGTTTAGCATGTATTAAGTTTGGATAATCAGACAACCATAACTGTTAGCAACATCTCATTGCGATTTTGGTTATCAGCATAGATCCATCTTAACCTTGAATCTATTAAGCACCAAGAGGGATAAAAAAATCAAAGCAAAATTCTTGGTGCTTAAAAGCTTAGAATTAAGATGGATCTACGCTGGTTCATTTTATTATTATATTCTTTCTATTATTATGGTCAGCTTTTTTTATATTCTTTTTTATTATTGTGGCCTGTTTTTATTTCTTCTCTTTTACATTATGAACTTCAATTTTTCTTTCATTTTAGTTTATTAGTGTTACCTCACATCTGTACTGTGCACCTCGCTTCTCTCAATGCAACCATATGCATAAAGACTTGGAGTACCATGAAATACTTAGACACGTCAGGATTTCTTGATGTTTGATCATCAATTTTACTGAGTTTAGGTGCTTTCTTAAAATGCCTTACAGGTCATTTAATTAGGATAAAAAATTTGAGCTAGACTCTGATCAGCTTATTTGTTAAAGGAGAGAAATTTTCATATAGGCTCTTGAATATGTTAGATAAACAGGGTATTTCCACACATGTCAAGCACTTTAAGCAACCACTCACACAAATAGATCAAAGATAAAAAATTTGAGCTAGACTTTGATCAGCTTTTTTGTTAAAGGAGAGAAATTTCCATATAGGCTCTTGAATATGTTAGATAAACAGGGTATTTCCAAAGATGTCAAGCACTTTAAGCAACCACTCACACAAATAGATCAAAGATCAGTACACTAGTGTATGTCATAGTTAAAACCCTTAAAGAGGGAAACAATTCATGGCCCCAGCCAACGTGGCCTCTTGAGACAGTTTATTAATGCAAAATGAATTTTTTTTACATATGAATTTCTCACAATCGATCTTCAACGAATGACCCTCCATGCTCTTAACATAGAGAGCATGGACCAATTGGGTGCTAAGCCATGGATCAATATAGTAGTTAGTACCTAGGAGAAGATGAACTGTTGGATCACTTTATGGCTAGAACATATCGTCACTGTTGGATTAGATAACTACCAATGCATACTAATGCATACTTAGGAAACACACTAAGTTTACCTAAAGACACATTACACCAATTTCATCTTAACTAACTCCTAAGTGTCTAAATATCCTAACATCCTCCCTTAAGAGCAACTCGGGATAGAGTTGAAGGATTTACAAAGGTGACACAATAGGAGAATGAAAGGGGCATTAGAGCCTAACCCCCCTTAATGACAATTTCTTGAACTCCTAACATAGATCAAAGTTTGGAAAACTTCGCTTTTGTAAAAGATTTTTTGAAAATCTCTGCAACTTGATCATTTGTAAGGCAAAAGAACACCTCAAGAACGCGATCATTAATATTCTTTCTGATGAAGTGCATGTGTAGCTCAATGTGTTTCTGCGATGATGTTGAATTAGATCTTTGGAAAGCTTGATCTCACTTTGATTGTCACACCAAAGTGTGGTTGGATGTTGTTGCTGGAATCCAAACTCTGAAAGGATTTGTTGAAACCACAAGGATTCTTGACTTGCATTAACTGCTGCTTGATAATTTGCTTCTCCTAAAGAAAGAGAAAGAGGTTGTTGCTTCTTACAAGCCAAAGTGTCCGGTCCAGAACCAAGACCAAAGACATAACCTGCGGTAGACTTTTGATCATTAGGGTCGCCAACCCAATCAAAATTAGTGAAACCAACCAACAAAGGAGTCTCTCCTAAAATGAACTGTACCTTGGATATAATGAAGTATTACCTTTTGCTGCTTTCCAATGGCTCTCATGGGGTGTTTGCATATACTAGGAAACAAGACCAACAACAAAGGAAATATTAGGACGGGTACGAGTCAAATACAAAAGGATACCAACTAATTGACGATACAAAGTGGCATCTACTTCAAGTGTAGTATAGGTGGCAACAAGTTTGATTCCAGATTGGAAGGGAGATGGGGTTGGTTTACAATATTCCATGTGAAAGTGGCGAAGGTCACATGCATACTTAGACTGGGAAAGGGAAATTTCTTACTTGGCATGCAAAACTTGGATGCTAAGGAAATAATGTGAATATCCTAAGTCTGTCATTTCAAATTTCTTCTTAAGGATAGATTTCACATGTTTTAAAAGTTTGGGGTTATTGCTAGTGAGAATCAGGTCATCAACATAAAGAACAAGCATTATGAGATGGTTGCCTACTTTCTTGGTATAGACATTGGGGTTAAAATGACATCTAGGAAAGTCGGTGTGAAGAAGAAAGCTATCCATTTTAGCATTACCAAGCCTGAGGAGCTTGCTTAAGACCATACAAAGAATTCTTAAGGTGGTAAACAAGGTTGAAGTCACTCTAAACATAGCCAGGAGGTTATTCCATGTAAATTTCTTCTTACAAATCCCCATGCAAAAAGGTGGATTTAACATCCATTTGATGGATTTCCCATTCATGTGAAGTGACAAGGGCTAGAACAAGGCGGTTGGAATTCATTTTGGATATGGGGGCAAAGGTTTCATTATAGTCAATCCCTTCTGTTACCCTTCATGTTGACATGAGTGGTAAATGCGTATTTCAGGGGTAACTTGCAGGGATGTTGAGGGACTACAGATACACACACTTATTTGTGATGATCTTCTTGGATGATAAGCATAGTAATTCTTCTGATGATGATGCGGTTTCCTTGGTTGATAGGATCATTCTAGCCTTCCAAAGGTTGGGATGTTGGTGGAGGTTGTTTCGGTGGTGTATCTTGTCTTCATCACGCTGATCGCATAGTCACATCCTGGTCATTTTCATCTTGTGTTGCATGGTTAGATCATGAGTATCCTCTAATGTGATGATATACTTACCTAGTTTCATTCACGTTCATCACATTTCCATAGTCTTACCTAGGCAATTTGTTTATTGCAAGCATATTATAACTTTTGCCAAGGTAAAATCCACTTCACACATACATTTTCACCACACTTGATCATTTAACCTAGGTGATTTGTGTATCACATCACATCTTGACCTTTTACCTAAGTAAAATTCACTTTCATACCTTCATTCCACTTCACTCCATCTTCTAGAAGGTGCATAGTACTTTTTGCCTATAATTTCCTAAGTTCTAAACCATATTAACCCTTAAAATCTCATATTTTCACTTATTCCAATGTGAACACACCTAACTAGTTCATGATATTTTAATTAAATCCTTAACCTTAGGTTGAGTGCCTAAGTATTGGCCTATTAGCACTTCATTGAGGCCTTTTACCTAAGTTTTTCTTGCTATTTGGTCACTAGGAATTGTAACGTAAAGTCTATGGGGTATGCATGAGACTAGGTGCTCCCCTTTTGGCACATATGTTGAGGAAAATCACAAGACAAAAAGCTAATTCGCCCTAGCCTCAATTTAGCCTTGTTCACACGTGCCAACCTCATTCATGCTTCATCCTTATCCTTTGGCACCAGATTTGAGGAGTTATTTGAGCCTTGAGTTGACTAGGGAAGCTAATTACCCATGCACCCTAGGGTTTTTGATCATCCACCTCGTCTATCTACTTCATCTACCTTATCCATTTATGCACACATCTCTAGGTGGTGCGCTCCAGTATGAGGACATATTCACTTCTTGCATAACCTTGTTCATGCCTTGCAAACATGTGAAGTGACTAGTTATGGTTTGACTTGGTCAAAGGGAACCCATTTGCACACATTTTGAGGAGATTTCATGGATTTGATGAAGACCCATTTGCACAAATGTCAAGGGTGACCCTTCTAGGGTGAGAACTTCAAGGTTGACTTTGTCAAAGTGGACACAAATGCACATTTTTCAAGGGCACACTCCTCTCTCTTCAAGGGAAAATGCATGGATGAATAATTTGTTGTAATGGAGGTTGCTTAGTGGACAAAGGCACTCCTTCCTAGGGCACACTTGCTAAAGAGAGTTATTTAATGTTTTCTTAGTCAAAAAAGCTTCTAGAGGAGTTAACAACTTGACTTATGAAGACACCTGGCATTTGCATGCTTATCTAGAAGAGTGTCCTCATCCTTGGAGCTTTACACATAGGAAACCACTCAAATTCGCCCTACTCATTTGACCAAGCGATATTATTATTGTTTGGAGGTAGTTATTTCTAGGAAAGCACCCTCATCATGGAGCTTTACGCTTGGCATTCATGCACATCTTGTGGAAATTCTCCCTAGTTGTTTGATCAATTATTTTATTAATATTTTGGAGGAAGTTATTTCTTGGAGAGTGCCTTGCACACGAGGAGGACAATTGGCACTAAGATTTTGCCTTTGTGTGAAGATGAATATGGGGGAAGGTGACACATTGCACTACAATCATTAGTACAATGTATTCAAGTGTTTTCTATGGGCCTTTTGACCTAATTCTCTCTCATAGGTAGTTATTTTAAATATTTTATTATTTTCTTAGGAAAATATTATTTTATTGTAGAGGAGAGTTGAGCTAAAACCTATATAAAGGTTTGCTCTCTCCATTTTGTACTTGGGGATTTTTTGAATGGAAGAACTTGTGAGCAAGTCACTCCAAGCTTTTGGAGTAAGGGCTTGGAGTAAGGGAAATTATTGTTTAATGTTGTGATTTTATATTTGTACAATCTTTTATGTGTGGCAATATTCTAGGTACACCTCTATATACTTGTGATTGCGGGTTGATAATGTCAAAGCCAAGTCTAGGAGTATTTGTCTTGAAGAGGAGGAGCTAAAGCCTTAGATCTCCTATTGTGAGTGAGATCTTGCCCCTTGTCCAATAGATAAAGAATGTTTAAAGCCGTAAACCTCCTATGATGTGTGAATGCTTAACTACTTCTACACTTAGATTGGTTGAGGAGCTATTATTGTGAGGCCCTTCTTTTCCAATCTCATTATCCCTTGCTTGCTAATCCTTAATAGAGCGCCCTCTTAGATTACATCAATGACTCCATAGCCCAAGCAAAAAGGAATTGGATCCCTTTCATCCATTATCCCCAACTTTTAAACTTTTCAATTTCCATGTGTTCATGTTGTTAGGTTCCCTTTACTCCCACTCTATATTACATGAAGTGAAGCCTAGAAACCATAGGGAAGCTCCCTTGACTTAGGTTTTCCCTTTGTCTAAAGTGTAGAGGAGTGATGGGGAGGTGACAACGACCATCCTCCTAGTTTCACATGTCTCCATATAGGAGTTAGGACTTTTCATCTTTGGGTGTGAGATTGTGTGGAAACACCTCCAACTTGAGAAAATCCTTTAACAACTAGTTGAGCCTTTTGTCTTTCAACACTTTCATATGATGCATACTTAATTCTATACACCCATTTACATCTGACAAGTTTTCTTCCTTTTGGAAGAGGTACAAGATCCCAAGCATCGTTTTCCATTAAGAAACAATATTCTTCATTCTTTGTTGTATCCCAATCTAGATGTCTAGAAGCTTCTGCAAATGTTTTTGGATCACGAGTCTTTGAAACTTGAGCCCTGTTATCCTCGATTTCTAGGGATAACTAGGAGATCATGTCTCGAGGCCCACAGGT
>ML800874.1:115345-135977 GCA_009831015.1 Picea engelmannii
CTCACTAACTCAAAATTACAATGATTTTTGACATTTGACTAATGTCACTTTAGCAATTAAAATTGTTGTTTTGACTCGGACTGACTCTGAGTGGGCTAAGACATAGCAAAACTTGCCCGACTGAGCTGAAACTTGGTCTATGGGTGTAGGGGGTGCTATTCCATTTCTTTTGAGCACAAATACCCCTATCAAAAACCCAAAGATCCAGTTTTTACATTATAATTTCAAAAAAATAATTAATTAATTAAATTATTAAAAATTTAATTAATTAAAAAAAACCTATCTAGACTCGACGAAATTCCGCGAAACTTTCTACACTGTCTGGCATGGTCATTTACAACATTCTTAACAAGGTTACCAATAAATGAGACCATCAGAGCACCTTCCACCACTTTGGAGGAAGTCATGTGGAGGGAAAAACTCAAGGGAAGTTGGCCAGGAGCTTGTCTGGTCGACAACCTGAGGATAAAAAACCCTCGATGAAAGGAACTCCCCTGATGACAACACCCAAGGTACCTGACCTAACTATGATCCATGCAGACTTATTACATTATTAACCCACACAGGGGTGTGGAAATTCCGTTTACAAAATTTTGTGCTGGGTAATCAGATACCCAAATAGAACCATAATTGTCTTCATAAAATATGCATCTGGTGATGCATCTTCACGGCACGTGAGTTGACCCCTGGTTGAACGGGCGGTCAACACAGCCTTCCCTTGATAACCTGAAGACTGCCGAACTGTTGTATGGATCTACCCGAACTCCCTCTGCTTGCACAAACTCCTCCGTACTTCTGTACGGCCCTCCTGTGCTAGACTGAGACTCAGTCGTACTGCCCTCCTGAGCCATGGTATCAGTCTGTACACCTATACGGCTCTCTTGCTGCTCTTCTTGACTGATATGACTTAGCTTGGGTGTCAATCTCCTAGGTCGATTCTATTTCTCTTGCTTAGTGTACTCAAAAACCTTGCTCAATATCCTTCGATCCGTCTTCTAGGGCCCTAGCTCGACCCTCTCTGGCACTCTGGGCAAGCACAACTTAGCTTGCTACTAGATCACACTTAGATCTCCCTGCCTCTAGCTCAGAAGGTGAGAATCACTTGTGATGATAAGAAAAGAGGCTCTCTTGATCTTTTATAAACCCTAGCCTTTCTCTCATTTAATCCTGGCCCTTAGATATTCTCCTCAAGATCTAGATCTGACGGTGGGGACTTAATCAATCATTGGGATAACTTAAGTCAAGATTAATGGCTGTGACTTAATCTCTCATTGATTAAGTCATCTCCCACTACTACTAAATAGTCTAGACATATGAAAGCCCCTTTCACATTGCTAGACACCCCCAATGTGAAAGTACCTGTACCTGCCCGAGCTACACTTTCTAACAGTATGTACGCAATATAGAATTGATAATGCTTTAATGTGTTGCCATTAGGAAATATGCTGTCTTGTACTGCAATGTTTTGAATATTTATTAGTGGAACCAAATCTAGGGGTTATTCTCAGCTTCAAATTCAATGGAGTATGTAATATTTTACATTGTTATGAATCTATGATTGGAGTGATTATTATTTTAGCAACCAAACTCTGTTTTATGGAACTCTGTCCTCTGCAAAGCATCTGAATTTGTTGTATCTCATTCCTGTTAATAAAGAGGATGTTGTGATAGCAAGGATCACGTGTGTTCAAATATACAAAACATTCATTTTCTGATACTAATCTGGTCCATGGAATATTTGGCTGTTGGAAATTGAAATTACTTCCTGTAGAAACATTATTAGCCCATCCTCTTTTGGGCTAGAAATTATCGAGCTTTTTTCTGTTGAAAACTGAAATGCTGTTTGCTTCTTCTAAAGAGATATTCAGCCCATCATTTGCAGGATGAAACTGCAAACCTGTGTCTTATGCCAATGGAGATTTACTAGAAAGGATCTTATGTAGGTTAAGTTCTATTGAATTTTTAAACAGATAAGTTGAATTATTATCAAATTCAACTAGTATTATTCTGCATACTTGTATGTCTAACTTGCAGAATGTTTCCTGGTACTTTGAAAGAGGTAGATTATATGTTTCCACCTTCCTTTACCCTGTTGTAATTGATTGAGTGAGACTTTGAATTTTAAAAATATGTAATCATTAGCGTCTTCCCTAGATGTGTTTGCCACATACTAATTCCATGCTGTTTATCATTGTTCAACAGGGCTCTCTTTTTCCTTGCGGAAGGCCTCATGATGTGGGCTACTATCACAGAGGGTCTGCATCGAACATACAATACACATCATAATTTAGAAACAGACTGCCCGACTGCAAAGACTGGCCTATTTGGTGGAGCTGCCTTCCTGGCTTTGGATACCTCTCTGTTTTGGCTGATTTGCCAGATGCTTACTCTTAATGCAAGAGCAGATTATGAATTGGATGATGATGAGGATCTGAAAGGGAAGTATGGACAGGTAATGGCTACAGATTATAATGCTGCTGGGGCTGCTCATCTGCAGCCTTCAGTTTAAATTTCTGCGTATTTTGGAGAAGATGCTGTCAATCTGTTCATCCCTAGTCGTATTTTTTAATTTCATAACTTGATACATAAACACGACCCTTGATCTGAAGCTTTGTGATAAGCTCTTTGGTGGTGGGCTTAATTGATAAATATTATATAATAATAAGATTTGTGTCAGTCAGTTAACCTGCTTGGTAAGCATTTATACTTGCATGCAGGGAAACAAAAATTTCTTATGAAGATTGAAAGAATGGTATTGAAGTCATTTTCAATTCATTTTATGTTCCAGGGCAATTATGGATTTTATTTTCTGCTTGTGAAAAAATTAAGCTTCTTTTTAATTATATTGGTTTGCTTTGCATCATTATGGTTCAACTGAGGGAGCACAATGAAGGTAGGCTTAGCAGTGCTCTTTATGTGTTGTGCCATTTTTCATGACATGATAAACTGGGTATGTCCTTCCTCTATTGCCAACATACATATTATGACTTATACTATTATGGGTTCTTACCAGAAATTGACATTATATGAGAATGGATATAATCCTTGTATCTTTAAGATTTATTATCCATTTTTGCATGGACTTTTGTGTCTTGCAGGCCTGCAGGGTTCATGCCTTGCAGGACCTTTGATATCGTGGGCCAGTATGGCAGTAGCCCTAAAGACCCACAGGGTTCATGCCATGCAGGGCTGCATGGATTATGCCTATTGAGATGGAGTGAGCGAGAGAGAGACTCGGGTGGAGTGATATAATGCTTGGATAAGTATGGCATATAAAACTTGTGCATAAGTTCAAGGGAGGATAGTATTTTTGTGATATACATCTCACTATTAAATATCATTATTTTCTTGAAAAATACCTTTTATTCCCACAGGCTTATGAATATGTTGATTTCACATGAAAGTGGCAATTGGGCTTATAAAGTGCAGCTTGAAGACTTATTTATAGGACTTCATATGAATAAAATCTTTATTTGTATGTCTACTGGTATGCAATTTACAAACTGTTACCTCTTGAACTTGCATTCAATGTGTACAAAGTCCCAACCACAAAATGCAACCTCATGGAATTAACAGGGAGGTCAATGCCACCTCACCAACCCTCTTCACACTTTAGGTTGACTCTTCTCTAACTCAAGGGGGGCTTCCCTAATGTAGGATTGCTAAAGCTTTAGCCAATAAGGGTTCAAGGTGAAATGAAGAGTAGTTTTAACAAAACAAGTGTCGTAGTATAGGTTTAATAAATAAATGGAGTGAAGAATCAACTACTAAGGGTGATTACCGTGAAGTTAAAAGTGAATATGGCCCTGATGAAGAAGAAATAATCAATCATTTCTTACTGCCCATTATTGGAGAAAATAACTCGTGAATGCCTGAATTAAGGAGACATTACAACTATGCAAGAGAGTGTATTTCTTGATGGATATGTGAAGATAGTCCAAATGAAGGAGAAAGATACATGAACAAATTCCAGCAACAAAATACGAAGGCAGGGTAATGAACCACACTTTTGCTCTTCTTAATAAAGGGACAATATTCTTGATGAGGAATAATTGTTACCTTTTAGCCGTCCAAAATATTTGATGCAAGTATTTTCAACAAAATTATTGAGTGATAAAACCTAAGCAAATATACCTCAACAAGAGAAGAATCTCAAACTCTCATTTGTCTTCAAGATCCTCAACAAAAATACAATTGGAGAGAAGTTGCCATCTCCAACCATGCCAAATGAGGGAGAGAGCAAACCCTTATATAGGTTTGAACTCAACTCCCTTACAATAAAAAAATATTTGTTTTCATAATTCTCCAATGAATACAATAAAATATTACATTTTTATTCTCAACAAACTCATTAAAATTAGGAGTTGTTGAAATCCACTCCTGAAAATAATAAAATAATCATTATTCACAAGGAAAATAATATAATAGTGTTTTCATCTAATTAACTCCACCCAACAATAACAAAATAATGAGTTACTTAGGAGCACTCTCCAAAAATAACACAAGAATGTAACACCTCAATACAATCAATTGACTTAGATAGGTGCCCCATGTCATCAAACTCATTGGCTTTAATAGCCAACAACAAATACATGCAAACATATATTGAAGCAAGGGACACCAAGAATTATCTCAAGAAACCCTTGAAGGGGAAAATCTATATTACATCATAACATTCCAGTGTGTACATTCTATTCTACAAATGGTCTCTTTATATAACCATAGGTGGCCATAACTATGAAGTGTTAATTGTATAATTAGATCACATCATATTCATAACCATCTTCATAATATCTTCTTAAATATCTCAACTTAATCCATGAGACCCTCTGATACCTAGTATCTCTCCTTATCCTCCTCTTTCACTCATACGTAGACATTAAACTTGGTCTAATTCATTATATTTGTGCACTTATATATTTTAGATATTATTCATAATTCACAAGTATGAATTAATCCTTCATACTCTCCCTTAATGAATACTTGTGATTTCTTCAACTGATCTTTGAATTGGTCCAATCTTCAGCATCTTATTATGTTTTGTCTTCATCTTTTGTCTTTGGTCTTTTTCATTCTGCAACTTCAATCTGTTTTTTTGTACCTGCATAATATAAATATCATATTTGTTGAAGTCCATATAAAAAAAGTTACCATCCACCAGAATACATGGGTCGCCAACCGTTGTATCCGCTGGTTCTATAGGGAACTCTTTCATGTACATGGTTCATCAACCATTCTTAAATCACAAATCTCATACCTATACCTGTAACCCCCCCTACATCATCATCAATTATCATCTTGGGTATGCTTTGGCTTATCCATACATTATGGACTTTTGTGGATTACCCTCAACCATTACATTTCTTATGTGGTTTCGACTCACCACATCAAGTGATTTTTGGCTTATCATGAACCCTCTTCTGTCATGATAAGTGGTTTCTTCTTACCACAAACAACACATCACATCAAGTGGTTCTTAGCTAACTACACACCTTCAACATACAAATTATGGGGGTAGACTTACCTCTTCACAATTTACATCAACATTGACTCAGGTACATACAACATGCCTCTTCACAACTTACATTATTATTTACTCAAGTACATACAATTTCAATTTTTGTTTCAGGCTAAGCTAGCTCTTATATAAACACATGTGGTCCCCACTCAATGAAGCT
This sequence comes from Picea engelmannii, assembly GCA_009831015.1. NCBI lineage: Eukaryota > Viridiplantae > Streptophyta > Pinopsida > Pinales > Pinaceae > Picea > Picea engelmannii. Next base: position 121,024 of record ML800874.1, read on the forward strand.
GACACAACGCGTTCGTTTGTAGGTTATTAAAGAATACCCTTAATTTCACTAGATATTGATAAATATATTCTCAAATCCTTTTGTTTAACCCCCCTCCAAATACAATTTTTCAATAAAAAAACCTTATTTTTAGTAGATATCTTTTATTTTTACCAAATACCCCTTTTTATACCCCCCAATACCTATAAACCCCTCGTACCCTACATCCCCCCAACACCTACAATATATTGGCTCTATTTTTCATAATTTAAAAACCCCCTTTATGAATGAACATGATAAGATATTGGTCAATAAAGTGAAGCCCTCATGTATAAACATAGTACCAATATCATCTTTGCTTCCATCATCAAAACAACATTATTAAAGAGGATATTCAAACTTCTTAGGTATCTCATTCTCTATGCATCTCAAATTTTTAACACATGGTACTACTTATTTACCTTGCTTTGCTTCTTTGCTCCTTGTCTTCTTTTGCTGCTGTAGTGTTCGGTCCTTTCGCTGCTTTCGATGTTTCATTTTTCACCATCCTTTCCTCTTTTCTCTTCAATATTCCCTCGTCTTTCGCTTCTTTTGTTTATGTCTCGAAGTCCATCTTCTTCTTCTTGCATCTTCTTTTGTTCAAGTAACTGGTACTTTCCTCTGACATGAAGTCTGCATCTTTTTCTCTCTGCATCAATCTTCTTCTTTCATTCACCGTCTTATGTCATCTGCTTCTTCATCATTCTTTATTTGTTCGCTTCATTCATGGAGTCTTCTTCTCTTCTTCCTCTGAATCTTCTGAACTATACAAAATTGTTTCTTGTAGGAGGGACATCTCCATCCAACAAGACACCTGCAATCTCCTTCCTGCATTTGCAATTACATGCTTACAAAATATGTTTCTTGTTGGGTTGCGCAAAAATCAACAAGACACCTATAACTTTGGTTTGACAAACTTAATTGACGCACCGATTCCATGATTTACATAACTTGATTTGACTTTTGCTTTACTTGACTCATATTCTCGACTAGTCTTCAACTCTCATTTAATGACTTCATTATTCTCAACACAAACGATCTCAACCTCTCACATGTACTTAACTTTAACAATTTCCAATGACTTCATTATTCTCAACACAAACGACTTTTTAACCTCAAGACATCATTACATAAACTTTGCATGACAATTTTATTACTTACAACTCAACAACAATAACCTTGAACTTCCACTAAACTTTCTTTATTATACAATTGTTCCCTTACACTTTTTTATAGACAAATCCACATGACATTTAAAAAAAAATGACGACTTAATGAGCTTTGGAAAAACTCTCCACCAAAAAATGTTAGCTTTATATTCCAATCAGAGTTTGGCTTATGGGAACCTTCAATTTCCAGTCATGTTGTTTTGCTGAAATTACCTTTCTGGAACGTACATCTCGTCTACTGCAACAATATCGTGGTTCACAGATTGATAATTATAGCTCTGAGGGATTTGCCTAACACTAACGGAATCGATCCAGATTCCAGCTCGAATGTCGGTTTTGAATTGGAAGCAATGAAGTTCATGAAACACGCACTGCAATGAAGCTCGTCCAACTTCAATCGGATCTGTCGATTTGGAGACACGACGTTGAAGTTTCTAAACAAGAAACGGTGGAACAAAAAATTGTGCCAGCTCTCTATTGTTTTTTTTTTTAATATTCGTGAACAGTACTACTAAAACAAGATAATTGTTACACAATTTAGAACATTTACTATCACATTTTTAGTAAGAATCAAGAATAAATGATAAAGGTCAAGCTTTTGTGCATTTCAATATGGCCGTGAGTGCTTTCCTCTATTGGGACATCTATCAAGTCCACCACTACTGTAACTACTTCTGTCTCCACCATAACCCTCTCTGCATCAGTTGGACGAGGTACCAGTCTTCATCACCAGATTCTGTAATTCTATTCATATAATTGCCTTGGAGTTTCCGTTGATCCCTAGTTAAAACAAACATACACTATCATCAAGAACCGCGCACGATTTTTGCTGAGGAATTGAGGGTCTGAGCGATTTGATCAATGCCCAGAACGATCAGTTCTCTTCTCTATAGGTGGCGTCCTAGATATATAAATCAACGACCAGATGATCGCAGAGCATGCGTGCTGAGCTCTGGAGGGTTTTCGATGCCTCGACCAGGTTATGCTTGCGCACATTCTCATAACCAGATTGAATGTCTATGTAGTTCCAAGAAGCACCACAACTGGTATGTAACACCAAAGTTTTAACAATTCCATCCACGTGTTCATCCCTCGACCATTATTTTATATTTTTTCCATGATATTACTTTCTACTTGCCTATCAGAATGCTTAGTTCACAACATTTGACTCAATGGCATCGCTTCTTCAAGATAATAATTCCAACAAGCTCACGGTTTCAGCTCAACCTGTACAGCAGACAAGGATGGATCTTTGTCGCTTTGATACCAAATGTTGGATTTAATAGCCAACACCAATTACATGCAAACATATATTGAAGCAAGGGACACCAAGAATTATACTCAACTCAAGAAACCATTGAAGGGAAAAATCTATATGAAATCATAGCATTCCCCGTATACATTCTATTGTACAAATGGTCTCTTTATATAACCATAGGTGACCATAATTACTAAGTCTTAATTAAATAATTAGATCACATCATATTCATAACCATCTCTAGAAAATCCTCTTAAATCTTTCAACTCAATCCATGAGATCCTCATCCCTGTTATCTTTCCTTATCCTCATCTTTCACTCATACGTAGACATTAAGCTTGGTGTACTTGTGCAATTATATATTTAAGATATTATTCATAATTCACAAGTATGAATTAATCCTTCAAAACCCTCCATAATGTGCCATAAGTCTTCAATATATGGTATGCATTGCTTTCATAAATGGACAAACCATGCACTTAAGACAACTCTAAGTTAATAAACAACTGTAGCATGACGTCCCCCACATGTGCCATATAACAAATCCTGTTGAGTCAATGCAAGCTCAAATCTCCATTAAAAAAATAACTCCATCAATACAAACGACTCACATGTGCACATAATGGGATGTGGACAGACCCATCTAATGTAAAATTTGTTGGGGATTGGGTGTAACCTAATATGAAACAAACAAACAAAACTGCAGATAATCGAAGAGGAACAACTTCAAATAAAATAGGTGGTGTCTAAAGACACAATTACAACACTTAAGCACAACGCACTGGGATTAGAACATCACAATCCATATTGAACACGCACACCATGTTCAACATTATTGACATATAATAATGATACATCGAGTTTGCTATTTATAGCCTCAAGATCTAACCAACTTCCTTGGAATCAAGAAGATATTGTCCACATAAAAATGTTGGTGGTTAGATTTGAGTCCATCAAACCCACGTCGTCTAGTCGGCTCAACAAGGATGCACAACCTGAATGTCCATGCGTCCAATTTGTAGTCGATTGCTCGACTGATCGATCTACCGATCGATTGCTTTCAACTATTGGTCAACTGTCCAACCAACAAGCTTGTTGACTACTTGACCGACTAATGTGGATATCCGATCGATTTCCCTACTGACTGTTTTCATATGCCGGTCGATCGCCTGACCAAATGATTCTAGGAGAAATGTGATGAACCATCAGAATCTGAGGTTCCAACACCCCCCCCCATTAGCACACGGTTTTGGAGATTCAGGAGGCCAAATTAAGTCACTAGGACACCCCTCCATAATTGCAGCTTCCTGAAGCCCAAGCGTCGAACAAAGCTTGACAAACTTAGCTTCAGACAAGGGTTTGGTAAATATATCAACAATCTAATCATTTGTTCTTCAATAGACGAGAGTGACAACTTTCTCTTGAACCAACTGTCGCAAATAATGAGCATGGAGCTCAACATGTTTCATTTACTGTGTCCAACAGGGTTGTCAGCAACTTGAATCGCACTTTGATTGTCACATTGGAGTGTAGTCAATGTCTGTACAGGAAACCCAAGTTCACCTAAGAGTTGGTGAATCCATACTGCTTTTGTTCCTACATGAACGATGCCACGATACTTTGCTTATGTAGTCGACAAAGAGACTACCTTATGTTTCTTGCATGACCAAACCAACGATCAAGTGCTAAAGAGAAACACAAAGGTAGAGATGGACTTCCGATCATCATTTTCTCCTACCCAATTGGAGTCGGTAAAGCCGACCAACGAATCTAAACTTCGACAATATTTGATACCAAGATGAGTGGTACCCTCGAGATAAGAACAATCCTTTTGACAACTTTCAATAGCTTTCTCTAGGATCCTGCATAAACTGAGAAACCACACTAACAACAAAAGAAATGCCAGGTCAACTATAAGTAAGATAAATAAGACTAATGACCAATTGTCGATAGTGTAGCATCGACTTTAGGATAATGGCAAGTTTTGTTAAGCTTAATTCCAGACTGAAAAGCAGTAGCACATGGATTACAATATGCCTTCTTAAAACGTGTCAAGAGATCCATTACATATTTAGATTGAGAAATGAATAAATCATCAGACAAAGGTAATACTTGAAGACCCAAAAACTAATGTAGAATACCAAGATCTGTCATGTCAAAGGAGTTAACAAATTGTTTCCTCAATCTAAGAATGAGATCAATGTTATTGTCAGTGATGACAAGGTCATCAACATAGACAACAATAATCAAGGTATTTCCATGAGTATGGAGTACAGATAAATTGTGATCATATTCACAACATTTGAAACCAAGATGAAGAAACAAACTGTTGATCTTGGCATACCAAGCTCCGGGAGCTTGCTTCAAACCATAAAGAGACTTTTGAAGTCGACAAAACAAGTTAGAATATGTCACAAAACTAGGATGTTGTTCCATGAAAATTTCTTCAAATAGGTCACCATGAAGAAAAACACTCTTCACATGTATCTGGTGGATTTGCCATCCAAAACGAACAAAAAGGGAAAGAATCAGACGAACAAATTTCATCTTTGCAATAGGGGTAAAGGTCTTAGTATAGTCGATGCCTTCTTGTTGAGAAAATCCTTTCGCATCCAAGCGAACTTTATGACACTCAACAACACCTTCAGAGGTAAATTTGGTCTTGTAGACCCATCGACACTTCACAATGTTCTTCCATTGAGGTCGATGAACTAAGTCCCAACTTTGATTATTCAATAGAGAATCCATTTCAGTTTGCATAGTTTGCTACCATTCAGGTTGTCCTTGTTCATTTGAGTAGGTAACATGATCATAAGTGTTAAGCACACGAGTCATCAAAGAAACACTGACATGCTACTTCTAACTATGAGTTTGTCAGCCTGAAGAAACATCACTAACATCATGAACAACAACTTCAAGTGTCTTGGCAGCCCATCTAGGTAGACAAGAAAGGGGTGAATTGTTGTTCATTGCGAAAGGTCGATAAGAAGTTAGAAAAATTTCAGTCGAAGGAGATGGAAAACCAGTCGAAACATAAATCGATTGATCAATTGACTCAGAGGTCAACAACCCAGTCGAAACAAGAACATAGTTCGATTGTCCAGGTGAAGGATTGAAAAATGGAACATGAGCGCCATTGTCGGAAACAACATCAAAGTGCTCATCTTGTAATAAACTAGAGGAGGCATTCAACAACTTAATTTCCGAAGACTTCTCATCAAACCATTCATTTCTTCTGATAATGATTTGTCATTTGACAGGGTCAAACAATCAATAGCCTTTAGAATATTCATAGTAGCCCATCATGATGCAAGCATGACTCTTTGCATCCAATTTCTTTTTGCAATCATCCAAAATATGAGTCCAAGAAACAAATGCAAACACCCGAAGGCGGCTGATGGAGGGATTTCTTCCACACCATTGTTTGAATGGAGTCACAGAAGGAACAACTAGAGTCTAAATACAATTCAACATATAGTTTGTACAATAGATTAATTCATCCTAGAAGTGAGGAGGCAAGTTTTTGGCTTGCAAGAGACATCTAGCCATTTTGACCAACGCCCGATTATTGCATTCTTCAATGCCATTTTTCTGAGGAGTATGAGGAACCGACAACTGCTAGTCAATGCTAGATCGAACAAGATATTCTTCAAAAGGTCGATTCACATACTCACCACCACTCTCCGATATCAAACACTTGATGGGTCAACCACATTGATTTTCAACAAATACTCCAAATTTCTTCAACTTTTCAAAGACAAGATTCTTGTTTTCCATGAAATAAACTCAAGTGAAATGAGAGAGACCATCAATAAAGGTCAAAATATACTTTGAACCTGCTAAGGAAGGTATATTGATGCAACAAATATCATTGTGAACCATCTCCAAGAGGTTATGTTCTCACCATGTTCTTCCAAAGTCGAAGGGTTCCTGATGATGTTTGCCAAGCGCACATCCTCTAATACTCTATCAGGGGGAAAAAATTTAGGTTGACCAACAACCATATTTTGAGTTGCCATCGACTGTAAACTTGGAAAATTTAGGTGTCTGATTCGTTCATGCCAAATTCGACTTCGTTCATCAGTGCGAGTAATAATAGTAGTTGATTTACATTTGAGTCAATTCGTGTCACAAAACTTGTAAAATTGTTCTTCGGGTCAAGAAACCCTCCGACGACAATCAAGTGACCTTTCTTCACATATTTGACAAAGAAACGATATGGCCAAAGTTCCACAGTATTACATGTTTGTGTTAATTGATAAATCAACAACAAATTTTCACTGAGATTCGACACATGATCATTGTTGACAATCTTTCCATGTCGATAGGGAATATCACCACGACCAACAATGTTGAGAGGAAAGTCATCAACAACATAGATCCTTCTTTCCACAGATTTATCTAAGGATGTGAACAAGGAAGCATCCTTATTCATATGATGAGTGCATCTAGAATCGACTACCCATTCATTTTTCACAAAATGAGAAAGCAACGCTTGAGAGGTTCTAACTTGGAAGGTGAAATTATTAGTGGGTTGACTAATAGCCAACACATCTCCTTCAAGGTGTTTGACCTTCTCCTCTAGTTTGTCTCTCTTTTTGTAGCAGTCTCTTTCCACATGTCTAATATTTCCACAATACTAACATGCCTTCTTTTTTCGATTCTTGTGTGGTGCATCTGTTTTCCCTTTAGGTTTCTGGTCAAGGCATCCAGGTCTTTGTATAAGGGTATCAAACTGTCCTCTTTATTTATTATTCACCTTTCCCTTTCCCTTGAGCAAGTGAGTTTGGATTTTTCTACCAAGATTTACTTCATCAAGCAATATGTGTTGATTAGTAATCAGTAAGCCACACAAATATTCAAAGGTGTAATCCTTACCATTTTCCTTGCGTGCCTTCCAGTTGGTGCAGAAATTTGAAACGAACACGTCAAATGGTGTTCTCAAATTCATTAGGATGAGCTCGATGGGTTGTTTGTCTTTCTTTTGATAATTCTTTCCAAATTCTCCTAATTTCAATTGCAGTTCCTTCACACGTGTCAAATAATTCTCAATTTTGTTAAAAGAATGAGGCTCGAGAGAGACCAAATATTTCTCCAGTTGCATGACATGGATTTCATCTAATTTGTTGAATAGAGACTTCAACTTATTCTAGGCTTGATGAAGGCAGTGGATTCCGTTGGTGTGAAATATAATCTCCCATGAGATATAGGTTGTGATGACCCCCACAACCTCATCCTTCTTTCCATCAATGATGAACTTCATTTGATCGTCTGTCAAATCTAGAATCATAGTATTCGTATATTGCCATAGTACTTTACTCTTCAGTAGGGTTTCCATGTTTGGAGCTCAGATAACATAATTTGATCCATTCAAAACAACGTGATCAATATTTGAATCAATTTTTGATATCTAACAAATATAATTTGTTTCTACAAGTTACAGACAACAAATCATTGGCCTAGAGTCAATAAAAAATAGATCTGACTCAAAAAGATTTTGTGAACAACAGACGAGGTCTCAACCAATCGCTCTGATACCATGTTGGGGATTGGATGTAACCTGATATGAAACAAACAAACAAAACTACATATAATTGAAGATGAATAAATTCAAAGAAAATAGATGGTGTCTAAAGACATCGTTACAACACTTAAGCACAACACATTGTGACTGGAACATCACAATGCATATTGAACACACACACACCATGTTCAACATTATTTACATATGATAATGACCCATCATATATGCTATTATAGCCTCAAGATCTAACCAACTTCCTTGGAATTAGGAATATCTTGTCCACATACAACAATAGGTGGTTAGAGTTGACTCTGTCAAATCCACGCTATCTAGTCGGCTCGATAAGGATGCATGACCCGACCGTTCATGTGTCAAACTCATAGTCGATTTCTCAATTGGTCAATCCACCGATCGACAAGATTGTCGACTACTTGACCAACTGATGTAGATATCCTATCAATCACTCGACCAACTAATTCCAGGAGAAGTGTGATGAACCATGAGAACCCGAGGTTCCAAAAAAATCAACTTGGTGTAATAAAGGAGGCTCCATTAACTACCATGTCTAATTCATAAAACTTCCACCACAATGTCACCTAACATATCTTTAATCAATAATGTATTCATGTGACATTTATGTATCCTCATGTGTGCAAACATAATTTCAACCAATAAAAATAAGGGACCACATCCAAGGTTAGTTTGGCTCATGAATAGAATTATTTGGATTCACAAATATATCTCTTTATGTGTGCTTCCCCCCTTTAATATACTACTTGTTTATCGTAAGCAACCTTGGCTTAAAAAGGCATCTACATGGTTTCATCTGTAGGCGGATAAGCAAGGTTTCATACAACGAATGGGAAATAGGAGGTGGCCCCCATCTCATGTATTAAAATATATAGGTGCCTAATATGCCATCGCATGGGGGTCAAGATATCACTCAATCGATGAAGGTATTGCTCCATTTAAAAGGGGAGATATTTTGATCTATAAAGTGGAGTATAAAGGGGTGGCCTCGTCACATATGTACTTTTTACCGTGGTATGAGATAAAAGAGGGTGGTCCATTAAAATAATAATATGATTTCCTCTATTAGGAGTAATGGGTGAATAGAGAGGATGGCCCATTAGCACATAAAATAAATTTTCTCCACATATGTGTCAGTGAGGGTGTACTCCATAAAATTTTTGTACCATGGACATTAAAAGTGGTATCCCTTAGCAAACCCCACCATAAGCCAAATTCATAACAAGTGAAACCATGATATGTATGAGTGTTAGACTAGGATAACCATGGACAACATCCACCAATGATATACCAAATAATTAAACAACATCTCAAAACCATCAACCAAAGCATCAAGTGAAACCATAAAATTCTAACCAGAAAGATCCATCAACCAAGATATGCCCCCATGAAGAAAAAACCAGGTACCAAGACAATTCACCACAAGGAGAAATAAGTCTCCTCTAACTAAGCCAATTGAGTAACACTATCTTCAAGTCAAGCCAAGACCTCACAGAAGTATCATCCTGCAAGGTTTTGAAATGTGTGATGGTGTCACCCCTTATATGCAATATGATGCAGGCCCCCTTCTCTCCTAGGGGTTGCGTGACCTCTCGGTCAAGGATCTTCAAAAGGCTGAGCCAAATTAGCTCCTCAGGACCCTGCTAGCCCCCAAATTGATTTAACACATGCCCCTTATCTCCTTAGGCATAGGTCTTGTGTAACCCGCGAGCCCTTTTCTTGGCGCTCTTGTCAATTTTAAATTGACAAGCGCTAGCTCCTTCTACTAGGCCTTTCTCCTCATATGACCTTGGGATGTGACCTAGGGATAAACCCTAAGGTGCTTCAAAATTTTGGGCTTCGACCGTTTTGACTGTAGCTGAAGCCTTCTTACCCGAACTCCGAACCAACGAACTTATCCAACAAGATCTACGGTTCTCGTCTCTCCAACAACCAACAACTGTGATCCACTTTGGGACTCCGACCTTCTGGAGTTTCAAGCGTTCCAACACCTTAACACCTTTTTATTCCGAAGCTCTACCTCATGGAATTTCTAATCCTCTGACACATATCCTCCTTACAACCAATGGCTATGATTTCTTCGCGGCCTTGGGAATTCGGTGATCCCCACTCTTTAAACACTTCTAAAGCTCCAAACCATGAATTTACGAAGGACTCCATGACTAACCTCCATGCAACTCTCCCAGATCCGACGGTATGGAACGATCATGATCCCTCTGAATGGATCTCTCTCGATAATTGGTATTTTTAGTGGGCTCCTCCCTATTGAAGAACTTTCACCCGCTATCTCTTCTGAGCTTGTTCCTCCTCGAACGCTTTAACTTCTCAGAATGAATTCTTCGATACTTAGCCAAATATCAACCCTGTGCACACCTTGCAAAAATGCCTCTTTCAACTTAACTTCTTTGTGGGCAACTGTGCACTTGCAACAATTCTTTACATGACCCAATTGCTCCTCATGAACAATACAACTCTGAGTGTGTTTTTGCCTATGCACACCTTGCAAGGTCTTCTGCACTCTTTGCAAATAAAACTTCAAGTTATCTCTCCTGAACTTCTGAATCACAACCGACTCTGTCAACACACACCTTGCGGACACTATGCACTCCTTGCAAATAAAATCTTCACGTTATATCTTCTGAGCTTTTGACTCAAACCAGACTCTGTCAACACACACCTTGCAGACACTATGCACTCCTTGCATATAAAGCTTCACATTATCTCTTCTGAGATTCTGAGTCAAACTAGACTCTGTTAACGCACACCTTGCAGACACTATGCACTCCTTGCAAATAAAAGCTTCATGTTATCTCTTCTGAGATTTTGAGTCAAACTAGACTCTGTTAACGCACACCTTGCGAACACTATGCACTCGTTGCATATAAAAGCTTCACATTATCTCTTCTGAGTTTCTGAGTCAAACTAGACTCTGTCAACGCACACCTCGCGGACACTATGCACTCCTTGCATATAAATCTCGAAGAAGAGAAACAATTGAAACTTATCTAATCCTCCCAGATTCATACATTCAACAATGTAAATGCATTCATAACATAAGAACGAGTAATAATAGAGAACATAATTAAACAAAAAACCTACCATTCATTAAAATAGACACAAGACCAACAACACCAAACATTTGGATCAACACTTCTCTGTTATATTCATTCAAATGATATGTACATGGGATCTTACAATGCTCTTCAACAACTCAACAACTCTCGGCTTCGAAAAACTTTTCAGTAGCCCCATTTGGGCATATAATACATTTATCTATACAAAAAAGACTCATAGAGCTCTTTTCCCTTCGACTACCTTAGTGCTATCCTATCAATTTAAAAGCTTTCAACTACTAAGGCTTATTACAATAAATGATCGGTAAAGACATATAAGAGAAAATGCTTTAGATCTGTACCGCAATCTACTACATTAAAGAAAATACACTTCCCATCGATCCCATGAGATGGTTCAACCTCTAAGCATTAAAGAAGTTCTTTAATTACAATCTTTTCAAGATATTTGCGTGATATTTCCTTCTTAAATTCAACATCATTTCAAAATGCGCATTAGGGCGCTAAGTTGTCTTCCACTTGCACTTTGATGATGATGCTCCTGCATCATACTCCTTTGGACTCTTGTCCATGAGATCCTGCACTGAATTTCCATACTTATGGATATCTACTTCATTTACCCAACTGACATCTTCTATTGGGTGGCCTTTCCACTTTACCAAATATTCAAAATAGGTCTTCCTTCGGGTCTTCTTACCAATTCTCTGATCTATGATCTTATCCATATGCGAATTTTCTGCTATAGGCATCTGCTTCTACCACTGAATCTCTTTTTTTATCTTCTGATCCTTTGTCATATTCCCTGTAAGGATACAGTTTTGCAATTTTGAATATGGGTGATATACCCACATCTTCTGGAAGCTCTATCTCATAAGCATTTTCATCAAATTTCCTTAGGATATTGTACGATCCTGTCTTCTTCAATTTCAAATTTTTATACGTTTTTCTTGGGAACCTCTCCTTCCTGAGATGTGCTATAACTTGATTTCCCACTTCAAATTGAAGTTCTCTCCTATGCTGATCAACTCTACATTTATGTTTGTTGCTGCTCTTCTGCAACTGCTCTTTGATATGACTAGGAAGCTTCTGCATTTTTGTAGCGAAGTATTTTGCTCCAACGCTGTTGAATTCATTTTGCTCCAAATCTCTCAACTCTGATACTCCTCTTGGATTCATCCCATATACTATTTGGAATGGAATCTTCCCTATACTCCTATTTGGTGAGTCATTGTATGCAAACTCTGCTTGTGACATAATTTGATCCCACTAGCTATGATGTTCAATGACCAGACTCCTCAACAAATTTCCTAAACTCTGATTTACCACCTCAGTCTGTCCATCTGTTTGAGGGTGATATACTGAACTAAAGGACAATTCTGTCCCCAATTTCTTCCACAATTTCCTCCAGAAATGACCAACAAATTTTGTGTCTCTGTTTGAGACAATACTCTTGGGAAACCCATGAAGTATCACAACTTCTTTGAAAATCAAATTTGCAATGTGTGTTGCATCATTAGTTTTCTGGCATGGGATAAAGTGTGCCATCTTTGAGAATATATCAACTACCAAAAATATGGAATCACTTCCTCTTTGTGTCCTTGACAATCCCAACACGAAATCCATTCTTATTGCATCCCAAGGCCTATCTGGAATAAGCAATGGTTCATACAATCCAATGTTCTATCTCTTTCCTTTTGCATACTGACAAATCTTACATCTATTCATAAAATTCTTCACTTCTTCCCTCATACCTGGCCAATAGTATGAATTGTTCAATTGTGCAAATGTCTTGTCATGGCCAAAATGTCATGTTAGACCTCCACTATGTTTTTCCTTCAACAAATTATCTCTCATCAAGCATTTTGGTATGCACAATTGGCTACCTTTGAGAAATAATCCATCTTGAATCAGATACTCTGTCCATTGGCTTCTGTATCTAAGCACAAGATTTTCACATGCTTCACATGCCTCTTTAAAATTTGAATCATCAAAATACATCTCCTTAAGGTGTTCAAACCCTAAGGTTTTCACTTGAAATTCCTGCAGAATCAAACGTCTCCTGCTCAATGCATCAACAACTTTGTTAACATTACCAGAAATATGTTTAATGACAAAAGTGAATTTTTTCATAAACTCTATCCACTTAACATGTCTCTGTTTTAATTTCTCGTGTCCGATTATGAATTGTAAATCCTGATTATCGCTATACAAAAAAAATTCTTTTGTAACAAGATAGTGCCTCCATTTCTTTAAGGATTGAATTACTGCATAAAATTATTTATCATATGTGGAGTAATTTCGCTTAGTGTCATTCAGTTTCTCACTGAAATATGCAACATAATTATTATCCTGGCTCAATATTGCTCCAACTGCTACTCCACTAGCATTACATCGTACTTGAAACATCTTCCCGAAATCTGGTAAGACCATAATTGATTGTCTTGTTATCTTCTCCTTTAATATCCTGAAGCTTTTCTCAACTTCTTCTGTCCACTTAAAATACTTGTGCCTCTTCTTCACCGTATCTAATATTGGTGTACAAATTCCACTGAAATTTCTAACGAACTTCCTATATAAACTTGCTAATCCATGGAAGCTTCTCACCTCAAATATTCTCCTTGGCGATGACCATTCTCTGATTGCGCTCAGCTTCTATAGATCCATCTTTAATTCATTTGAAGAGATCACAAAACCCAAGTAAATGAGTTCTGTATTCATAAAAGGGGACTTCTTCAGATTTATCAACAACTTCTCCCACTGCAATCTTCTCATCACTAATGTTAAGTGCCTCAAATTCTCTTCTTCAGTTTTATTGAAGACTAATATATCATCTAGATATACAATCACAAACTTACCAATAAAATCTTCCAATATCTCATTCATCAACCTCATAAAAGTACTTGGGGAATTTGTTAAGCCAAATGGCATAACAAGCCACTCATACAACCCTTCGTTTGTTTTGAAGGCTGTTTTCCACTCATCACCTTCTCTCATTCTTATTTGGTGATATCCACTCTTTAGATCTATCTTTGAAATATAATTTGCTCCACTCAAACAATCCACTAAGTCATCCATCCTTGGCAAAGGAAATCTGTACCTGATGGTGAATTTTTTTATGGCTCTTGAGTCTGTACACATTCTCCATCCTCCATCCTTCTTCGGACTCAACACAGTTGGTACTACGCATGGACTCAAGCTTTGTTTGACTAACTCTTTGTCCATCAAATCCTAGACTTGTTTCTTTACCTCCTCATTCTCTTGAGGCGTCAATCTGTACGCTGATTTGTTCGACAAACTCACTCCTGGTATGAGATCGATGTGATGGATGATACTTCTGATGGGTGGCAATGAGCTAGGTAACTCATCCACTACTATGCCAACAAAATTCTCTAATAACTCCTGAATTTCTTCAGGCAGATCATCCATAGAAGTACTTGTAAGGACGACTCTTGGATTCCCCACTACAACAAACTGCATCTCTTGTTCCTTCTTGAATTCACTCATGAATTCCTTCCCACTCATGAGAAATATAGTTGTGTTAGCTTCTTCCTTCACCTTCTTATCTTCTATTGGTAGTAGCATGTGTGTCCTACCATTTCTCTTTAAGGTATAATTATTTTTACTCCCATCATGAATGACATTCCTGTCATACTTCCATCGTCTCCCCAACAAAACATGACATACATGTAAGTTTCAAACCTGCGAAGTAAAGCAATGCATATAGATTCTTAAGCAATACAAAAATTAATCAATGGCTCATACACAGAGTACACAGAGATTTTTACCGAAAACCCTCAACCGGGAAAACCTTTCTTATTTTCATTATCTCAAATTTCACCATTCGCCATACAATATATACAATGTTTTTAGGTATTCCGTAGATA
>ML800874.1:142014-160156 GCA_009831015.1 Picea engelmannii
TAAATATGTGATAATGCTTGTTGTGTACCCAAATTGGAGCATGCACATGCACACACAATAAACATAAAATTCAATATGATTTATTGAGAGAACATGTAACATCTAAAGGAAGATCAATTTTGTTAGTAGACCATTCTATGAACCTTGAGCACTGTGTTGAACATTGTAGTATAATATTGATGGTTTGAATGAGAATTTAGTACTCCAATATTAGAGAGAAATCTATTGATCTTGAATCTCTAGGCTATAGAAAGACAAGGGGAAATTACTTGACAGAAACGATGGTTGAACATGGAGAAGACTCACTAAGAAGAAATGAAACATTGAAGAATTTGGAAATATAGAAATTCAACTTACTAACCTCATTCGAGGAACAACACCACCCAGTTATGTTCTAGGAACATGTTGATCTAAAATACTATCTTACAATATTTAAGTCAATCTCATGAAGATAAATTCCAATGCGTTCTTAAAGAGGTGGTACTCCTCTATTTATAATAACATCCAAGAACATAAAATGCATGAGAAAGGATCAAGCTTTATTCTTGAAATAAATATTCACATGCAAAGAGTACCTGAGAAGAACTGGGTATCTTATAGAAAATAAATATTTACACTATGTTACAAGATTTGTAAACTAAAAGAGTATATATCAACATACGATGAAATTTCCATCACAACATCCATCGAAGTAGAACACAATATTCAACAAAGGGAAAGGATAATATGGAACACATATAGTAGAGAAATATAAATGATTCATTCCATTAAATTCAATAAATATTTTGATAGACACACATATGAAGTCTCATGCTTAAAATTAAATTATTGAGAAATCAATAATGTTATGTCTCAGACTATTTCTTTGGGAACCTCAAAAAATAATAGATGTCTTGAATAAATAAGAAGTAATATATGGGGTTACAAATAAGATAAAATGCGCTTGTCCTTAGAAGAGGATTGAGATGGATCTTGTTATCCCCATTTTCTGGGATAACTAAAGAGATGATGTGTCGAGGCCCTTAGGTTGCAGACATGGAGTACCGAGAGACAACTTGACCAACAGTGTCCACTTGCACAGATGGATATCCACCTCACCACCACAACTCTTGGGTGATCATGGCGATATCCACCACATCAACTGGCATATGGAAGACATTGGGTCTTGATCCATGAGGTACAAGTCAGGTATTATGGTGAGTGTCATTTCAATATTTGAGGCATTTGATTTTGTTACATCTATTACTGCTTTTGATTATGTGACATTTGCTTGGACATTATGCTCTTTGCCTTGTTTCACCTTGGTGGTTGGTATTGCGCCCTAGTAAGTGGGTCACCCTTAGGGATAGATATGCTACTGGGAGGTCCTTTTGATGAGTCATTGTGCCATTCTTGACCATATTTTCCACTTTCCACAATTCATCCCTTCATCTCCTCACCTTTTGGGTTTTTCGAGTGTACTGACTCAAGAAGGGGTTGTCCCTCACTTCATGGGAAGAAGGGGTTGAAGGCCCAGAGGCTTGTGTTTGAGAAAATATAAAAGTATGATTATGAACCTTCCAGATGCTCTCCCAAAGAGGTCTTGAGAGAAATGAAAATATTCTCCTAAAAAATCAAAGACCTGCAAAAGAAAATTAACATTATTTAAATGTTCCCACTTGTTGAGGTGTGTACACTCATGCAATGTCCCTTTATTTACTTGCATATGGAACTCTTTGTACCTATATCTTAAAGTGTCCATGTCTTACTCCCCCCAAGATAATAGATTCACCAATAGGGAGTACCCAAGGTTTTGAATTATTAATTAATTAACGACAATGAATGGGCTTCGAAAAATGATGCATTGAAAACGAAAGTGCAACACACCCTCTACAAAGGAACCCATAAGTGAGACACTACAACCCCTTGTATGTCATGAAAAACATGCCCAAAAGTCTTCCCGTAATCTATAAAATATCATCCACATGAATTAGAGGGAGGTCCCCTTGGGAAACACCCCTAAACTTGAGGGATGATTCACCCAATATGTTGTTTTGTCAACCCTCCCGTACTCAAACTTGGTAAATTGCATAGGGTCTTTGGGCATTAGTTTATTTTGATGAGGTGTTTTGGATGTACTTGATTGAATGAATCTTTTGTTGATTTGGTTTACACATCATGATGCTTTGAATTGAGATCCTTGGAGGGTGTATCCATTTGTCTTTGCAGGACCCAACTAATTGACAGATTTGGAGGAACAATCCTAGCTTGGGATTCCATGGGGCTTGAATCCCACAGGTTGGATGTCGAGGGTACACATGCCAGATCATAAAGAAATTCCTTTTGAGGATTACATGGAATCATGGAGGACCTAACCTAGCCCCTACCACCCAAACATTTTGCTTGAAGGAGGAAAACTGTCACTTTCTTGAGGCTTGACGTCATAGAGGGGCTAGGGTTAGGTGGTGATGGAGTTTCTACTTGAAACTTGGCATGAATTTGTGGGAGAAGACATGAGTAGGATATATAGAATGAGAGGGAGGATTTATGAGCCCCAATGAACTCAACCTTCCAGTCCAACGACTTAGTTAAAGAGTCAAAACGTCACCCTTAGAGGGGTAACATAATTTTAGGGTTTCTATTGTGAACTTTTTTAATATTTAAATTTGAATTAGAGATGAGTTACATGTGTAAAGGGGTAAAATAAGGCTTCCCCCCCCTATTTTTTTCTTACCCTATCTTATGTGGACAAACTGTGTTTAATACATTTTGTATAAATAAATATCATTTGAATCTTATTTAAGATCATAACTCTCCATTTGTGAGAAGTACTTGGATGAAATTTTTTGCTATACTTGAGGATTATTGGTATTTATCTTTCTTGCAAATGATTTTTGGTGCATATCTTAATGAATGGATGAGCTAAGGTGGTGAGCACCTCTTGGAGGATCTCTTTCTTGCTATTGGATGGTAATTTGCTTGGCAAACTAAGGTTTGATCTCTCTCTCTCTCTCTCTCTCTCTTGGAATTGGTAAGGAAAAATATGCATTTGTTAGCTATTTATTGCTCTTTATTGGTTATTTGATGCAGGAGCATCTCTCCACATCAAAAACATGCCAACCATCCAACACATTCAACGCACATTAATGGAGAAAGGGAGAGGCACCGACCCTCCCATTTTTAAATTTTGAAATATGATCCGATAAAGATCATTCAGGTTGTAAAGATGTAAGAGCCAACCATGCCTTTATATAGGTAGTGGTTGAGGTTTCCTTAAATGGTTGTCTGCAACAAGCCCATGACGTATTCAGATCTGGGCATCCATTTATGTGATGTAGCCGTAGGAGTAGGGGCTGCTCTGAGATAGCGATGGCACTAAGGCGGTGGATGAGGATAAGATCAAGGGATCCCTCTTTTGTAAATTGAATATCTAAGGGGATAGGAGGAGTTCTGCGAGAGGTAGACATGTAGATTAGAGAGGAGAGTCAAGACTTTGTTACAGTCTGAGCTCATAACACATTGTAATCAGACATTTATGTTAATGAAAAAAGAGTAGTTTTTCATGCACATGGTTCCTTGTGTGTTTCCATGTATTTTATGAATGTAATCTGTGTGTTTATGATATGATGTAGATGTATGATGGGTTTCATTTACAGTAGAGAGATAGATTCCTCTATTTTTATTTGAGTTGTTGTATCATTTGGGTTCTTTAGGCTATGCAAGGAGTGCACAATAGAACACTGAAGGTTTTGTAGCTAGTGCAAGGAGTGCACATATGAACTCTACGGAGTTAGAAAGAACGTGCTAGAAGGGCACACCGGAAGGATTCACAGAGTTAAGGAGGATCATCAGAGTACTGAACACTCTGGAGGTAAGACTGTGCAGAGTAAGGCACATGGAGACATAATTTCTGAAGATTCTGTGAAGCTTTTCCAGGTGGGCATCGAGTGAGTTCAAGGAGTGCACGAGGAGAACTCTCTTTTGAGTTTTGAGAAACGAGGAGTGTCTACAAAGAAGACACTCACAAGGTTACTGAAGACTCTGTAAACTCAACAAAGTGTGCTTGAGTGGGAAGTAGCCAGAAGGGCACTTTCATCTCTTCGAGGGATATAAGAGACATAGACCTTTAGAGATCCGAGTAGTTAAAGAGCAAGGACTGTGCATGGAAGATGACTTATTCCAAGTCCCCAAGATCAAGAGGAACAATAACTTTGTGCACAGAGCTCCAGTAGAGAGGAGCTGTAGGATGAGAAACATTTCGAGGTTTCAGAGTTGACAAAACTCAGGAGGGACCACGTTATTTTTCTAGAACGTAGATGGGACTGAGATCGTAGGGTTCACAAGAAGAAGAACTGAAGGCTGAGACCTTCAACACTTAGAAAACATTCTAAAGTAGGAGGGATGAACAATTTTAGGATGGATAGATTTGTTCAAAAACTTCAAACGAGACAAAAGTTGTAGTCACCAAGGAGAAAACCCACATCCAGAAGGATCAACACAAGTTATTTGGCCGAGGGTTATCGTGAAACTTAATGGATGGTGGAGAATCTCGGGAGGAGAAACACCGATAGCCGTGATTCGTCAGATCGAATAGAGCTACGAGGAGGATAAAGGCTTAGGTTCATTCAACGTTTAAAGTTCAGAAGAGATATGAGCTGTCGATCTAAATCAGTTCTAAACCGTCTGTTCATTTCGGGAAATCAAGGATCGTGAGTTGGAAGAATGGGGTCCAACCTTGGTTTTCAAACCCCCGAAACAAGAATCACCGATTCACAGGAGCTATTTGGACTATCAGATCTGGGTGTGTCGAGAGCCTTTGATCTAGGTTAGGCAGATTTCAGGGATTTGACAATCGGGGAAACAAAGGTGAAGACTTTCCCAAAGTCATGAAAGGAGAATTGACGACTAAATCGGGACCATTGATTGGTGGAAGGGCCTAGACCATTGATCTAGTTCTTGAATTTCGCCGTTTCAAAATTTGGGGATTGGAGAGAGTTGTGACTCGGAGTCGAGAGTTGCGAACTCCCGGATCGCGAAGTACCGATACAAGAAGGAGAGGATCTGGTCCGTTCATCATTGGAGGATAGGTGGCAAAGATATGGAAGCCATAGAGATTTCAGACTTTGGGAGATCAGAGGTGAAGACCAGAGAAAAATCATGAAATGAAAATCGACGATTTAATCAAGACCGTCAGTCGAGGAGGAAACATGGCACGTAGGTAGAATTTCGCTGACTCGTTGCTGGATGAAGTCAACGTGCAGAGTTTTAAGAAATCGCGAGTCGTGAAATGGTGACGTGATCTGAGCCATCAGATTAGGATGAGCATAAGCCATTGATTTGTCTTATTATAGAATCAGAGATCGAGAGTTTGGGAGAGCAGAGGAGACTGCACCCAAAAACCATGATACACGAAATACCGAGGAAGTTGGAAAACCGTCGGATTGCGAAGAAACTGTAGCCGTTGATCTGGGTGAGTGGTTTTGGAGATCAGGATAAAAGAAGGGAAGAGCTCATCGATCTTGTGAAAATTAGAATCTCGAAGCGTTCGGAGGATAGACCCCAGGTTACACGGAGTGGTCACATGGTCAATGGATAATGCGGGAGCTAGAGCCCGTTAAGCCCTATTTTGGGTTTCAAGACTTGGAGGAGTCGAGGGACTCAATAATAGGATTCACAAAGTTGTGAAATCCGATGTTCCATTTTGGAGTTTGAGTTGTGGTCACGGGTAGTGGTCACACGGAGAAGGATAGGGGAGGAGATAACAAGTGATAGACCCCTGTCGGGATTTCAGAGACCGGGGATTAAGGGATGAGAAGTCAAGTGGGGCTCGCATACATGAATCTTGATATCGCAAAATGCAATTGCACCCTTTGTGGGTAAGGCCTGTGGTCATGCCAATGTTCACATGGTTGAGAGTTAAGGGAGGGGTCATCAGTCTCATTAGGCTCCAAATCAGGGTTCGGAAATTCAGAGATTGAGGACTCAAGAGGTAGCTCGCCTGTAGGAGTACCGAACTAGCGAAACCTGAAATATATTTTCAGGAAGGTTGTGCTCACATCAGTTGTGGTCGTGTGGGAGTGAAGCTCGCACTGGGTGCTCAGTGTTTTCTCACGTAGGGCAAAATTCAAAAGAAAAAGGGACCTGTGGATTGTTCGAGAGGGTCTAGCAGGGAAATAGAGAGCCATTCAAACTTAGAGATGGGAACAATCCAGTGACCAAGAGGTCACAGAACCCCATAGGGGAGGGGGTTCTGCATCATGTGGTATCAGAGCTAAATTTTTGTCCTCAGATTGTAGACAAAAGGAGGAGGCCGTCATATTTGTTTGCAGACATTAGGCAAAGGGAGAGACAATGGAAAGGAAATTCTGGTAACATCAGGTCTCATAATTTCATTTGTAGACAACAGGTGAAGAAATACAGAGTATCGAATCTCTGTGTGGTGATTGTTGCATATGCGCAACAGTCAATAGATAGTCAGGTGGACTGTAGGAAATGTTGAAAATGCTCTCGGTTCCAGAGTAAACAACAAATTTTCCAGGAGGGCAGGTAGGAGGAAGAAAATGGCTACTGAATGCCATGAAAATGATCCAAGAGAAGACAGCAAGCAGAAAACCAAAGTAGAAATTGGTGAGGAACTTGCTGAGATAAGGGAGAGAATGGAAAAAATGACATTGAAGATGCAGAAGGAGGCAAAAGTACACTGGAGGTACGAATGGCCTCTGAACAGGAAAGCCAAATGGCCTGTTCACAATTTGTTGGCTAGAAAACAACAACAAGAGTTGAGGAGGTGGTTGAGGCATGCTGAAACCCTCAGTGACACAGAGATGGTTTTCATTTGTGAGCCAGAAATTGGAGAAACCCTCAGTGATGAGGAAGGGAGATCAGTTTCAGGTCTCATAAACTGCCAGGAGGGTAGAAATGAATTTTTGAATTGCTAGGTGGGCAATGAAATGAGATCATTGGAGGATATCATAGACTATCAGGAGGACAACAACGAAAACTCATATTTCCAGGTGGGAAATGGTATGAGATTAGCTGAGGACCTCATAAGATGCCAGGAGGGTAGGAGTAAAATTTCGAGTTCCCAGGTGGGAAATGGAAAGAGATCAATAGAAGGTCTCGCATACTACCAGGGGGGTAGTGCTGAAAATTCAAGTTTCCAGTTGGGAAATGAGATGGGTTCATTGGATCTCATAGACTGCCAAGTGTGCAGCAGAAAATTCCCAAATTTTCAGGTGGGTAGAGGAAAAGAGATGAGACTATCTGAGAGTCTCACAAAATATGTTGAGAGTTGGGATGAGCAAGGAGTGGTGACAGGAGAGGGTGAGAAATACATTCTGATCATTGGGGGAATTGAAGTATTCCTACCAAGCATACCACTCGAAACCAGGGAATGTGTTGCAGATGCAACAATGGAAGAAGGAAAACCAACAGAGACTGTCAAAGAAGAGGAAGAAATGGAGCAGACATTGATGTCTACCCCAACAAAAGGAGATGAGCACTTAGAAGAACTGCTCAAAATTTTCATCCAGGAAGATGAACAAAAGATGACTGCAACACTAGAGTCTAAAGAAAAAGAGGAAGAAAACAACATGGATTTTGCTGAATCTGTATGAAGAATTGGAAGCCCTGGAGAAGAGGGTGATAGTGCAAAGCCTGCACATCCAAAAAATCAAATTGGAGACGGATGGAGGAGCATACCAGCCCCAAGAGCAGCTGGGAGAAGTTTGACTTGAGCCAACAGAAGGAGAAGCTGAGAAACAACTCAGTGATAAGACTGCAGAACTGAATTTTACAGCAGGGTGGAAAGTTAAGGCCGCAAGGAATGGAGAAAATCATAAGGGGGACCAAGTTGATATACCCACTGAGATGAAGGAATATCAGAAGAGAGGACTGCATACAAAGAGCCAGCCAATGGAGCAGCTAGACAGGGTGATTTATGAAATCAGGAAGCTGATGTTGAGGTCAACATAAGTAGTCATCAAAGAAGAGCTGAATAGAGGAGAGTCTGTGATAGCAGCATGGGAGAACCAGAAGAAGAAGCAACAACAACAACAACATAGATGAACAAGAGAAAGAGGACAACTCCAAGGGAAGGTTTGGGATCCAGGTGGATTTCAACACTGGAGAAGAGGATCTCATGAGAAGGAGCTCATGAATTTCCCATTTGTGGAGTATGATGCATGAGCATTGCTCCGTCAACAATGCTCCATCCAGCTAGCACATTCAACACGCATTAATGGATAAAGGGAGAGGTGCAGACCCTCCCATTTTTAAATTTTGAAATATGTTCCGATACATATCATTCAAGTTGTAAAGTTGTAAGAGATGACCATGCATTTGTACATGTAGTAGTTGAGGTTGCCTGCAGCAAGCCCAGGAAGTAGTCAGGTCTGGGCATCCATTTATGTAATGTAGCCATAGGAGTAGGGGCCGCTCTGAGATAGTGATGGCACTAAGGCGGTGGATGAGGGTAAGCTCAAGGGATCCCTCTTTTGTAAATTGAATCTCTAAGGGGATAGAAGGAGTCCTGCGAGAGGAAGACATGTATATTAGAGAGGAGATCAGAGTCTCTGTTACAGTTCGAGCTCATAACACATTGTAATCAGACATTTATGTTAATGAAAAAAGAGTAGTTTTTCATGCACATGGTTCCTTGTGTGTTTCCATGTATTTTATGAATGTCATATGCGTGTTTATGATATGCTGTAGATGTATGATGGGTTTCATTTACTGTAGAGAGATAGATTCCTCTATCTTTATTTGAGTTGTTGTATCATCTGAGTTCTTTAGGCTGTGCAAGGAGTGCACAACATAATGCTGAAGGTTCTGTAGCCAGCGAGAGGAGTGCGCATCTGAAATCTGCGGAGTCCGAAAGAACGTGCTAGAAGGGCACACCAGGAAGATTCAAAGACTCAAGGAGGAGCCTCATATGACTGAACACTCTGGAGGTAAGACTGTGCAGAGTAATAAGGCACAAGGAGACATAATTTATGAAGATTCTGTGAAGCTCTACTAGGTGGGCATCGAGTGAGTGCAAGGAGTGCACAAGGAGAACTCTCTTTTGAGTTCTGAGAAATGAGGACTGTCTGCAGAGAAGACATTCAGAGGGTTACTGAATAGTTTGTAAACTCAGTAAAGTGTGCTTGAGTGGGAAGTAGCTAGGAGGGCACTTTCATCTCTTCGAGGGATAGAAGAGATAAAGACCTTTCGGGGTCCAAGAAGTTAAAGCGTGAGGAGTGTGCACGGAAAAGGACTTATTCCAAGTCCCCAAGCTAAGGAGGAATAATATCTTTGTGCACAGATTTCCAGCAGAGAGGATCTGGAGGATGAGAAACCTTTCGAGGTTTCAGAGTTGATAAAACTCAGGAGGGACCACGTTATTTTTCCAGAACGTAGACGGGACTGAGTTTTTAGGGTTCAAAGGAAGAATAAATTAAGGATGAGACCTTCGACACTTAGAAAATATTCTAAAGTAGGAGGGAAAAACAAGTTCAAGAGGGATAGAGTTGTTCAGAAACCTCAAAGGAGACGAAAGTTGTAGTCACCAAGGAGAAAACCCACATCCAGAAGGATCAACACAAGTTATTTGGTGGAGGGTTATCATGAACCTGAATGGACGATGGAGAATCTAGGGAGGATAAACTCCAATAGTTGTGAGTCATCAGATCGAACAGAGATGTGAGGAGGATAAAGGATGAGGTTCATTAAGCGTTTAAAGCTCAGAAGATATATGATTTGTCGATCTAAATCAGATTTGAACCGTCAATTCATTTTAGGAAACCGAGGATCGTGAGTTGGAAGAACGGGGTCCAACCTTGGTCTTCAAACCCCCAAAATGCGAATCGCTGATTTGCAGGGAGCTATTTGGACCATCAGATATGGGCGTGTCGAGAGCCGTTGATCTGGGTCAAGTAGATTTCAAGGATTTGACAATCGGGGAAACAGAGGTGAAGACTTCCCCAAAGTCGCGAAAGGAGAATCACTGACTAAATCGGGACCGATGATTGGCGTAAGGGCCTGGACGGTTGATCTAGTGCTTGAATTTCTCTATTTAG
This sequence comes from Picea engelmannii, assembly GCA_009831015.1. NCBI lineage: Eukaryota > Viridiplantae > Streptophyta > Pinopsida > Pinales > Pinaceae > Picea > Picea engelmannii. The sequence goes on from ML800874.1 coordinate 152,052, forward strand.
GAATTCGGGGATTGGAGAGAGTTGTGAGTCAGAGTCGAGAGTTGTGAACTCCCAAATTGTGAAGTCCCGATACAAGAAGGAAAAGATCTGGTCCATCCATCATTGGAGGTGTTGGAGCTGCCTTTTTTGACTATTTTAAGCGTAATTCTTACAATCAAAGGTTGGTAATTTAAGTTGTCTTTTACTTCGTGACCTTTACCCATTGAAAATATTAGTAGTCTCTATATGTAAAGTGGCGATGGTCATTGTACTCCTAATACCGTTTCCTTTTAACCATGAACGAGTTTTTTCACTTTTCTTTAACTTGAGATATCGCGTTCCGGGAGTTACAAGTCACACTGTTTCTAAGCCTCGATGCGTGAAGTCGTGAAGTAACCTTGAAATATTACCCAGGTTAGCACCAAGAGTAAAGTTCCTTAAACCTTAGTTAAGCACTTTCGGTATTTCGCGTCTCAGCGTTCGACCTCCCCATAAGTCTTACCGTCATAACTCCGATAGGCAAAATCACGAGACATTCACGCAAGTTACCCGGGTTAGTGTTAGGGGTGAATAGTTTTTAACCATATTGAAACTCTGTCGGGATTTCGTGACTCAGCATACGCTTCTCCCAAAAGCTATACCTTCAAAACCCCAAGTCGCGAAGTCACGATATTACTTAAATATAAATTAATTAAACACTTAATCCAGTTTACCTTCTGGCTTAACTAGATCACATCATCACGATCTCGAAATTTCGCAATTCAGCATACGCTCCTCTTGGGAACTATACCTTCGAAGCCCCAAGTCGCGAAGTCACGATATTAATTAAAACATGATTAATTAAAGACTTAATCCAGATTACGTTTTCACTTAACTAGATCGCGTCATTGCAATCTCGGGTTTTAGGGGTTCGAAGGGTGAGTGTGAAATCTCCCAATACGACGAATGCTGAAAGGTTGATTAAAGTTTAAGAAAAACTAATTAAAGAAGCTAAGCCAGCTTAATCAGTGCATTAATACAAATTTTTGACATGCACCATCTATGGGATAAATTTAAATGTTTTGCGCCAACTAGGTATCACGACCTGTCAAAATTTATGGCATTTATTTGAAATAAGTCGAAGTGACAGGTAAAGATATTGTTTTTATTGCTAACATATTTCCTGAAAAATGATTTGACCATTCTCTTCATAAGGATGCCAGAGTTTTAAATGATCGAAATATAGAGTTCTTTCTCTCAGTATTTTCAAATTTCATTTCTATCTTGCGCAGATAAACTTTTATCGTCAAGCTAATTTCTGTATGTATACACATTTTTACTACAGGAGAGCTAAGTCACAATCCTCTGTCATGGCCCCATGAAAAGTGTCCAAGGAAAGTGCTGAGAGTTTAGGGAAAGGCTCAGATAATGTTTCTGATACTCCACCACAAAGTGTTGATTCTGTCAGAACCTGGTCATACATCTCCGAGGTTCTGCAGTCTGAATTGGTGAACTATTAAGATGATTCCAGTGATAATGAGAAGGATGACTTGGCCACCAAATACAAGATCGTTGTACAAGCAGAGATGCATAAAGTAGTGGCCATGCCACATCCTCTTCGTTACTATGATATGATATGATGGGTGCTAGATCATGTAGATATCCCGACCAGAACCATCATCAGTGAGCAGAAGGTCGCTATTGGGACCTTTACACCAGAACACTTACAGGTGACGTACAAGTTGTCATCCACGCCGAACTTCGCATACAATGCCAAGTTTCTGGAGGATTTTAAACAGAAGGAATGTGAGAAATACGATAAAAGATTATCTGATTTGATCAAGGAATGGGTCTCACACCCCGCGAAGTTCAGGGCAGATAGTAACAGAGTTTATTCCATATCTTCCTTGGAACCGTAGTTCAAATACATATCAATGATGACCTGTAGATTGTATGGGAGGGAGGATACCACACATTTTTTTCCTCCCGTGGGTGCCTCTGATGCATACAGTCACGGAAGGATATTCCTTAGACTGGGCCAAACTGTTGTCAGATAGTCTAACCAGTCGGACTACATAATATCGGACGCAGAGGGCGAGTGGGAAGGCCACTTCATTTTTTATGTCTGCATACATCATGGACACCATGTGTTTCATGATGCATTTTCCCTTAATGAGATGGAGCTGGGCTCCATCTGATGCTAAGCCTATCCATGTCTAACATTCAAATCTTTGGGAGGATAAGGCTGCATATTTCATATACGAAATTTTCAATTGGGTAATGGTACCGATGCATGTCACCATCTTCGGTAATCCACCACCCAGGATCTCAGATAACATTGTGGCCAATTTGAGTAGTGTGGCCGACTGGTACGTGGAGGAAAATTTTTCATACATCAGGGTTTTCGGCACTTCTGTTCCTCCACATGCTCTACCATTATTTATACCGGATAGGCTGGCTTGTCGTGAGATCGCTAGACAAACCATGATTGGTGGCATAAGAAAAGAGCTTAAAGTATTTTTGAAGAAGGTATGGCCACCTTTCCCCATTCATTTGAATACCTATTCTTTATTAGATTTCGGGCATGTAAAGGCTGAGGCAGTAGCCTTGGAAGATATTAAATTAGTCCAAATTGAATTCAAGAAACATGACCGACACAGGTTCGTGAGTAATCACATGGCTAGTTGTGGCCTTAAAATATTTGAGCATGAGAATTTGCCTCATGATGATATTTTCCGAGGTGCGAGATCTTATGCTGAAGTTTTGGGTCAGATACAAGCCTTGTCGCCCGAAAAGAAGGCCGATGTTTTCAAATTCCAAGAACACTGACGAAGCTGCCTTCCCCTAGTATTATAGGCTGAGAACCCAACGACTGTAGAGGTGTAGCAAATGGAAGCCGAGGGCTCCAAAGATTCAACACCCTACCAAGAAGAACACTAGGAAAAGAAAGAGTAAACTAGGGGCTCGAAACAGGAAGCCGAGACTCCCAAACCTCCAAGTGAACCAACCTCGGTTGTTACTCTGGGGAAATCATCTAAGCAGATCGACAATCCCATCGTTTATGTTACCCTCCTACAGTCCACAAAGGGGATCCCAGACGCAGGTTGGATTTTCGGCGAAGAATTAACGCCTAAAACTATGGAAGAGATACCTCTGAATGAATTCTTCTTTGATAAGAAGAGAAAGGCTGCCGTGAAACAAGAACTTTATCAAGAGGCAGGCATGGTATCCAAGAAATTTAAAATTTTAACTGATGGGAGAGCTATGAAAAAAGATGAATTTGCAACTCAAATAGCAGGAACATTGGGGGCTTTCGCTACAACCAACCAATATTCAGTCGGGACCCTAAAGGATCAGCTGAAGCGAAAAAATCGTTTGATCAAAACATTAGAGGCTAAACTAGCTACAACAGAGGAAGATGCCAAAGATCAAGCAAATACAGGTATATAGCAAGCTAGAATAGATGATCAAAAAGAAATCGAGCATATCAAAGCCGATCTCGAACAGACACATCTGATGGCTTAGACCAGTCAAATACAGATGGTCCAACAAGGAGAATTGATAGGGCAGCTAGAGGCCAAATTAGACTTCGCTGAAATCCAGGTAATTGATATCGGGATATTTCAATCCCAAGCTACAGAAATCAGAAAAAGAGTGTTGGCAACTCAACAAGGTCTACTTGCTAAGGTGGAAATGATTCAAAACAACTTCCAACTCATTGATTGAGTACTGGAAAACCTCTCTCTCAGAGAAAAAGAAGCTAGGGCAGCTCGGGTTGCTTTCCAAGAGGCTATTATAGCCACGATGAAAAGGGAAATAGGAAGAAGTTCCAGGTTTTCTATCCCGGAGCAGACCCGAGGTAACATCTTGCTGAAAGAATGGGAGCGTAACATATCTAAAGGCAGACAAAAAGCTAAAGAGGTAAGAAAATCTTGTGAAGAAACTTTCGATTTTCTAGATGGGAGTTGGTTGGGTTCCGATGGTGAAAGCAACACTGAGATACTGGGTCAGATCAATACAACCAAGCATCTGCTCAATATCAAGGAAAATGAAGAAAGTGAGTTGGATGAAATATCACAAATAGGCCAGATGGACATAGTCCAAATAGATAAATGGCTAATTAAACCGAGTGTACAATTATGTTCTATCAGCGCCAAAGACCAACAGGTGGAAGGAAAGTTGCCACAATTGGTGAAGGATTGTTACACTTTTGAGGCAAATAATCAAGCAGAAACTTCTACGTTGATATCCCAGCTGGTGGACAAGTGCGTCATTTGCACTGAGCATGCAAAGAGGCAGGTTTCCGGTACCAAATAAGGACAGAGACAAAGAATTGAAACGTTTAATCTCCTTTGTTGTAACCGAAAACCTCTGGTACGATTGAGATTCCGGCATATAGAAATTTGTATAAATATACACTTTGAAGAAAGAAAAAAGGCTGGACCTTTTTGGTCGATTGTAATAGAGGCTATCTCCTTTTGAGAATTAATACAAAGCAATCCAGAGACTCCTGATTCTGTCAAGACTGTGTTATGAGTTTGTTTTCTCTGTGATTTCATATTTAATTTCATTTCACTTATATATGTCTGATGAATGTTTCATTGCAATTTAGTAAAACCTCTACTGTGGTGATCAATTTTTAGCTATCTATATCGTTCACAGTTTTTCCTCTGTATCGACTATTAGCAGGTACAAGACCCGTGAACCTTTTAGATTGTCATATTTTATGCTTCGTCAGATTCCGTCCTCTGTTTATAGGGTGAGATTCGCCCTTGATAGGAGTCTTGCTTTATAGACAACTTAATGTTTTTCTAATATTTCACACACCATTTATTTAAAATATAACTCAATTACGGAAAAAGGCCTTTGGTTTGCATTTTATCCTTAATATTGGATTCAAATTTCTCTTTTATAAGATCAAATTGATACAACATAAAAACTTCCATCTCTCTTTTAAATTTTTTTGTTCCTCTATGACTGTCCCCGTTGTAAGACAACCTAATATTGAACCCGGCTTATCGGACCAAACCCATATCTCTTTAAATCTCTTCGATACTATACTTAAAACAACCACCACCTGGGTTGAACTTGAACGTTCATGGGCCGCAATTGAACGGGACATAAACATCCAGGAACAGTTGGAAGCAAGACAACGACAACCTGGAAATCAACCTTAGCTTCCTCTCCCGAAGGTTGAATCTTCTTCATTTTTTATCCTTTACTCACTTTCAGATGCCTAGACACTGTACTTTCTAAGCCTTAAGTACATACTCTGGAACAACATATTTCTGGCGCCGTTGTCGGGGACAAAGTTACGAAACCTTTTCCCTGGGAAGAACGACATTTTTGCAAGTTTCACCCTTTGATAGTGAACAAAGAGTGAACACCCTCTAAAGGATTTTCTTATCTTTCACTTGGCGAATCCATGTTTAAATAAGCTGGCATCTAGTTGAAGGAATACCAGACAAAACCCAAAGAGAAAACAGATCACGCCTGTTTCCGATCCCGAAAAAATACTGAAAACTAGAGGTTCTCTTAAGCCAACTATTGCAGTCTACCAGCTTAAGTACCCACAAGCCAAGACCAAGAGTTATTTTGAACCTTCAACTTCGCACAGTTCCCCTCCCGAAACCATCAATCCAATTTTAGCTAGCTCTGAGGTTAAAATTGAGATCCATCCGACAACCTCTGTCATACACAAAGGTAAAAACCCCGCCGTGAATTTATCAACGGTCGATATCCCGCCGACTTTTCATTTAGATTTCATGACCTCGTTGAGTCTTGAAGAGTATACCATACACTCAAATTCCACGCCCGCGGGTTCCCCTGATTACATTTCTTGCAAATCTGAAGAGCCAAGTCCTCGCATCCATTATCACCCATCTTTGTTTTTCTCATCTCACGAAGAAGCTAAAGATTCACTTTTAGTGTTCCAGAACCCTCTATATAATACACCGTTTCCCTATCCAGTAGTACTGATGGCAGCCGTCGGAGGAGGAGGAGGAGGGGTTTTAGGACGTGGAGGGGCTCCAGGAGGAGGGATGGGAGGCCAAGGGCCTCCCCCAACTCCCATAGTTTTTGCTAAAGTGGCTGCGAGATATGCACCTTTGGTCCTACCTGTCCCTCTTCATGACCTTACTGAAAATTATATAAAAAACTTACCAAAATTTACAGGGGAAGGAGACTTGACCGTGTTAAAATAATGTAACTGCGAAGAGAATTCTCATTATTATTTTGTTATTGGATTAAATCCCCATTGTGGATTAATCATGTCATTATTATTATTATTGTTATTGAATTAATCCCCATTGAGGATTAATCATGTCGGTAATTGTATAAGGACCAAATCCCCTTTTGCGGATTGGTCATCGGCTAATTACAAAGTGCAGAATAAGAAGTCGACCCCAACAATTATAATGGAAGGGCCAGAATTAATTAAAGGTGGGTTTACCCACCCAGTGTGAGAGGTCGGCCCTGCCAGATGGTGACTCTTCACACATGCCAGATTGATATAAATAAGAGGCTAGCACCTCACTTCTAAGACACACTTCACTTGCTCATTCTCTTATGAGGCAAGATGCAATTACAAGTTGGAGAGAGGAGAAGAAGGGTGGCACATCTCTTGAGGAGGACTTTTCTGTATTGGTTTGAGTTATCTCTTGAACATTGTATAAGCTATTTATGATAAGGAAGTTTTGCTGGGTTTTCTTCCCCTAGAGGGTTTCCCAGGATAAATGCTGTGTCTTGTGGATGTGTATTTCTCAGTGATCTTGTTCTTATTATGCTCTTATCTAATGAAATGAAAATAAATATAATAATGGCATAAACATTAACATGGTATCAGAGCCAACCTGAAGAAAGCACAATCTGCAAGAGGAAAAATGTCACTGTTACCGTACCCCAAAATTAGGGTTTTGAAAAAGCAAGTATTTTCAGCTCCCTAACACCCAAGAAAGTTGCGCCCTCCCCCAAGGATCAATTTGGCACCTAGAGTGCACCTTTTCAGTGGCTAGATCTCCCGGAAAGTGAAACCCTAGTTTCACAAAGTACTAGAAAACCAGAAAACCAGAGTACCAGAAGTACCAGAAGTACCAGAGTACCAGAAGTACCAGAGTACCAGAAGCACCAGTCCAAAAATCCACAGAGCAGATTTGAAGGGGTAAAAGTTGGATTTTTGAAATTTCGACTACACCAACTAACTTGCCTCAACCCAACGCATCTATCCCTTGGATCAGAATTTCAAAATTCAAAGTTTGAAAAATTAGGGTTTCCTCATAAAACCCTAATTTGCAGTTGCAGTTGCAGTCTCAGAACCAGTTGCAGTTGCAATACCTGTTGCAGGTGCAACCGTAGAACCAATTGTAGTTGCAGTACCTGTTGCAGGTGCAACCGTAGAACCAGTTGCAATAAATCTTGAAGTTTTTGGTAATGATTACCGCTGCTACTAGATGGAGCCACTACCTGCAAATGCTATCCGAGGTATGTACTCACATATGGTTAATGGTTAAACCCTGAAGAGTATTTGCAGGAGAAGGGATATTTTCCATAGATCTAGAAGGATCTCAAGATCCAACATATTCAGAGGAATGATGCAACCCAGGTGTGATTATTCTAATATCCATCTATTTGTTATGAAATTATCTTGATCAGTGTTGCATGTTGAAGCTATGATCAAATCATTAGAAAGATTAAAAGTTGATCATAGAGATTATCCTCTAACCTAACCTTTTGTCAAGATAACATATTGTCTTAGTACAACAGACAGGTTGAAGAAAGTACTCGTCACTTGAGTGAAGGAGACCTGGAAGAAAAGCAAGCACTCACTCTTGAGGACAAGGCTCCAGGTTTGATTAATCAAGATTCAAAGGTACACATGAAAAGCTAATGACTTTAGTTGAGATAGCAATCGTCATAAATTATTATACTTGATAACATGTGAGAATAATTTGTTTGATATGACTAACACCTCCTCTAGGAGAAACCTCGTATGTTAGTTTCAGATTGCCATGGAAGAATGCTTGGTCACAACACTAAGAGAGTGTTGACCCCATTTCGTATTGTATTCCTTACCTTTAATCTTTGCTAAAATTATAAGTAATAATCTCTAAAGGAGCTACTGTGATGATTGTTCGTGCTATTGCTTTATA
>ML800874.1:166310-183598 GCA_009831015.1 Picea engelmannii
GTTTGAAGACCAAAAGATAGAGGTTGACCTCATCTTGAGGATCTCTCCTTATCTTTTGTGAATTAGTTTTGACTTTCTATTTTTAGAATATCAGATCCATTGTTTTAGGATCTGAAACTGATTGTAAGAGGCTATAAATCCAAGGACATTTGGAGTCCCAGAGGTTCGATTTTGGATAGAGTAATTGGCTATTGTACTCAGACTTTTTTATGTTAATATAGATAACAGGTTCCTTTCAATTTTGAGTGTCAGCTTTCCATCTTTCTTCTGCATTATTATCTATGTTGTCAAGCTTTGAATGGCTGTTATCCCATTTTTTATCTCATAGCCTGATAATAAGTCTTTTGATTGTCTCTTAGACCCTACATTGTACTGGTTTAGTTACAATCTTTTCTTCACCCACCTTAAAGCTATCTGCTGATTAATCAATCTTTGAGAGCACTGTCTATTTGTTTATAATTTTCATGTTTGAATGCCATAAGCTATATTGAGTTGTCCCATTGATCCACATTCACAAAATACAAAAAACATTCATTTCTTAAGTTACCAAGCACCTCTGGTCTGCAACCACAGAGGGTTTCTTGGAGTGATAACACCAGTCAAAAGAATCCTGATGGATGTAGTTATTGCTGATATCCCCCCAAAGTATGGCTTACTGATATCAAGGTCATGGGGAGCCAAACTTGGGGGGTCCCTCCAACTGGACATGACTTACGCCACAATTCCTGTATTTGGTGGGAAACTTAACCGGTTATACAGGGAAATGAGGTTAGCTTATACAGTGAACGATCCTCAAAATCCTAACAATTTTCCTGTTTACATTGCTGATCAAGATCTAGGAAATTGTATTTTGTCTTTTGATGATGGTATAGATAGATGTACAGAAGAAAATTTCATAGATGAGAAAGAATCTGAAAATATGCATAGCACTGGGATCTAGAAAATGTTTTTTGACGGTGCCCTATCATGTGAAGGAACGGGTGCAGGGGTACTTTTTGTGGCACCTGAAAATAAATTTGTTGTCCCTTTCGCTTACAGGCTTCAATGGGATATAGACTACACCAACAATGTATGTGAGTATGAAGCCTTAGTATTAGGATTGGAAGCTACCAGGAAGATGAACACAAAGAACCTGGAAGTATATGGAGACGCAGAGTTGATAGTCAAATAGATGAATTGACAATACCAGGCCAAGCACCTGAGATTGAGATCGTACAAAAATGGTGCCTGGGATCTAATGGAAAATTTATTCTCATCTGTAAATATCCACTTCATCCCAAGCGCCAAAAATTTGCAGGCCGATTCATTAGCCAAAGTAGCCTCGACGTTCACTCCCCCTACAAATTTTAAATTAAAATACCACATAGAGGTAAGGCACAAACCATCCATCTCGAACAACATACAACACTGGCTGGTTTTCAAGGATGACGAACAGATCAGGAAGTTCCTCGAAGTAGTGGGTGACTTCTTTGAAACTCACATTGATCAAGAAAATCAAAATGATCACACATGGATCATGCAAGAAGGAGAGGACCCTCAGGAGTTCCGAGAAAAAATTGCTAACCATCGCATGTTGGTTTTAAAAAATAATTAGATTCCAAAGGGACTAATCCCCTTGGAGAGACTTTTCGATCAGAATGACATGCCCTTAAAATCCACTCTGCAACCCCAACTAGAAGAGGTTGAAGATTGCAATGTAGGGACAAAATAGGAGCCTAGGATGGTGAAAATATCAAAGTACCTTCCTCATGAGGTAAAAAACAAGTATAAAGATTTTCTCGCATGATATAAAGACATTTTTGCTTGGTCTTACGAAGAGATTAGAACCTACGACACCACTGTGATTAAACACACGATACCTCTAAAGACTGGTGTCAAACCCTTTAGACAAAAACTTAGACAAATAAACCCTATCTTATTACCCGTAGTTGAAAGGGAAGTTAAAAAGCTTTTAGACGCGAAAATAATAGTACCACTGAGATACTCCGATTGGGTAGCAAACCTGGTCTCGGTTAGTAAAAAGGGTGGGGAGATTAGACTGTGTGTTGATTTCATAAATCTAAATAAATATTCCCTCAAAGACAACTACCCTCTACCTAAAATGGATCATGTTTTAGAAAAGGTAGTTGGGGAAAATAGGACGTCGATGATCGATGGTTTCTTTGGGTATAATGAAATTGCCATAAATGAACAAGATAAAGAAAAAATAACCTTCACTACACCCTGGGGTACATTCATGTATGATAAAATTCCTTTCGGTCTAATGAATGCAGGTGCCACCTTCCAACGCGTTATGGATATCGCTTTCGTCAGTGAAAGAGACAAGTTTGTGGTTATCTATCTTGATGATCTAACCATTTTTTCTAAGTCTGACGAAGATCATTTAATACATCTCAAATAGACTTTCGAAAAATGCCGCAGGTTTAATCTGTCTTTAAACCCCAAAAAGTCTCACTTTGCCATGCAAGAAGGTAAACTCCTGGGCCATATTGTGTCCCGAGATGGAATTAAAATTGATCCTAGCAGGGTTCAATCTATAGACACAATAAATATTCCTAGAAATGTAAAGGAAATTCATTCATTCTTAGGAAAGATAATTTTTTTGAGGAGGTTTATCCCAAACTTTATTGAAATTGTGAAATTGATCACAGGTATGTTAAAGAAAAACAACGAAGTGAAATGGACAACAGAGGCCAAAGAATCGTTTGCACGTATCAAGAAAGTTATAAGAGAGGCACCTATACTGGCAATCCCTGACTATCTAACGGATTTTCTCATTTTCTCGTTCACCTCCGAGCATACAATTGCCACGGTGCTCCTCCAAAAGAATGAAGAAGGTTTTGAACAACCGATAGATTTTTTCAGCAAAAGTCTCAAATATGTGGAACTCAAAATACGATATAATGGAAAAACAAGCATATGCTATGGTGAAGGCATTAAAGATTTTCATAACTTATGTATTGCATTCCAAGATAGTCGCGTATGTACCTACTAGCTCTGTAAAAGACATTTTAGTTCAGCCTGACAGTGATGGAAAAAGGGGACGGTGGCTCGCTAAAATTCAAGAATTTGATCTGGATATAAAGCTGACGAAACTGGTAAAGGGTCAAGGTTTGGATAAACTCTTAGCTGGATCAAATTTTAGAGCCCTTGGTATAAATAGCCTACAAGGATGTGAAGAAGGTAAGTATATGAACGAGCTCTACGAGCAAACAAGTGAAATCAGAATCGAAGAAAAGTTTACATCCTTTGATTGGTACAAAAACATAGTATCCTACCTACTGACTTTGAAATGCCCGAGTGATTTATCCCCATCCAAAGCCAGAATGCTAAAACTGCATGCGGTCAAATACTGTATATCCGAGAGTCAATTGTATTGGAAGGACCCACTTGGCTTCCTGTTGGTTTGTTTGGTTGAATCTAAAATAGAGAAGGTCATAAGTGAATTCCACGAAGGAGTGTGCGGGGGACATCACGCTTGGAGAGCGATAGCTTATAAAATCCCGAGGGAAGGGTATTATTGGCATAAAATTTTCTTGGACGTCAATGCCAAAGTCAGGGCTTGCAACCCTTGCCAATTGTTCACGGGCAAGCATAAAATCCTAGCGCTACCGTTAGTCCTGGTCAAAACAAGGCTCCCTGATTAAAAACATGTAATAAAATTCGTTTGATGCAAACCAAAAGCCACAAGATCTGTTGGATTTCCTAGGACTGTTTTGATTGTCTTGATGCAGACCTAAATTCAGTAAAGAGAAAGAGAAAGTCGTGAAAGGGACTGCAGCTGAGTGTGAAACGTATTTGAGTGTTGAAAAGCTTTTCAGAAGTAAAAGACAAAATCTCTTCTTCCCTCTGTATCCCCTTTCCTTAAGAGAGTTTCACAGAAGTGAAACCAACGACTCCATTTAACCAATACAGGTACATGGTCTACTATTCTTCCCGTCTCGCAGGGAGACAGGATCCCTAGTTGGAGCCTATGTTGGAGCCGCCTTTTTCAACTATTTTAAGCGTAATTCTTACAATCAAAGGTTGGTCATTTAAGTTGTATTTTACTTTGTGACCTTTACCCATTGAAGATATCAGTAGTCCTGATATGTAAAGTGGCGATGGTTGTTGTACTCCTAATACCATTTCCTTTTAACCATGAATGAGCTTTTTCACTTTTCTTTATCTCGAGATATCGCGTTTCGGGAGTTACAAGTCACACTGTTTCTAAGCCCCGATGTGCAAAGTAACCTTGAAAGCTTACCTAGGTTAGCACCGAGAGTAAAGTTCCTTAAACCTTAGTTAAGCGCTATCGGTATTTCGCGTCTCGGCGTTCGACCTCCCCAAAAGTCTTACCGTCATAACTCTGATAGGCGAAATCGTGAGACATTCATGCAAGTTACCCGGGTTAGTGTAAGGGGTGAATAGATTTTAACCATAGTTAAATTCTGTTGGGATTTCGCGACTCGACATACACTTCTCCCAAAAGCTATACCTTCGAAACCCCGAGTCGCGATATTACTTAAATATAAATTAATTAAACACTTAATCCGGTTTACCTTTCGGCTTAACTAGATCACATCATCACGATCTCGAAATTTCGCGACTCGACATACGCTCCTCCTAGGAACTATACCTTCGAAGCCCCGAGTCGTGATATTAATTAATAGATGATTAATTAAACACTTAATCCAGATTATGTTTTCTCTTAACTAGATCGCGTCATTGCGATCTCGAGTTTTAGGGGCTCGAAGGGTGAGAGTGAAATCTCCCGATATGGCGAATGTCGAAAGGTTGATTAAAGTTTAAGAAAACCTAATTAAAGAAGCTAAGCCAACTTAATCAGTGCACTAATACAAATTTTCGACAGACACCGTCTATGGGATAAATTTAAATGTTTTGCGCCAACTAGGTATCACGACCCGTCAAAATTTATGGCATTTATTTGAAATAAGTCGAAGTGACAGGTAAAGATACTGTTTTTATTGCTAACATCTTTCCCGAAAAATGATTTTACCATTCTGTTCATAAGGACGCCAGAGTTTTAAATGATTGAAATATAGAGTTCTTTCTCTTAGTATTTTCAAATTTCATTTCTATCTTGCGTAGAGAAGCTTTTATCGTCAAGCTAATTTCTGTATGTATACAAATTTTTACTACAGGAGAGCTAAGTCACAATCCTATGTCATGGCCACATGAAAAGAGTCCAAGGCAAGTGCTAAGAGTTCAGGGCAAGGCTCAGATAATGTTTCTGATACTTCACCACAAAGTGTTGATTCAGTCAAAACCTGGTCATACATCTACGAGGTTCTGCAGTCCGAATTGGTGAACTGTTTAGATGATTCCAGTGATAATGAGAAGGATGACTTGGCCACCAAATAAAAGATCGTCGTACAAGAAGAGATGCATAAAGTAGCGGCCAGGCCACGTCTTCTTCCCTACTATGATATGATCCGATGGGTGCTAGATCATGTAGATAACCCGACTAGAACCATCATCAGCGAGTAGAAGGTCACTATTGGGACCTTTAAACCATAACACTTACAGGCAACGTACAAGTTGTCATCCACGTCGAAATTCCCATACAATGCCAAGTTTCTAGAGGATTTTAAACAGAAGGAATGCGAGAAATATGGAAAAAGCTTATCTGATTTGATCAAGGATTGGGTCTCACACCCTGTGAAGTTCAGGGAAGATAGTAACATATTTTATTCTATATCTTCCTTGGAACCACAATTCAAATACATAACAATGATGACCTGTAGATTGTATGGGAGGGAGGACACCACACATTTTTTCCTCCCGTGGGTGCCTATGATGCATACAGTCGCGGAAGGCTGTTCCTTAGACTGGGCCAAACTGTTGTCAGATAGTCTAACCAATTGGATTACTAAATATCGGACGCAAAGGGTGAGTGGGAAGGATGCTTCATTTTTTATGTCCGCATACATCATGGACGCCATGTGTTTCATGATGCCTTTTCCCTTAATGAGCTGGAGCTGGGCTCCATTTGATGCTGAGCCTATCCATGTCTACCATTCAAATCTTTGGGAGGATAAGGCTGCAGATTTCATCTACAAAATTTTCAATTGGGTAATGGTACCGATGCATGTCACCATCTTCGGTAATCCACCGCCACAGATCTTAGATAGCATCGTGGCCAATTTGAGCAGTGTGGTCGACTGGTATGTGGAGGCAGAATTTTCATACATCAGGGTTTTCGGCACCTCTATTCCTCCACATGCTCTACCATTATTTATACCCGATAGGCTGGCTTGTCGCGAGATCGCCAGGCAAACCATGATTGGTGACATAAGCAAAGAGCTTAAAGGTTTTTCAAAGAAGGTATGGCCACCTTTCCCCATTCATTTGAATAACTATTCTTTATTAGATTTTAGGCATGCAAAGGCTGAGGCAGCAGCCTTGGAAGATATTAAATTGGTCCACATTGAATTTAAGAAACACGACCCACATAGGGTCGTGAGTAATCACATGGCTAGTTGTGGCCTTAAAATATTTGAACACGAGAATTCTCCTCATGATGATATTTTCCAAGGCGCGAGATCTTATGCCAAAGTTTTGGGTTGGATACAAGCCTTGTCGCCCGAAGAGAGGGCCAATGTTTTCAAATTCCAAGAACATTGGTGGAGCTGCCTTCCCCCAGTATTACAGGGTGAGAACCCAACGACCGTAGAGGTGCAACAAACAGAAGCCGAGGGATCCAAAGATTCAACACCCTAACAAGAAGAAAACTAGGAAAAGAAAGAGAAAACTGGGGGCCCGAAATAGGAAGCTGAGACTCCCAACCCTCCAAGAGAACCCACGTCGGTTGTTACTCTGGGGAAATCATCTAAGCATATCGACAATGCCATCGTTTTTTTTACCCTCCTACAGTCCACAAAGGGGATCCCAGACGCAGGTTGGATTTTTGGCGAAGAATTAATGCTTATAACTATGGAAGAGCTACCTCCAATTGAATTCTTCTTTGATAAGAAGAGAAAGGATGTCGTGAAACAAGAACTTTATCAAGAGGCAGGCATGGTATCCAAGAAATTTAAAATTTTAGCTGATGGGAGAGCTATGAAAAAAGAGGAATTTGCAACTCAAATAGCAGGAACATTGGGGACTTTCGTTACAGCCAACCAATGTTCAATCGGGACCCTAAAGGATCAGTTGAAGTGAAAAAATCGTTTGATCAAAACATTAGAGGCTAAACTAGCTACAACAGAGGCAACTGCCAAAGATCAGATGAATACAGGTATAGAGCAAGCTAGAATAGCTGATCAAAAAGAAATTGAGTGGCTCAAAGCCGATCTCGAATAGACACAGCTGATGGCTTAGATCAGTCAAATACAGATGGGCCAGCAAGGAGAATTGATAGGGCAGCAACATGCCAAATTAGACTTCACCGAAAGCCAGGTAATCGATATTGAGATATTTCAATCCCAAGCTATAGAAATCAGAAAAAGAGTGTTGGCAGCTCAACAAGGTCTACTTGCTAAGGTGGAAATGATTCAAAACAACTTCCAACTCATTGATCGAGTACTGGAAAGCCTCTCTCTCTCAGAGAAAAAGAATCTGGGGCGGCTCGGGTTGCTTTCAAAAAAAGGGTTGCTATTATAGCCACGACGAAAAGGGAAGTAGGTAGTAGTTCTAGGTTTTCTATCCCGGAGCAGAACCGAAGTAACATCTTGCTGAAAGAATGGGAGAGTAACATATCTGAAGGTAGACAACAAGCTAAAGAGGTAAGAAAATCTTGTGAATAAACTTTCGGTTTTCTAGATGGGAGTTGGTTGGGTTTCAATGGTGAAAGTAGCATTGAGATACTGGGTTAGATCAATACAGCCAAGCATCTGCTCAATATCAAGGAAAATGAAGAAAGAGATTTGGCTGGAATATCACAAATAACCCAGATGAACATAGTCCAAATAGATAAATGGCTAATTAAACCGAGTGTACAATTATGTTCTATTAGCGCCAAAGACCAACAGGTGGAAGGAAAGTTGCCACAATTGGTGAAGGATTGTTACACTTTTGAAGCAAATAATCAAGCAGAACCTTCTACGTTGATATCCCAGCTGGTGGAGAAATGCGTCATTTGCACAGAGCATGCGAAGAGGCAAATCTTCGGTACCAAATAAGGACAGAGACAAAGAATTGAAATGTTTAATCTCCTTTGTTGTAACCGAAAACCTCTGGAACGATTGAGATTCTAGCATATAGAAATTTGTATAAATATACACTTTGAAGAAAGAAAAAAAGATAGACCTTTTTGGTCGATTGTAATAGAGGTTATCTCCTTTTGAGAATTAATACAAAGCAATCCAGAGACTCCTGATTCTGTCAAGACTGTGTTATGAGTTTTCTTTCTCCGTGATTTCATATTTAATTTCATTTCTCTTATATATGTATGATGAATGTTTCATTGCAATTTAGTAAAACCTCTACTGTGGTGATCAATTTTTAGCTATCTATATCATTCACAGTTTTTCCTCTGTATCGGCTATTAACAGGTACAAGACCCATGAACCTTTTAGATTGTCATATTTTGTGCTTCGTCAGATTCCTTCTTATCTTATTTTCTTCTTCTGTTTACAGGGTGAGATTCTCCCTTGATAGGAGCCTTGCTTTATAGACAACTTAATGCTTTTCTCATATTTCACACACCATTTATTTAAAATATAACTCAGTTACGGAAAAAGGCCTTTGGTTTGCATTTTATCCTTAATATTGGATTCAAAGTTCTCTTTTATAAGATCAAATTGATACAGCATAAAAACTTCCATCTCTCTTTTAAAATTTTCTAATCCTCTATGAATGTCCAAATTGTAAGACAACCTAATATTGAACCCGTCTTATCGGATCAAACCCATATCTCTTTAAATATCTTCGATACTATACTTAAAACAACCACCACCCAGGTAGAACTTGAACGTTCATGGGCCACAATTGAACGAGACATAAACATCCAGGAATAGTTGGAAGCGAGACAACGACAACCTGGAAATCAACCTTAGCTTCCTCTCTCGAAGGTTGACTCTTATTCATTTTTTATCCTTTACTCACTTTCGGATGCCTAGACACTGTACTTTCTAAGCCTTAAGTACAAACTTTGGAACAACAGGAGGAAAGGTGGTGAAGATCTAGGAGCCATTGGGATTTTAGACTTCGAGAGATCAGAGGTTAAGACCGGAGAAAAATTGCGAAAGGAAAATCGCCGATTTAATTAGGACTGTCCGTTGAGGAGGACACATGGCGAGCAGGTAGCAATTTGCTGACTCATTGATGGACGAAGTCAACTGGCAGAGTTTTAGGAACTCACTATTCGCGAAATCACGACGTGATCTGAGCCGTCAGATCAGGAGGAGCATGAGCCATTGATTTGGCTAATCGAAGAATCAAAGATCGAGAGTTTGGGAGAGTAGAGGAGACTGCACCCTAAAACCTCGATACGTGAAATACCAAGGAAGTTGGATAGTAGTCAGATCATGAAGAAACCATGGTTGTTGTTCTGGGCGAGTGGTTTTGAAATTTTAGAGATCGGGAGAAAAGAAGGGAAGAGCTCATCAATCTCATGAAAATAAGAATCCCAAAGCGCTTGGAGGATAGACCCCAGGTTACACAGAGTGGTTACATGGTCAATGGATAAGGCAGGAGCTAGAGCCCGTTAAGCCCTATTTAAGGTTTCGAGACTTGGAGGAGTCGGGGGACTCAACAACAATATTCATGAAGTCACGAAATTCGATGCGCCATTTTGGAATTTGAGTTGTGGTCACAGGTAGTGGTCGCACAAAGAAGGATAGGGGAGGAGCTAGCAAGTGCTAGATCCCTGTCAGGATTTCAGAGATCGAGGAACCAGGGACGAGAAGTCAAGTGGGGCTCGCATACAGGAATCTCGATATCGCGAAATGCGATTGTGCCCTTTGTGGGTTAGGCCTGTGGTCGTGCCAGTGGTCATGTTGAAACAAAGTTTATTTTTCCTCTCTGAATCCAAATCTTCATTTTTCTTTGGTTAGGGAGCCACCCTTAGTTCTAAAAAAGAGTCAAAAAGTATTTTGGGAATTTTGGGTTTCAGGGTTCGGGTATTCACAAAGTATGTTTTTTAATGACAACCCCAAAGTCCCGGTACCAGAGTCTCGAAAAAGTGATTGTTTAAGAGGAATTGAACAGATTTTAAAGTAATGATTAAAAACGTTAAAGGCTTTCTAATCCTTTCACATTTTCTTTTTCAACCATCTCAACTTAAGAAACATTCCAAGTGTCCTGACGCGCTTTTCACGAAGTATATTTTAATCATGATTAATTAAAGTTTTAAAACATGCTTAACATATCGTTAATTAGTCCCGATTCGGGAAATCAAAGAGTCGATATCGAGTCTCCTTAAACCCCGATTCCCGAAGTCACAAAATTCTTAAAAGATAATGCTATGTTTATTAAGAAGTAAGAAGGTTTAATGATAATAGATCCCATCGCAATTTCGCGATTCCCGATACTCCAATACATGAAAAACAAAGACTAACCCCTGATCACGATTAATTAAAGGGTTAAAACAAGTGGTTAGCGCCTAAATAAATCCCATCGCAGTTTCACGATTCATGATTTACTTGTGTCATACCACTTGAGGACACGATGCTCGAAACTCCAAAACACGAAATCTCGAGAGAATTAAGCGCTTAAATGTAATTAACTTAATTTTAAAACGAGCATTAAGGGTATTAAATAACTTTTTGCATTTCGTTATTCGGGAGTTTTCGATGACATTCCTTTCGGAATCCCATTTTTGAATCGTCGATATGTGGGAGTATCTATAACGGATTAATGGAGATATTTTTGACATGAGTTACGTATCTCCAGGCGTACCATCCCCATTAAATCATCTAATTTTTGTCTCCTGTATCGGTATGCTAAATTTAAGACAGGTTAAAGGGAAATAAAGGTTTGTTATTTTTAATTTCATTTTTACTTTCAGACTAAGAGCAAGTTACAGGCAGAAGAACTCACACATTTCTTCTCTGCAATAGGTTTTCATTTTATCACAAACATCATGGCACCCAGAAAAGAACCTAAGAAGAGTGAGGAGGCAGGCAAAAGCTCAAATCCAGATGGAGATGTTATGTCCGACACTATACCACATGCTGTAGATTTAGTCAAATCCTGGAGGCATATTTTTGAAACCTTAGACTATGAGATTAGAAATTTCCCCAACGATTTCATAAATGAAAGGACTGAAAATAAAATCAGAGACATAGCAGAGTCTGAGCTTCAAAAAATAGCCACACGACCGAGAATCATGCCATACAATGACATGATAAGCTAGTCTTTAGAGAAAACCGACATTCAGACAAGGAGCATTCTAAACAACCAAGAGGTCGTCGTCGGATCGTTCAGACCCGAGCACATTCAAGTAATGTATAAAATGCCCCCTACTTCTAAATACATTTATAATTCTGAATTCGTAGCGGAATTTCAAAGAAAGGAATGTACAAAATGCAATCAAACGTATCTAGGTATAATCAAAGAAAGGTGGGTAATTCCAACGAGATTTAGAGCTGAGACTCATGGTAGTTATTCCAAAGCTCCATTAAATGAATACATGGTTTATATAGCTTTGATGCTATGTAGACTTTTCGGGAAGAAAAACCCTACCCATTTCCATGCAGAATGGGTGCCACTTATGCACGAAGTAGCCGAGGGTTACAGTTTCAATTGGGGTAAAATTTTATTAGATAATCTAACTAAGGATATTGTAGAGTACCAAACGACAAAATTGAAGGGCCGACCTGCATCTTTCTACATGTCTGCATATATTATGGATGTTATCTGTTACATGACTCCTTTCCCCTTGATGAATTGGAGCTGGAACCCAGCCTGGGCAGAGCCCATTCATGTTTATCACTCTAAACTATGGGAGGAGAATGTTAATGATTTATTTTATGAAATCTGTCACTACGTAGTGATACCTTTTCACCAAATCTTGTATGGTTATGCACCCCCTCGTATTTCAGAGCCAGTCGTGGGAAATATTAAGGTGATTGCAGATTGGTTTATTGAAGAAGGGTTTCTCCTATGTCAGAGTTTTCAGGTGCTCGATTCCTCCTCACACACTTCTGAAATTCCTTCCTAACAGACTGGTGTTCATGGAAGTGGCCTACCAAATAATAACAGGTGGCATCGACAAAGAATTGAAAGCAACTCAGAAGAAGTTCTGGCAACTTTTTCCTGTACAGATTGGGAAGTGTTCACTGCTTAACTTTTGTCATTCCAAGGTTGAAGCTGTAGCATTGGAAGACATCAAATTGGTAAATCTTTAACTCAAAAAACATGACCCTTATCAAATTGTAGGAAATCATCTTGCTCATTGCGGTATGAAAATGTATGAACATGAAGCTTCTCCCTGCAAAGACATGTTCAAGGGAGCCAAAACCTATGAGGAAATATTAGATAGAGTTTAGGCATTATCACCCGACCTATAGACCAACTTTCTGACTTTCTAGAAGCACATGCGAAGTAGTTTGCCGAAGATACTGCAGGGAGAATCAACGACTCCTCCTCCAGCTTAGGGAAGTACTCCCCCAGGTTTCGGATCAGAGGCTCATGATAAAGGGATTGCAGAAGAAAATCCAGAGAAAACTAAAGCATCTTCACAAAAAGCAGAATCTTCACAATCAAAGAATCCAGGATCTGAAACGAGTTCCAAATCTGAGATCCCTTCAAAGTCGAGTCAAACGATTCCTCCTTTATCATCAACTATTCCTACTGATATCCCTAAAACAACATGAGAAAATCAATCTACCAAGTTGGGTAGCCCTATTACATCATTGACTCCTTTACAGTCAACTTTTGGGACTCCTCACCTGGAAGCCATATATGCAAGTGACCTTACTCCCATCTCTAGAGAAGAGATACCTTCCTCTGATTAATTTTTCAGTAAGAAGAGGAAATCCATAGTAAAACATGAAATGCATCATAGAGAAGGAACAATGGTGAAGAAACACAGAGTGCTCATAGATGGGCAAAACCTAGAAGAGGAATATTTCGCCACATAAGTAGCAGGCTCTATGGGAGCTTTGGCGACGACCAATTTTTTCTTAGTTGACTGCCTCAGAACAAGGCTAAAATAGAAAAATCAAATGATAGCTCAGTTGCAGGACCAAATAAAGAACACAGAGAATAATATTCAAGAGGAGGTAAATCAAAGGGTTGAACACACCCGAACTGTGGACAAACAGGAAATGCAACTGTTGAAGTCTAGTTTAGATGAAGCGAACAAGCAGATGCAAGTGAGTCAAGTACATGTTATTCGACAGGAAGAATTAGTGAGACAACTATAGGCTGAGTTGAAGTCCATTAAAGGACAAGTTGTGAATATAACAACATTTCAAGCCCAAGCGCTAGAGGTACATGAGAAAATACAAGCAGAACAACAAAACATACTTTCTAAAATAGAAATCATTCAAAACTACTTCTCAAAAATAAGCCACTCACTGGATAATATTGTTTTGAGGGAAAAAGAGGCTACAATAGCTCACATTGCTTTTCAAAAGGTAGTAGCGTTTTCGGCTAGAGAGGAAGTACCAACCATCCCAAAGCTGACTTTAAAAGAATAGATCAGGGGAGACATCATATTAAAAACATGGGAGACCAATATTTTTGAAAACAGGAAAATGGCAAGAGAAGTTAAGAGAGAATGTGAAGAAGTGTTTGATCAGCTAGATACAAAAACACTAGGCATTGGTAAAGGTGACTGTTCCGGGCTATTATAATAGATCAATGTTGTAAGGCATCAACTGCATATCGAAGAAATTTGGAATGAATCCCAGCTCGAGATTTCACAATTGAAACAACTTGACATCACCCAAATAGATAAGTGGCTAATAAATCTGAATCTACAGTTGCAGTCAACAAAGTTTGAAAAGGTAAAGATTGAAGACAAGCTGCCCCAAATTCAAAGGAAGTTGTATATGTGTGAAGCAAAGGATACGATAGAACCTTCCAATATTTTGGTGCAGTTTCTAGACATGTGCGTTGAGTGTTATGGACTAGGCGAAGGAAGTGCTTCAAAGAAATGATGAAGTAACACATGTATGCTTATTTTTGTCCAACTGTTAGAAAAGTAAAAGTAACCAAGAAAACGATTCAAATTTGTATTCTGTAACCGTAGCACTGAGGAGATTAGGAGAATACCAACTGTCTAGGGTTGAAGATTTTCTTTGTATAAATACAATTTTGAAAGAGATACCAAGGGATTTTTCCTTGGCCGATGGTAGCAGAGAAATTTTTCATTTGAGAATTATACAAATGAAAATCGAAGACTCCAAATCCCGTTAAGTTTGAGTTATGTGTTCCTCTATTATTTCATATTTAACATCATTTATTACATATCTTTGATGAATGCTTAGCTACAATTTAGTACAACCTCTACTGTGATGATCAATTATTTTATTCATCTAATCGTTTACAATTTTTCCTCTGTAGCGGCTATCAGCAGGTACAAGACCTGTGAATTACTTAGATTTCTATATCTTATGCTTCATTAAATTTTCTCCTATCTATTTTCTTCTTCTGTCAGAAAGTGAGATTCTTCCTTGGTTGATGCCTCACCTTGTTCCACAACTTTATGTTTTCTTTCATTTCATGTATGGTTTTCAGTTTAACTCAGATATGGGAAATGACCTTTGATTTTGTTATACTATTAATTCAAAATTTTGGGAATCTTTCTTACATAATCTAAATAGAAACAACAACTTGAAAAACAACAAGTTTTTAAAACTCTTTTCCCTCCATGACTGTACCTATTATGAGACAACCCAATATCGAATCCGGTCTTTCAGACCAGACCAGTATCGATTTAACTCTTTTTAACACTATCTTAAAAACTGCTACCACTCGGGTTGAACTTGAACGTTCATGGGAAACCATTGAGTAGGACATTAGTGTCCAGGAACAATTGGAAGCTAGACAAAGACCACTTAGAAATCAGCCATAGTTCCTTTTCCCTTAAGATTTGTCCTTACTTTCCTTATATCATAGACCCTCTTATTTTCTGATGCCTATACTTTATACTTTCAAGCCTTAAGTATAAAATATAGAACAACAAGTCACATGGTAGAGAGTTAAGGGAGAAACCAACAATCTCACTAGGCTCCAAATCAGTGTTCAGAAATTCGGAGATTGAGGAGTCAAGAGGTAGCTCACCTATAGGAGTCCCGAACTAGCGAAACCTAAAATATATTTTCGGGAAGGTTATGGTCACATCAGTTGTGGTCACATGGGAGTGAAGCTCACGCTGGGTGTTCAGTGTTTTCTCGTGTAGGGTAGAATTCAAAAGAAAAAGGGACATGTGGATTGTTTGAGAGGTTCCAACAGGGAACCATAGAGCCATTCAAACTCAGATATGGGAACGATCCAGTGACTGGGAGGTCACAAAATCCCATAGGGGAGGGGGTTCTGCATCATTATTGTTGGTTGAAACCATAGGAGGAGTATGTTGGATACATATTACACTAAGATTCATCTAGTTTGCTAAGTTTACAAGTCATTTTGCAAGGGTTGCTAGGAGGAATATGAGTGTGTATACCCTCCTAGATTTTACCCTAATTTGATTAGCATATCCTATGGAGTAAGAGGATTTAAACCCCTAGAGACCTTGTTGATCCAAATTGTGTTTAAATATTCCATTCACCCAAATATTAAAATCACTAATATGAATTTTTCATTGGATATATAAAATACTTTCCTCGATAAACGTGAAAAATCATTCTTTTGAAATTGTCTAATTTAGAATCAATTCTATGCTTTGTATGCTTGGTTGAGCCACTAGGGAATCTCAATTTTCTAATTATTTCTCTCTTATGTTATAAAATTTCATATACAACCATTGAGGTTTCAGAAAACCTAAATCAAATCTTCAAATAACTCCTAACTCAACCATAAAAAATTGCTAGAAGTTTGCCCCTATTTTCTCCTAACCCTAGTGCACTTTTTGGGTGGATTACTTGTGATTTTTGGTGGCTGATTCCTATTCTATAATATCTTGTTTGTTACAAAAATAAGGCTGATAATTACTTCCGCAAAACTTGTTTACAATAACCTTACATTGTTGCTAAAGTTTTATGCTATCTTCTTGAGCTGAACTAGTCAATTTGCTAGCTTCTCTCTTGTACCTTTCACTAAGATTTGTACAACTTTATTTTGTAGCTATCATTATCATTTTGTTGCTGATATACATCATTGTTTACTTCTGCAATTAGGGACAACAATCTTAAATTTATTGTCCACCTAACATTACACACATATACTTGGCTTTTTCTTGTGTCTCGGGCAGGT
The DNA here is from genome assembly GCA_009831015.1 of Picea engelmannii. Lineage (NCBI taxonomy): Eukaryota > Viridiplantae > Streptophyta > Pinopsida > Pinales > Pinaceae > Picea > Picea engelmannii. Next base: position 182,619 of record ML800874.1, read on the forward strand.
ACATCACTCTTTACAGGTACTCTTACCTCTTGGAAACATTTGGATACCACCAAGACCTTTCATCAAGCCCTTCCATACTTAGTATATTTAACTATAGGGGCTACACTTCCATCATCTCACTTTTCGTCTCATTTCCCCCTAGGGCCACCTAGGATTCCCCCCTTGAGGTGACCACTTCACCTCTAAAGTGACGTGAATACCCGCCTAAGTTGACAGTGGGTAGGTTTTCTCTTATTTGTCTCCATTTTGTGGTTGGTTCAGGATTTTTCCAACCTATAACTTGTGCGATGAAATTTTGGCGCCGTTGTCGAGGAGGATTTTGAATCCTTTTCTGAACCTTAACAACACTTTGGAAAGCTATCCCAAATCCTTTCCTTATCTTTCCTGGTGACTCCACCTAAAGGACATTCTGTTTCCAACTTTGATGAGCTCTTATTGAAGCTCATCTAGCAACTCCACCTTCCCAAGAACCCACATTTCCCTTTCTTCCCTTTTTCATCCTTTGATAAGCCTTGACCTCATCTAAGGACTCCATTGATGAACCTTTTCGGTTAATGGAATCATGGCACCATGGGATGAAACCTCATACATAACTTGTGATGCCTCGAGAAGGGAACTTTTACAAATGGAAAAGGAAAAGGTTTCTAATAAAGATGTCGAGGAAATGATGAATCATATAAAAGAATTATTTCAAAAATATGTCGAATAACTAGCCCTTGAGGATGAAGAAATGATTGAAGGAAAAATATATGAATAAATTCACCAAGAATATCTCGATGAATATCCAGACGAGACATTTGATGAAGATGAAGTGTTCATATCTACCCTTCCATTTGATGAAGACATCCATACCTTTGTTCCTCCTGCACATCAAGAAGAGAACACGAGGTGTTGTAATCCTTTTGAAGATCTTGATGACACTTTATTCCATGACTTTGGAAATGAAGAATTATTAGAGGAACCCTTGGATGTAGCAGATC
>ML800874.1:183698-201996 GCA_009831015.1 Picea engelmannii
ATTCCTTCTTATCTTATTTTCTTCTTCTGTTTACAGGGTGAGATTCTCCCTTGATAGGAGCCTTGCTTTATAGACAACTTAATGCTTTTCTCATATTTCACACACCATTTATTTAAAATATAACTCAGTTACGGAAAAAGGCCTTTGGTTTGCATTTTATCCTTAATATTGGATTCAAAGTTCTCTTTTATAAGATCAAATTGATACAGCATAAAAACTTCCATCTCTCTTTTAAAATTTTCTAATCCTCTATGAATGTCCAAATTGTAAGACAACCTAATATTGAACCCGTCTTATCGGATCAAACCCATATCTCTTTAAATATCTTCGATACTATACTTAAAACAACCACCACCCAGGTAGAACTTGAACGTTCATGGGCCACAATTGAACGAGACATAAACATCCAGGAATAGTTGGAAGCGAGACAACGACAACCTGGAAATCAACCTTAGCTTCCTCTCTCGAAGGTTGACTCTTATTCATTTTTTATCCTTTACTCACTTTCGGATGCCTAGACACTGTACTTTCTAAGCCTTAAGTACAAACTTTGGAACAACAGGAGGAAAGGTGGTGAAGATCTAGGAGCCATTGGGATTTTAGACTTCGAGAGATCAGAGGTTAAGACCGGAGAAAAATTGCGAAAGGAAAATCGCCGATTTAATTAGGACTGTCCGTTGAGGAGGACACATGGCGAGCAGGTAGCAATTTGCTGACTCATTGATGGACGAAGTCAACTGGCAGAGTTTTAGGAACTCACTATTCGCGAAATCACGACGTGATCTGAGCCGTCAGATCAGGAGGAGCATGAGCCATTGATTTGGCTAATCGAAGAATCAAAGATCGAGAGTTTGGGAGAGTAGAGGAGACTGCACCCTAAAACCTCGATACGTGAAATACCAAGGAAGTTGGATAGTAGTCAGATCATGAAGAAACCATGGTTGTTGTTCTGGGCGAGTGGTTTTGAAATTTTAGAGATCGGGAGAAAAGAAGGGAAGAGCTCATCAATCTCATGAAAATAAGAATCCCAAAGCGCTTGGAGGATAGACCCCAGGTTACACAGAGTGGTTACATGGTCAATGGATAAGGCAGGAGCTAGAGCCCGTTAAGCCCTATTTAAGGTTTCGAGACTTGGAGGAGTCGGGGGACTCAACAACAATATTCATGAAGTCACGAAATTCGATGCGCCATTTTGGAATTTGAGTTGTGGTCACAGGTAGTGGTCGCACAAAGAAGGATAGGGGAGGAGCTAGCAAGTGCTAGATCCCTGTCAGGATTTCAGAGATCGAGGAACCAGGGACGAGAAGTCAAGTGGGGCTCGCATACAGGAATCTCGATATCGCGAAATGCGATTGTGCCCTTTGTGGGTTAGGCCTGTGGTCGTGCCAGTGGTCATGTTGAAACAAAGTTTATTTTTCCTCTCTGAATCCAAATCTTCATTTTTCTTTGGTTAGGGAGCCACCCTTAGTTCTAAAAAAGAGTCAAAAAGTATTTTGGGAATTTTGGGTTTCAGGGTTCGGGTATTCACAAAGTATGTTTTTTAATGACAACCCCAAAGTCCCGGTACCAGAGTCTCGAAAAAGTGATTGTTTAAGAGGAATTGAACAGATTTTAAAGTAATGATTAAAAACGTTAAAGGCTTTCTAATCCTTTCACATTTTCTTTTTCAACCATCTCAACTTAAGAAACATTCCAAGTGTCCTGACGCGCTTTTCACGAAGTATATTTTAATCATGATTAATTAAAGTTTTAAAACATGCTTAACATATCGTTAATTAGTCCCGATTCGGGAAATCAAAGAGTCGATATCGAGTCTCCTTAAACCCCGATTCCCGAAGTCACAAAATTCTTAAAAGATAATGCTATGTTTATTAAGAAGTAAGAAGGTTTAATGATAATAGATCCCATCGCAATTTCGCGATTCCCGATACTCCAATACATGAAAAACAAAGACTAACCCCTGATCACGATTAATTAAAGGGTTAAAACAAGTGGTTAGCGCCTAAATAAATCCCATCGCAGTTTCACGATTCATGATTTACTTGTGTCATACCACTTGAGGACACGATGCTCGAAACTCCAAAACACGAAATCTCGAGAGAATTAAGCGCTTAAATGTAATTAACTTAATTTTAAAACGAGCATTAAGGGTATTAAATAACTTTTTGCATTTCGTTATTCGGGAGTTTTCGATGACATTCCTTTCGGAATCCCATTTTTGAATCGTCGATATGTGGGAGTATCTATAACGGATTAATGGAGATATTTTTGACATGAGTTACGTATCTCCAGGCGTACCATCCCCATTAAATCATCTAATTTTTGTCTCCTGTATCGGTATGCTAAATTTAAGACAGGTTAAAGGGAAATAAAGGTTTGTTATTTTTAATTTCATTTTTACTTTCAGACTAAGAGCAAGTTACAGGCAGAAGAACTCACACATTTCTTCTCTGCAATAGGTTTTCATTTTATCACAAACATCATGGCACCCAGAAAAGAACCTAAGAAGAGTGAGGAGGCAGGCAAAAGCTCAAATCCAGATGGAGATGTTATGTCCGACACTATACCACATGCTGTAGATTTAGTCAAATCCTGGAGGCATATTTTTGAAACCTTAGACTATGAGATTAGAAATTTCCCCAACGATTTCATAAATGAAAGGACTGAAAATAAAATCAGAGACATAGCAGAGTCTGAGCTTCAAAAAATAGCCACACGACCGAGAATCATGCCATACAATGACATGATAAGCTAGTCTTTAGAGAAAACCGACATTCAGACAAGGAGCATTCTAAACAACCAAGAGGTCGTCGTCGGATCGTTCAGACCCGAGCACATTCAAGTAATGTATAAAATGCCCCCTACTTCTAAATACATTTATAATTCTGAATTCGTAGCGGAATTTCAAAGAAAGGAATGTACAAAATGCAATCAAACGTATCTAGGTATAATCAAAGAAAGGTGGGTAATTCCAACGAGATTTAGAGCTGAGACTCATGGTAGTTATTCCAAAGCTCCATTAAATGAATACATGGTTTATATAGCTTTGATGCTATGTAGACTTTTCGGGAAGAAAAACCCTACCCATTTCCATGCAGAATGGGTGCCACTTATGCACGAAGTAGCCGAGGGTTACAGTTTCAATTGGGGTAAAATTTTATTAGATAATCTAACTAAGGATATTGTAGAGTACCAAACGACAAAATTGAAGGGCCGACCTGCATCTTTCTACATGTCTGCATATATTATGGATGTTATCTGTTACATGACTCCTTTCCCCTTGATGAATTGGAGCTGGAACCCAGCCTGGGCAGAGCCCATTCATGTTTATCACTCTAAACTATGGGAGGAGAATGTTAATGATTTATTTTATGAAATCTGTCACTACGTAGTGATACCTTTTCACCAAATCTTGTATGGTTATGCACCCCCTCGTATTTCAGAGCCAGTCGTGGGAAATATTAAGGTGATTGCAGATTGGTTTATTGAAGAAGGGTTTCTCCTATGTCAGAGTTTTCAGGTGCTCGATTCCTCCTCACACACTTCTGAAATTCCTTCCTAACAGACTGGTGTTCATGGAAGTGGCCTACCAAATAATAACAGGTGGCATCGACAAAGAATTGAAAGCAACTCAGAAGAAGTTCTGGCAACTTTTTCCTGTACAGATTGGGAAGTGTTCACTGCTTAACTTTTGTCATTCCAAGGTTGAAGCTGTAGCATTGGAAGACATCAAATTGGTAAATCTTTAACTCAAAAAACATGACCCTTATCAAATTGTAGGAAATCATCTTGCTCATTGCGGTATGAAAATGTATGAACATGAAGCTTCTCCCTGCAAAGACATGTTCAAGGGAGCCAAAACCTATGAGGAAATATTAGATAGAGTTTAGGCATTATCACCCGACCTATAGACCAACTTTCTGACTTTCTAGAAGCACATGCGAAGTAGTTTGCCGAAGATACTGCAGGGAGAATCAACGACTCCTCCTCCAGCTTAGGGAAGTACTCCCCCAGGTTTCGGATCAGAGGCTCATGATAAAGGGATTGCAGAAGAAAATCCAGAGAAAACTAAAGCATCTTCACAAAAAGCAGAATCTTCACAATCAAAGAATCCAGGATCTGAAACGAGTTCCAAATCTGAGATCCCTTCAAAGTCGAGTCAAACGATTCCTCCTTTATCATCAACTATTCCTACTGATATCCCTAAAACAACATGAGAAAATCAATCTACCAAGTTGGGTAGCCCTATTACATCATTGACTCCTTTACAGTCAACTTTTGGGACTCCTCACCTGGAAGCCATATATGCAAGTGACCTTACTCCCATCTCTAGAGAAGAGATACCTTCCTCTGATTAATTTTTCAGTAAGAAGAGGAAATCCATAGTAAAACATGAAATGCATCATAGAGAAGGAACAATGGTGAAGAAACACAGAGTGCTCATAGATGGGCAAAACCTAGAAGAGGAATATTTCGCCACATAAGTAGCAGGCTCTATGGGAGCTTTGGCGACGACCAATTTTTTCTTAGTTGACTGCCTCAGAACAAGGCTAAAATAGAAAAATCAAATGATAGCTCAGTTGCAGGACCAAATAAAGAACACAGAGAATAATATTCAAGAGGAGGTAAATCAAAGGGTTGAACACACCCGAACTGTGGACAAACAGGAAATGCAACTGTTGAAGTCTAGTTTAGATGAAGCGAACAAGCAGATGCAAGTGAGTCAAGTACATGTTATTCGACAGGAAGAATTAGTGAGACAACTATAGGCTGAGTTGAAGTCCATTAAAGGACAAGTTGTGAATATAACAACATTTCAAGCCCAAGCGCTAGAGGTACATGAGAAAATACAAGCAGAACAACAAAACATACTTTCTAAAATAGAAATCATTCAAAACTACTTCTCAAAAATAAGCCACTCACTGGATAATATTGTTTTGAGGGAAAAAGAGGCTACAATAGCTCACATTGCTTTTCAAAAGGTAGTAGCGTTTTCGGCTAGAGAGGAAGTACCAACCATCCCAAAGCTGACTTTAAAAGAATAGATCAGGGGAGACATCATATTAAAAACATGGGAGACCAATATTTTTGAAAACAGGAAAATGGCAAGAGAAGTTAAGAGAGAATGTGAAGAAGTGTTTGATCAGCTAGATACAAAAACACTAGGCATTGGTAAAGGTGACTGTTCCGGGCTATTATAATAGATCAATGTTGTAAGGCATCAACTGCATATCGAAGAAATTTGGAATGAATCCCAGCTCGAGATTTCACAATTGAAACAACTTGACATCACCCAAATAGATAAGTGGCTAATAAATCTGAATCTACAGTTGCAGTCAACAAAGTTTGAAAAGGTAAAGATTGAAGACAAGCTGCCCCAAATTCAAAGGAAGTTGTATATGTGTGAAGCAAAGGATACGATAGAACCTTCCAATATTTTGGTGCAGTTTCTAGACATGTGCGTTGAGTGTTATGGACTAGGCGAAGGAAGTGCTTCAAAGAAATGATGAAGTAACACATGTATGCTTATTTTTGTCCAACTGTTAGAAAAGTAAAAGTAACCAAGAAAACGATTCAAATTTGTATTCTGTAACCGTAGCACTGAGGAGATTAGGAGAATACCAACTGTCTAGGGTTGAAGATTTTCTTTGTATAAATACAATTTTGAAAGAGATACCAAGGGATTTTTCCTTGGCCGATGGTAGCAGAGAAATTTTTCATTTGAGAATTATACAAATGAAAATCGAAGACTCCAAATCCCGTTAAGTTTGAGTTATGTGTTCCTCTATTATTTCATATTTAACATCATTTATTACATATCTTTGATGAATGCTTAGCTACAATTTAGTACAACCTCTACTGTGATGATCAATTATTTTATTCATCTAATCGTTTACAATTTTTCCTCTGTAGCGGCTATCAGCAGGTACAAGACCTGTGAATTACTTAGATTTCTATATCTTATGCTTCATTAAATTTTCTCCTATCTATTTTCTTCTTCTGTCAGAAAGTGAGATTCTTCCTTGGTTGATGCCTCACCTTGTTCCACAACTTTATGTTTTCTTTCATTTCATGTATGGTTTTCAGTTTAACTCAGATATGGGAAATGACCTTTGATTTTGTTATACTATTAATTCAAAATTTTGGGAATCTTTCTTACATAATCTAAATAGAAACAACAACTTGAAAAACAACAAGTTTTTAAAACTCTTTTCCCTCCATGACTGTACCTATTATGAGACAACCCAATATCGAATCCGGTCTTTCAGACCAGACCAGTATCGATTTAACTCTTTTTAACACTATCTTAAAAACTGCTACCACTCGGGTTGAACTTGAACGTTCATGGGAAACCATTGAGTAGGACATTAGTGTCCAGGAACAATTGGAAGCTAGACAAAGACCACTTAGAAATCAGCCATAGTTCCTTTTCCCTTAAGATTTGTCCTTACTTTCCTTATATCATAGACCCTCTTATTTTCTGATGCCTATACTTTATACTTTCAAGCCTTAAGTATAAAATATAGAACAACAAGTCACATGGTAGAGAGTTAAGGGAGAAACCAACAATCTCACTAGGCTCCAAATCAGTGTTCAGAAATTCGGAGATTGAGGAGTCAAGAGGTAGCTCACCTATAGGAGTCCCGAACTAGCGAAACCTAAAATATATTTTCGGGAAGGTTATGGTCACATCAGTTGTGGTCACATGGGAGTGAAGCTCACGCTGGGTGTTCAGTGTTTTCTCGTGTAGGGTAGAATTCAAAAGAAAAAGGGACATGTGGATTGTTTGAGAGGTTCCAACAGGGAACCATAGAGCCATTCAAACTCAGATATGGGAACGATCCAGTGACTGGGAGGTCACAAAATCCCATAGGGGAGGGGGTTCTGCATCATTATTGTTGGTTGAAACCATAGGAGGAGTATGTTGGATACATATTACACTAAGATTCATCTAGTTTGCTAAGTTTACAAGTCATTTTGCAAGGGTTGCTAGGAGGAATATGAGTGTGTATACCCTCCTAGATTTTACCCTAATTTGATTAGCATATCCTATGGAGTAAGAGGATTTAAACCCCTAGAGACCTTGTTGATCCAAATTGTGTTTAAATATTCCATTCACCCAAATATTAAAATCACTAATATGAATTTTTCATTGGATATATAAAATACTTTCCTCGATAAACGTGAAAAATCATTCTTTTGAAATTGTCTAATTTAGAATCAATTCTATGCTTTGTATGCTTGGTTGAGCCACTAGGGAATCTCAATTTTCTAATTATTTCTCTCTTATGTTATAAAATTTCATATACAACCATTGAGGTTTCAGAAAACCTAAATCAAATCTTCAAATAACTCCTAACTCAACCATAAAAAATTGCTAGAAGTTTGCCCCTATTTTCTCCTAACCCTAGTGCACTTTTTGGGTGGATTACTTGTGATTTTTGGTGGCTGATTCCTATTCTATAATATCTTGTTTGTTACAAAAATAAGGCTGATAATTACTTCCGCAAAACTTGTTTACAATAACCTTACATTGTTGCTAAAGTTTTATGCTATCTTCTTGAGCTGAACTAGTCAATTTGCTAGCTTCTCTCTTGTACCTTTCACTAAGATTTGTACAACTTTATTTTGTAGCTATCATTATCATTTTGTTGCTGATATACATCATTGTTTACTTCTGCAATTAGGGACAACAATCTTAAATTTATTGTCCACCTAACATTACACACATATACTTGGCTTTTTCTTGTGTCTCGGGCAGGTACATCACTCTTTACAGGTACTCTTACCTCTTGGAAACATTTGGATACCACCAAGACCTTTCATCAAGCCCTTCCATACTTAGTATATTTAACTATAGGGGCTACACTTCCATCATCTCACTTTTCGTCTCATTTCCCCCTAGGGCCACCTAGGATTCCCCCCTTGAGGTGACCACTTCACCTCTAAAGTGACGTGAATACCCGCCTAAGTTGACAGTGGGTAGGTTTTCTCTTATTTGTCTCCATTTTGTGGTTGGTTCAGGATTTTTCCAACCTATAACTTGTGCGATGAAATTTTGGCGCCGTTGTCGAGGAGGATTTTGAATCCTTTTCTGAACCTTAACAACACTTTGGAAAGCTATCCCAAATCCTTTCCTTATCTTTCCTGGTGACTCCACCTAAAGGACATTCTGTTTCCAACTTTGATGAGCTCTTATTGAAGCTCATCTAGCAACTCCACCTTCCCAAGAACCCACATTTCCCTTTCTTCCCTTTTTCATCCTTTGATAAGCCTTGACCTCATCTAAGGACTCCATTGATGAACCTTTTCGGTTAATGGAATCATGGCACCATGGGATGAAACCTCATACATAACTTGTGATGCCTCGAGAAGGGAACTTTTACAAATGGAAAAGGAAAAGGTTTCTAATAAAGATGTCGAGGAAATGATGAATCATATAAAAGAATTATTTCAAAAATATGTCGAATAACTAGCCCTTGAGGATGAAGAAATGATTGAAGGAAAAATATATGAATAAATTCACCAAGAATATCTCGATGAATATCCAGACGAGACATTTGATGAAGATGAAGTGTTCATATCTACCCTTCCATTTGATGAAGACATCCATACCTTTGTTCCTCCTGCACATCAAGAAGAGAACACGAGGTGTTGTAATCCTTTTGAAGATCTTGATGACACTTTATTCCATGACTTTGGAAATGAAGAATTATTAGAGGAACCCTTGGATGTAGCAGATCCTTTTTGGAAAAAAAACAAACAAATCATCCTGCGGTAAGGATCAAGCCCCTCATGATGAAGAGGCGATGGAGGGGCATGTCCATAAAGAGAAAGAAGAATCCCGACGAATTGCAACATGTTGAGACATTGTTATCTTTGCTCCCTCTTGATGAAGGTGAGGTTGTCCAACCTTTCTCTCTTCATGTGCATGAAGTTAAAGAGGCAATTAGTCCCAATAGTGAATAAATTGAATATCTAGTTGAATCCACCCTGGGCTTTGCTCTTCCTGCACACAAAGACGAAGAGATGATCATTTTTAGTCGCACCGATGGTCTTGTGAAAGAAACCATGGATATTGTTGATGGTAATATAGACACTTTCATACAGATTGGGAGACATACATGGGATTCTAGTCATTTCATTTTTTATGGAGACCCCATTTACGACATTGAGGGTAGCGCTCAAGAAAGGGGGTTTGATTTTTCATCTTCAGGAGATTGGTATTCATGCATATATGATTCATATGTTTCGAAGCCTGATGGTGATATGGTTATATATTTTTTCCGTCCATTTGAGGATGATCTATCACATAATTTTCAGAGTGATTTTTAGTCATCCTTTTGGATTTGTGATACAAATCCTTTTGGGGATGCAAACTCGTTCTATGAGGACTTTCAACCAACTTCATCCTCACTTATAGATGAACACTAGGACGTGGACATCCCAGAGGAATCAAAGGATCACTCTACAAAGAGAAAGGGTTTTCATATGAAGAGACAACATTTTTTCAGTACTGAGTTGGTCCCTTACCTCATTTCTTGTTCTCAGAGAAATCATGGGGTCTTATTGGGATATTTTATGTTTTCTCAATATTCGAAAATAAGTGATCATGATGGGGATGAAGATGAGCCATCATCTACATATAGCATCCCTCTTAAAAGATGGATTGACTAGGCTTGTGGTTACATTTTCAAGTAAGATGATCAAGCTGATGGTTTCTATTTCCAGTAGGATTTCCTCCCTCCCACCCATCTCCATGAGTTTCATTTTACAATTGATTATATATCTATTTATGCTCATGATCATTTTTTGTTGGACTTATTTTTGTTATTTCACATGATTAAGCACAAAGGGAGATACTTTGATGAGATGATCAACCAGTGGCATTGGTTGTATGACTTCACCTGACATCATCTATCTCCTGATCTTCAGGGCCCCAAGGCCCCATGTAAGTAGGTAGTTCCTATTTCTTTCCTTGCATTTGAATATTGATTTTAGTTTATATGCATTTCATATTTCATTTTTCTCTACTTGCATATTGATTTCATGCTTAGTTTATTTTTTTTTGAAAAAATGCTAAAATTTTCTTTTAGATTAGTTTCATTTTTGGTTTTGATGTATATGGATAAAGGGTGATAGAACCACCCTAGATTTTATAGTGTTTTGTTTCAGTGTAGGCACATCTATACCATGAGATGTTGCGATTAGCATGCACTCTATGACGAGCAAATGTCCTCAAGTAGGAGCCAGATATTATCCCCATTTTGTGGGATAACTAAGGAGATGATGTCTCGAGGCCCTCAGGTTGTAGACATGGAGTCCCGAGAGACAACTTGACCAACAATGTCCACTTGCATAGATGGAGACCCACCTCGCCACCACAACTCTAGGTTGATGTTTAAGGTATCCATCACATCAGCTGACCGATGGATGACATTGGGTCTTACTCCATGAGGTACAAGTCAGGTATTATTGTGAGTGTCATTTCAATATTTGAGGCATTTAAGTTTGTTACATCTATTACTTCTTTTGATTATGTGATATTTTCTTGGACATTGTTCTCTTTTCCTTGTTTCACTAGGTTGACATTGCACCCTAGTAAGTGGGTCACCCTTAGGGATATGTATTCTATTGGGAGGTCCTTTTGATGAGTCATCGTGCCATTACTGACCATACTTGCCACTTTCCACACTTCATCTTGTCATCTCCTCACCTTTTGGGTTTTTTGGGTGTACTGAACTAAGAAGGGGTTGTCCCTCACTTCATGGGAATAAGGGGATGAAGGTCTAGAGGCTTGCGGCTGGAAAAAGATAAAATCCTAATTATGAACCTTCTAGATGCTCTCCCAAAGAGGTATTAAGAGCAATGAAAATATTCTCCTAAAAAATCAAAGATCTACAAAAGCAAATTAACATTATATAAATGTTCCCACTTGTTGAGGTCTGTACACTCATGCATTGTCCCTTTCTTTCCTTGCATATGGCACTTTGTGTACCTCTAGCTTCAAGTGGCCTTGTCATACTTCCACCCAAGTTAATCAATTCCCCAATAGGGAGTACCTAAGGTTTTGGATTATTAATTAATCAATGGCAATGAATGAGCTTGGAAAAAGTATGCATTGAAAATGAAGGTGCAACACACCCTCTACAAAGGCACCCATAAGTGAGACACTACAAGCCCTTGTATGTCATGAACCTCATGCAAAAAATTATTCCCCTCATCCATAACACATCATAAACATGACTTAGAGGGAGGTCCCCTTGGGAAACACCCCTAAACTTGAGAGATGATTCGCCCAATAGGTTGTTTTGTTAACCCTCCCACACTCAAACTTGGTAAATTGCATAGGGTATTTGAGCATTAGTTTATTTTGATGAGGTGGTTTGGATGTACATGCTTGAATGGATCTTTTATTGATTTTATTTTCTCATCATGATGCTTTGAATTGATATCCTTGGAGGGCATATCCATTTGTCTTTGCAGGACCCAGTTGATAGACATATTTGGAGCAACACGTCTAGCTTGGGCTTCCATGGGACTTGAAGCCCACATGTTGGATGCTGAGGGCCCACATGCCAGATCACTGAAACATGCCTTTGGAGGCTTAAATGTCATCATGGAGGACCTAATATAGACCCTACCACCCAAACGTTTTGATTGAAGGAGGAAAACCACCACTTTCTTGAGGCTTGATGTCATAGAGGGGCTAGAGTTTGGTGGTGATGAAGTTGCTACTTGACACTTGGCATGATTTGGTGGGAGGATACTTGAGGATGATATAGAGCATGATAGGGAGGATTGATGAGCCCCAAAAAACTCAACCTTCTAGTCCAACGACTTTCTTAAAGGGTCAAATCGTTACCCTTAGAGGGGTGACGTCATTTTAGGGTTTTTATTGTGCACTGTTTTAAGATTTAAATTTGAATTAAAGATGAATTATTTGTGTAAAGGGGAAAAATAAGGTTTTTTTCTCCCTTATTTTGTGTTTACCCTATCTTATGTGGAAAAACTATGTTTAAGACATTTTGTATAAATAGAGATCATTTGAATCTCATTTAAGATCATAACTCTCCCTTTGTGAGAAGTACTTGGCTGAAATTTTCTCTATACTTGAGGATTCTTGGTGTTTATCTCTCTTGAAAATGATTTTTGGTGCATATATTAATGAATGGATGAGCTAAGGTGGTGAACACCTCTTGAAGGTTTGCTTTCTTGCTATTGGATGGTAATTTGCTTGGTGAACTAGGGTTTGATCTCTCTCTTTCTTGGAATTGATAAGGAAAACTCTGCATTTGTTAGCTATTTATTTTTGTTTCTTGGTTATTCTTGGTTTAAATACTAGGAGGAGTATGTTGGATACACCCTCCACTAATATTCATCTAATTTTCTAAGTTTACAAGTCATTTTGCAATGGTGGCTAGGAGGAATATTGGTGTGTATACCATCCTAGATTTTACCCTAGTTTGATTAGAATACCCTAGGGAGTAAGAAGATTTACACCCATAGGGATATTTCTGATCCAATTTGTGTTTAAAGACTCCATTCACCCAAACATTAAAGGCACTAATCTGAATTTTGCATTGGAGATATAAAATTCTTGCCTCAGTAAACATGAAAAATCATTCTTTTGAGATTGTCTAATTTGGAATCAACTCTATACTTTATATGCTTGGTTGAGCCACTAGGGCCTCTCAATTTGCTAAGTTTTTATTGATTCTGTTATAAAATTTCATCTACAACCATTAGGGATGAAAAACCCTAAATAAAATCTTCAAATAACTCCTAACTCAACCATAAAAAAATGCTAGAAGTTTGCCCTTATTTTCTCCTAACCCTAGCACACTTTTTGGGTGGATTACTTGTGATTTTTGGTGGCTGATTTCTCTGCTGTAATAAATTGTTTGTTACATCCATAAGAATTATAATTAATTTTGTAGAGATTTTTTACAATATCCTTATATTTTTTCTAAAGGTTTATGCTATCTTCTTGAGCTAAACTAGTCAATTTGCTAGCCTATCTCTTGTACCTTTCAATAAGCTTTGAGCAACTTTATTTTGCAGCTGTCACTATCATTTTGTTTTTGATATACAACATTGTTTACTTATGCAATTAGGTAAAATAAACTTAACTTTCTTGTCCACCTAACATTATATGCATATACTTGGTTTGTTCTTGTGTCTTGGGCAGATACATCACTCTTTACAGGTATTCTTACCTCCTTGAAACCTTTGTCTACCACTAAGACTTTTCATAAATCCATTCCACACTTATTATATTGACCTATAGGGGATACACTTCCATCATCTCAATTTTCGTCTGATTTCCCCCTAGGTTCACTTGGGATTCTCCCATTGAGATGACCACCTCACCTCTAAAGTGACGAGAATACTTGCCTAAGGTGACAATGGGTAGGTGTTCTCTTAGTTTTCTCCATTTTGTGGTTGGGTCTGGATTTTCCAAAAATACAGCTTGTATGATAACAAGGTTCTCATGGACCATAAACTGAAAAAGATACCTGGAAGACAAATGAAAATATTTAAGGGTCAGGTGTAGGTTTCACTGGTTGATGGGAACCAAAAAGGAAAAATGACAATTGAATGAAGAAGAAAAATGGTGAAGGTAAGAACAAGGTTGCTACTTGACTTACTGCGATGGAAATTTTGAACCCTTTTAATGCCTTTTACATCTTATTTTATGTTAGCACTCTGTAATTCCCAGAGGTTGTTAAGGGAAGAAGAAATTACCAGAGGTAACTTACCAAAACCACTTTTGAAACTGGGATCTAGCCCTGTCAGTTTTAGAGAGGGATCTCTCTATATGATTTAGATCTATTTGAGTTTTATATATTAGGCTAGTTGTAATAATCTGAGTCAGTTGTTTTGTTTATGAAGATTGGTTGAAGTATTGCATTAAACATCCATTGGGCTATGGGGTCTGTGTTAAATATTAATATCATATTACAACTTTTATAAGATTTCTTCACAGCGAAAGATAGTAAGAATGTTGGATCTATTAAGATCAAATGTGGTGGAAAGATAGAACATGTGAGAAATTCAACTAAGCAAAGAAGAAATTAAGAATATCTTCACTTAATGTCAGATGAAATAACATGCAGATCGATAAAGACCAGAAATAGAGTGCACGAGACAAATTATGTTCATTAAATTTCTTTAAACGATTAGAAACAAAAAACAATATGATTTACAGAGCAAGATAAACATTACCAACATCCAAATGAAAGAATCCTGTGAATAGCCATTTTATTACTGGTCGATCTTCTAAAAAAGATTACAAAGATAGCTTCCTGGGTGAAAAAATCAACCCTCAATACTTCTAAGTGAGAAGTATTTATACAATAGTTACATCTGATCCTGTCATTAATGACTAGGATATGGTGGAGAAAAAATCTAACTAACTAGATTACAAATTACAAAATAATAGGACTCTTGATGATCTATTCGAATCCTTGGTGCTGATTCTGAGGAAAGTAGTTGGTGATTAATTGCTTTGACTTGAATGTTCCTCATGCTGACTCAGATGTCCACATCAACTCTACTCGAGCAAATCACATAGGTCTTCCCATCTCTTTTGACTAGGGATGGAAACCTTGAGTAACCTCCTATATGTTTCATCCATCTCAGTGTACTTGAAAAATGTGGGCTTTGTGATGAAAATGTATTTTATTTCATGTTGGATGCTCAGGTCCAACTGTAGAGTTTCCAATAAAGCCTCGCCAGTTATGCTCCCTTGTATGCTTGCAAATATAGAACCATATTTCACTACTGTGAGGATCTTCTGTTTGTAGTCTGACATAGTAATAAGCTTATCATTGATCACAAGTAAACCTGGAAGACCCTTCTTGTGCAGTGAATCAACATTTCTGAAAAATATCTGCACTCTAATTTCCATTGTCTGGGCCTTCTCCTCCAATTGCAACATCAATCCTTTCTTGATCAAAACATTCTTTACCTCAAGGATTGTCTCTATCCTATCTTCAATTTCCAATGCCTCCATCTCTTCTTTGGTATTGGAGTTCAAGAACTTGATGATTTCAGTGGCCTCTGTAGGCCTCTCTCCCAATTCTTCCCTTATCTTGTCAATGGCTTGTCTAGCTCTCTATACCATTTCATGCTATTCAAACACAATTTTTACGAGTTGAAAAATATCTGTCATTGACTTGTTGATGTCCATCCATATGTTTTCCTTGGCTTCTGACAGTGTTTTGTCCATGACTGTCTCCTTCTACAACTTCTGTATTTCCTGAGTGAGTCTCTGTGACTTGTGCATCTCTGTGTTGTAACTGGACTGGAACATGTATTTCATTTTCTAGAGGTTTTTGATCTCTTCTTGCAGTCTTTTGATTTATTCTCCTTGCAAACTCATGTCCTCCATTGACTTTGCCAATTTATCAGAAGCATATGAAACTATCACTGGGACGACCGAAGGAATGTCTGTTGTAGTTGCTGTTGATGTTGTACTGATTCCTATGAGAGGGACCGCCTCTAGTGGGATGACAGTCATTGGCACACTCTGTTCCTTCTCTTTGACCAACTTATCTAGCTCAGCCTCCATTTCCTTAATCTGGGCATTCTGCTCCATTATCAGTTTTAACATTTCCTCTTTGTGGCCTTCACTCTCAACTATTTCCTTTGTTTGTGAATCTTCAGTGGATGAGAGTTTCAGTTGTTTCATCAAAGATTCTATGTCAACATTTTTACTGTTTAGTAGTTCCTCGACTACTTTAACATTTGATGGATTATATCCAATTTTCAATACCAGCTCCTCCAGAGATTTGATCTTGTTATCCTTGGCTAGAGAAGATATCTTTTCCAGCTTCAACTAAGACTGAACATTGTTTAAAGAGACCCGCAATTTTGCAGCATTCATGGAGGTATTTTCCAGGGTGGAGAAAATCATCTCCCCAGTTTGTCTGTGCATATCCATTTCGTCAGCTGGATGCACCTCTTTTACATCAAATTCAAAAGTTTCCCTCTTGTAATCAGAAATTGCCTTGGGGTGAGGAACCTGTGATTGCAAGAATGCCATGTGAATCCTTCGTTTCTCTGTGCCAAAGGAAGATAGTAACCTTTGATGTTCTTTTGATGTCTTCTTCCAAAATTGTGCATAGGTGTTGTTGGTCACCAACTCGTTCTTCTTTTTGATCAAGTTATACTTTAAAAATATGTTGAGTCTTGTAGGCTCCTGTGGGGATTTAGTTGACAATGTGGTATCTATTTGTTTCCTGGATGAGGAAGTGGACATTATTTGCTGGCTACCTGAGAAGAGTGATGAGTGTGGTCCCTCCATAA
This sequence comes from Picea engelmannii, assembly GCA_009831015.1. Taxonomy (NCBI): domain Eukaryota; kingdom Viridiplantae; phylum Streptophyta; class Pinopsida; order Pinales; family Pinaceae; genus Picea; species Picea engelmannii. Next base: position 200,013 of record ML800874.1, read on the forward strand.
CTGTGGTGGACTGAGTTTCTTCTTCTCTGTACCTGTCAGGTGTATGACTGGTCTTGGGCCTCTTCCTGTAGACTTGGAAATCTTCTGTTGAGACTTCTGTGACTGCAGGAGAGACTTATTTCCTTGATATTTTATCTTCTTGTACTTGTGGAGTGCTGGTATGTGAAATGCTGGTAGGTGAAGGCTGTTTTTCAGTGTCTAGCAGAGTATTTTCTTCCCACTCTGTCTAGTTCATGAATGTTTCAATATCAGGTTTGGGCACATGCGCATAGGGAGAAATATTGTTTTTAATCCTGGTTTCTACAATAATTCCACAAGGGTCATAGTGCCATGGGAATCTCAGTCTGAACTTCATTCCTTTAACATATTATTGGCTTCTTCCCCTGCAACTATGTTGTTGAAAATGAAAGAACCTATCTGACCTTTGATCCTGAACCACTACTTCTTCTTGAATGCCACAAAATGAATATCATCAGAATTGATCATTTGTCTGATGTATTCCAAGGCGAATATTCTGACAGGAAATTACTTTTGTAGCTTATAGGGAGATAATTCACACCCATATACCCTGATCTCTATATGGTCCTGGTAAAGGTACCAGTCCCCTCTTTTGGCTAGGTCTGATAGGTGTATGATCCTATGGACTTTCTCATTAGTTCTTGGTTCTGTTATGTTGCTGATAATGCATACCACTAGATAGTAAAACTGGTCAATGAACTGTTTGAAGTTAAAATAAGATGAGTTCTTCCTCACAATCGATGTCCAAGAGGTCACAGGTTGAGGATTACCATCTTGATCCAACTTCTGGAGGGAGAAGGATAATTTGTCTGCTTGGAAGAAGAGGAACATGTACACCAATATTGAAGAATACCTGAACATACCTTCTGTGGAAAACTTGAAGAGCTATTCATGGATGTTGTCAGCCAGCAATTGGTTGTAGTCAAACTGTGTAGTATCCTTTTCCTCAGTGGAGAAAATGGATAGAAAACCCATAATGGGTTCATCTACCCATTCATCGGAATAGTAACCTAGCAGGCAACATAAGGATGAGATTATTTGGTTGCATTTGACTGAGAAGATGGAAGAATGATATGGGGGGTTATTCTTGGGTAATTGAGAATTTTCAGGTAGGAAGAGTTCAAATATTTGATCTCTCTATGGGAAAGACAGTTTCTGGTAGAGCTCGATCAAGATTTCAGTGGAGAAGGGGGAGGCATAATCATTTATGGGTATTTGCAGTATTTGATTTATCGTTTCAGGGATGATGGTGAAAATAGTTTCTCTAGACGAAGAGACAATGGCCCTTTGGCCGGGAAGAGAGTGAGATTGGGATTTCAGGAAAAATTCAAGGAAATGGTATGTCTGGGGAAAAAGGTATAGTGGGAGATTGGATTCCTAGAGTTCGATCTCGTCGCTCTGATCCAAAAAATATCCTTGAGCCAGAAGTGTAATTCGAAGAAGTCAAATTCACACTTTGGCTCTGCAATTAAATAATATTTATCGACCAAGGGTATGCGATCCAGGTCAACGGGATGAGGGAGGAAAGGATTTTCTTCAGTTTCGGTGGCTTTGGACTTGGGCGCCATGATCAAACTGATACCTGCAAACGAAAAAAGGTGTAGTTTGTGGTTACCAGGTGTAATGGCGCTTATTGACCGTGAGCTTGGTGGTGGTTAGCTAGAAAATGGGAAACATTGGCGTCTCTTGTGTCTGGATCGATGAACAATGCATGCATGGAGAAATAACGAAGTTAAATGGTGGAACAGGGTGTCCATTATGGAGTAGATGGTGAGTTGGATGGGTAATGGTCATGTACGACGACATTGATTTGACAATGGGCATATAGGTGTGAGGTGCTAAACATTGAATGGCCAACAGGTGGAAGGGATGTGACGAGAGACAGGTGAGTGGAGTGTGACGTGTAGGTAGGGTAGTGGAGTGTGGCGGTGAAGTGTGAAGGTGGTATGGATGAGTGGTTTGGTGG
>ML800874.1:202002-232870 GCA_009831015.1 Picea engelmannii
TGTGGTAGGCGGTAAGAGGGAATGAGCGAGGGGGATTCGAGTAAACGTGAACTTGACATGTTATGAGGGGCTTGTGCCTAGAAAACCACCAACTCAGACCCCCCCCCACCGTTAAAGGTAGAAAGGTCGGGGGGTCCGATATTCATTGCTGACCGTAGATCTGAGCACACTTTGATCAACCACTGAGATTAGTGCACCTTTTAGCCACAACGCCCCAAAGGTGTCACATCCCGATAAACTTGGGATAAAAAACATGTTGTGGGTCTTTGTAGTTCCCCTTTCTTTATTTTGTCACCAAGGGGTCAAAAACACATCATTTTAACTCAAACCAAAAGCATTTAATCAACTTTTAATCAATATTTTATTGAAACAAATCATACTAACCTATCTCCTATTCTAAGTACCTAACACATTAACCTAGATTAAACTATTGGGTTAACAATTATTCTAACCTAATACATTTGGCTAAGTTTAGACTGTTTAGCCAAATTTATTCAGTATCCTATCTAATTAGGCTAAAATTAAACTATTTAGCCCAATTTATTCACTATTCTATTTGCATAAATTTAAAGGACTTGATCATGGTTAGACAGTATGAATCAAACCAATCTTATTCCATGGGGTTTTATATTTTTTCTCTTTTCTCTTTTTATCTTTTTATACCCTCTCTTGATTTTTTATATTTTTGATTTTTCTTTCTTTTCTTTTCTTTTATTTTCTTTTTCTTTTGTAAATCATTTGTAGAATAAAATATTATTTACAACAAAAATACAACTAGAGGAAGAGATTCTAATCACCATGTGATTCCTATGAAACATAGGGTTATAAGAGTAAGACCTATGTGCTTTGCTCGAGTAGAGGTGATGTGGACATTCGAGTTAGCATGAGGAACAATCAATTCAAAGCGATGAATCACCAACTACTTTCCACATAATCAACACTAAGGATTTGAACAGATCATCAAGAGTCCTATTATTTTGTAATTTGTAATCTAGTTAGTTAGATTTTTTCTCCACCATATCCTAGTCATTAATGATAGGATTAGATGTAATTATTATATAAATACTTCTCACTTAGAAGTATTGAGGGTTGATTTTTGTGCCCAGGAAGCTATCTTTGTAATCTTTTTAAGAAGATTGATCAGTAATAAAAATGTTATTCACATGATTCTTGCATTTGGATGTTGGTGATGTTTATCTTGCTCTTTTAATGTTTATCTTAATCTGTAAATCATATTGTTTTATGTTTCTAATCATTTAAAGAAATTTAATGAACATAATTTGTCTCGTGCACTCTGTTTCTGGTCTTTAGCGATCTGCATGTTATTTCATCTGACATTAAGTGAATAAATTCTTAATTGGTTCTTTGCTTAGTCGAATCTCTCACCTGTTCTATCTTTCCACCACATTTAATATTAATAGATCCAACATTATTACTATCTCGCCCTGTGAAAAAATCTTATAAAAGCTGTAATCCAATCTTAATCTTTAACACATACCCCATAGCCCAATGGATGTTTAATGCAATACTTCAGCCAACCAATGGATGTTTAATGCAATACTTCAGCCAATCTTCATAAACAAAACAAAAAAATCAGATTATTACAACTAGCCTAATATCTAAAAATCAAACAGATCTAAATCATACAGACACATCCCTCTCTGAAAATGGTAGGGCTAGATCCCAGTTTCAAAAGCGGTTTTGGTAAGTTACCTCTGTTAATTTATTCTGCCCTTAACAACCTCTAGGAATTATAGAGTGATAACATTTTGTAGTCTTATCTTCATCTTCTTGAAACTTATTTTTAGTTAAGGTTTTATGTGTCCCTTTGTAAATTTGAACTCTGAAATTCATGACACCCTCTGGGACCCAGTTTATAAGTTTATGAATTTCTTTTAATAAACGATTTTCTAAAAATAACTTGTTTCCAAGCCAAAAAATAGTCCCGAATATAATTTCATTTTAGGGTATGAAAACTAATATTTTATCCTTTGAGATCACTTTCAATGTGTTCTTCATCTCATTACCTTTTCAACAAGCTCTCGTTTTCTCAAATAGGATGTTAGGATCAAAATTTATGAGCTCTGGAAGATGGAGACTCAACCACCGTTGATCTGTCCTCATGAAATATGGGCTTTTGATTTGCAAATTTGACTTTATTTATCCCACATGCATTGTGGGATTGTTTGCATGACATCTTTACAAAGAAATGTCATCTCCATTTTATTTGTGAATGAAGTAGAGAGAACCATAGAATTCCATGTACCTTGTGCACATAGTATCTTTTGACCGCCACATCATCACCTGATCATCATGCCAAGTCACTATCAAATCATCTCTATCCATGCATGTGTCACCCGAGGGAAGGTCCACTTCACTTCCATGTGTCCACTCACTTCCATGTGTCATTGAGAGGTGTATCCCAAAATAAAAAAAAGTAAACTTAAGATAGAAAATAATATTTGAATCAAATAATATTAAAAAATTAAAAAAAAGGTTGGCGGAGTTAAGCGAAAGTATAGAAATGGAAATGGAAATGGAAATGAAATATGAAATATGGAAAAAGTAAAATGGAAATATGGAAAAGTAAAATGGAAAAAAGGAAAAGAAAAAGGAAAAGGAAAAATGAAAATGGATATGGATAATGGAAAATGAAAACATGTATATGAATATGAAAAAGGAAATTGTTAAATGTGGAAATAGTTAAATATGTAAAGTGATAAAAATGAATAAGTAAAATAGCATGGAGAGTAATGTATGTAATGTGAGGGTAGGGTAATAATACTTAGTCAAAATTTCGAAAATGGAGGGGAAAATTTAGTGAATAGAGGAGGAAAAATTGGTGATAACTTGGGCATATGACCTTTGTTTTCAATTCTGTAAAGTGTTGGATGAAGCTGACACATAGGGATATTCAGTGAGAATTTGGACATAAGTAATTTCCTTTTTTTTAGTATCTTTTTTTTTCTTCTGTTTTGTTCAAAAGATAAACCATCTTTGTTAGTCTTTCATGATGAACATGTGATGGTTATTTGACACTTTTCAAATTTGAAAAAAAAAATGGTCTCCATTTGAAATAATCATAGGTTCATATATTTACCCCAATCACTTAGTTGATGGGTTTCAAGAAAACACATCAACACAACATATCCTCCAACAAATAATAAACCATAATTAATAATAATTTGGCTGGAACTTGCATTCTAGTTAACCCAACTAAATACACTCAAGCTGATTTAAAAATTGTTGGGTCTTCATGATCAACATGTGAGGGTTATTTGGCACTTTTCAAATTTGAAAAAAAAATGGTCTCCATTTTAAATAAGCATAGGTTCATATATTTACCCCTATCACTTAGTTGATGGGTGTCAAGAAAACACATCAACATAACATATCCTCCAACAAATAAGAAACCATAATTAATAATAATTTGGTTGGAACTTACATTCTAGTTAACCCAACTAAATACACCAATCTTGACAAATCCATCTAAGGTATAGGTAAGACAAGAGGTAGTGCCTTTCAATAGAGACCTCAATATTGGATTTTTTTTGTAATTGGCTAGGAAACTAAGCTCATTGTTCAAGGCATAGAGATATGTTAATGTGCATAGAATATCATTTGCTAAATTGAAAAATCACTAGATTGTGCTAGTTTAGGCAGAAAGCTTTAACTAGGGACAAAGTCACCTATATATATGTTCTTTATATGATTTTGAAGAAGTGATTGAGATAAATTGAACATGTATATGAACGAAACCTGAAAATCAACTGTCAATTCTAGAGTCAAAATATTGGCCATAAGGTTTAGGAGTATTAAAATGAAAATTCAAGGAGGCGAAGAAAATGCTGTGTTGAAGAATTGACCCTATGTTAGGGAGATATACACATTTGAATCATTGGCAATATTGTTTGTTGGTCAATGAAACTATGTTACAAACCAAACACAAGCTATTGCATTATTTTCAGAGATAGAAGTTGTAGGGGAGTTGACACCTATAAGTGGAACATAGTTGCAATGACTAAAATTGGTCATTTAGTATAAGAAGGGGGCATTGAATAGAGTGGATGAATTCTTCTCCATATTTCTCAATAAATTTTATAATTTTATTACTGGATTGATCATGACTTCAATTGTGTGGTTGCTGACTAGAAGGGGGTTGTCACTAGTTAAGAAGCATAAATGCTATTGTTCGAAAGACTATCTACAAGCTAAACACTTTTTCTGTTCCGTAGACACAACTTTAATTGGTAATATAGATCACATTGCTCCAAGTTGTTGATTAGTTTGGAATAAGACATTGATATATATACAAAGGTGCCTCTATTGGCATAAATAGGGCTATATCTAGCAATCATGAAAAATTTGGGCTCAAGGATAACTAAATAGGGGTCAATAGATCAGAAAATATAAACATTAAGGGAAATTTGAGGTCTAAAATAGGTCTCATAAGAAAAACAATAAAATAATAGTTATGATTTTTCAAAGAGAAATAAAACTATTTTTTTAATCATATTTTCGACTTATCTCCTTATAAGTTTACTCAAATTTAAAATGTAAGCACTCGTTGGATGAAGAATTAAACTTTACATCCAATGAGTACCCAATATGCATACTTTTGATAGACCCACAATGACACAAACTAGAAATACATTAAAAAACGCGTTTCTTGCACATTGAGATAAATTGGAAATACATGAAAAAACATGTTTCGTTTCTTTTCAAAAAACACGTTCTAGTTATCTCACTGTGGGTCTATCAAAAGTATGCATAGTGAGTACTCTTTGGATGAAAAATTCAATTATTCATCCAACAAGTGCCTACACTTGAAATTTGAGTAAACTTACAAGGAGATAAGTAAAAAATATGATTAAAAAAATAGTTTTCTTCATTCCCTCTAAATATATTTACCCTTATAGTTGACTTCATCATCTTGAATCCTATTGGTTTTTTTAAAGTTGAGTTATATAGTACATTTTTTGTTTTGAGACCCATTTTTTACTTCAAAATTCCCTAATGAAACTCGGAATGAATTGACAAAAAATTGAAAAGCTAGGGAAATAAATTGTAAAAAAACATTAGGGGGGAAATAGGAAAATTGTTGATTTATTGGTGATTTTTCCACTGACATGTAGTAAGATTTGTGAGGGATTATTGACTTTGTAGATTTTTTCAAAAACTGGTTAACAAGAAGCTAAGCCTCTTACATATTTTGATAACTTTTTAGATTTAGAGTGTTCTAGACACCCACTGTTTAGTGGTCACTGATTGTAATCTCTAGTCCCATTGACCTGTCAACTAGTCATATGTGGACATTGATAAAATTATCTTATCTTATCTACACACATTTTCCAACACCACCTAAACCATGGAATCTATTTTTTGGGAGGCTTTATTGACCTCATTAAAATTGATTACATTTTAGTTATATTGGTAAATATAACAAGATGACAAAGTAAGAAGATCATAATAATGTAGTAGATCATCAAATTTCTTTTCAATCATGTTTTGGTGATTTTTCAAATGTTGACATCTTCTATATCAGGGAGGGAACTAGAGGAGAGCATTGTCTTTCACTTGCAAACTAATGTAGAAGCAGAAGTAGGGAACATAATAGTGATGTATAAGTAGAAGCACGTAACATAATAATGATGTAGTTGATAATGTATTGTCATTGGAACTTTAACCAAATCATCTTAAAGGTGCTTAAGGATAGTGCATATACTGTATGGTAATGATAGAGAAATACATAGGTGCACTACTATATAGACTTTGAGGCTTTTTGGATTCCAAGATCAAGTAACAGTGGATATGGTTTACTCAAACCATTGTATCAAATAATAGATAGGAAGAAGTTGCATGGAATATTGAGAAGTTCATGAATTTCATGTTAGGGATGTACATTGAGAGGTGTATCAACTTAAATGTAACTTTATAGAAGTACAATGATTGACTTGGAAAATCCTTGGGTTGGCCATCACTTCAAAGTTGGACATTAAGTGTGATTGGACTAACCAAAGAAATATATAGGAAGAAAAACTTGAAAATTAGGCCCCCACAACATCACCCATTTCATATAGTGATGTAAAGAGGTAATAATGCCTAAAATTGGATTCACCACCATATTTGGGCATATCTCTAGCATTTTTTTGTGGATCAACTCAATTTGTATTAACTGTCAAGGAAGATGAAGGTAGTTGGATTAAATTGTTGGAGATAGTTGCCTTGATATTGGGAGATAGACAAACTGTTAGGACATCACATTGCAGATCAAGGAGAATCAAGCTAAAAATTGAATTTGCAAATTGTATTGAGTAGGAAAATGAGGGTAATTTCCTTGACTCACAAGTTGTATACCGAAGGCCAACTCTGTTGTAGGAAAATCTCCCTGCGGATAGGTAGATTGCCTCAAAGATCTAGACCCTAACTCTAATATAGAAAGTGCTTACCATGGACACTGACTTCCTTTCAGATCTACGCAAGCTAATACATGAGAAGGAAGGATGATAGAGGTACCTTTTAATCGACGTTTGTCCCTGCACGCTCCAAGTCGAATTCTGAACTCTCGCTCCTCGATGAGTCCTGTAGACAAACAAAGTACGACCACTTCCTACTCTATTGATGTTAGCTTGAAAACAGATCTATCTATCAACGATAAGTTCATGTAAAATCAGAGACAAACTAGAAAGAAACAGGCCAATCGTGTCATATTAATGAGAATGACGACAACAATACTTACAATCGTAGATGCGAATGCGGAAACTTCATCAAGTCCCCTTTGTCTAACCCTTTCTCGACAGATCCACAACCTGGATGATAGCAGCTTCACTGATCACTCTCCTTCAGCTGACTGTGTGTTTCCTATGAGATCATATGTTTCATGCTAGCAATTCTTCCCCCTTTTCACCATCATAGAGCCTGCTTATATAGGTTAAGAGAAGCTTAACCTCTTGAGTTATCTTTAGAACAAGTTGAGGGATTCCCTCCTTGGATTAGGGATCTCTTGATGGAACCAAGAATTCGAATGCAACTGCCTTCCAAACTTGAAAGATCCTCCCCTTATTCTCCTCAATGGGCCAACTACTGCCTTAGATTAGACAATGCTCCCTCAAAAGGAGCATCAGCGCGCTATAACGCTTCCTAGGAAGCTTGAGGGGAGCACCATCTCTCCAAGGATGGATAACGATCCTTCAGAGGGGCAGATAAGCGTTATAACGCTCCCTGAGACCTTATAGGGGAGAGCCAACGCTCCTTAGGCTGATGTAGGGGAGCGCTCACCTTCCAAACCCTTGTTTAAGAGCTCCTTTCATGTGATAAAAGTTACTTGACTTCAGTTAATCATTCTCCTTCCTCTAAATCAAGTGTCTGAGTTATTCTAGATGTCTCCTTGGTGTTGTCATCATGGCAGTATGCTTTGTTTGATGTTTACGACACTTGTGAATGACATGCGACACTTGCGACAGTTGAGAGGATCATGCAACACTTACGACACTTATCGAAGTGAGTAATATTGAGGTGTAACAGATTGCCCCCCAAAGTATGAAGTTAGAAGATGCGAACTGATAACTGAAATGATTTGTAGACGTTCAAGCAAGGGTATAGACTCGGAGAACCTGACGGAAGCTGCACACAAAACATCCAACAAATATCATGGCATATTTCAAAACCCAAGGCAGGCATACCTATTCTTGGGTGATCAAGACTTGCGATATATGGCCTCCATAAAATACACTGCGGATCCATAATTGTATTGATGAAAAGGTATAGCCACCGGGAATACAATGTGGATCTATACTCTGATGACCTGGACTAATTGTAGCCATGAAGAATACACAGTGGATCTATGAGGTGACAAGACATAGCCATGACCAATACAAAGTGGATCTATGTAACAGTGTATGCATCATTTGTCCAAGAGAAACTCCTTCGCAACCTAGGAAAAATATATATCAAAGTGATTACTCGACCCAGGGTCTTCTTACCGATCCCAATGTGGTACGATTCTAACCATATGAATAGATGTCCTAATGTCGAACATGGCAGAAGCCACTTGATTACCGGTCAATGGTGTGAACCGTTAACAAGTGCGAGGGAGATCACCATTAATGTCAATGATTCCCAAGGTACCCTAGTACATTCCAACAAATGCGAATGGATGAGATGGATTCGAACATCTGTTGAATCATCCGATCAGAGGTCAATGATGTAAACCTACTGTCGAATGTGAGGAGGCCTGCCATTGAGGCATGCAAGTCCCAAAGTAATAACTTGTTTCTAAGCCTAATTCCCGGATAATGTGCTGAGGTCGACAGGAATAAGCTCGTCGAAGGAGGGCCTTGATGTATCCCCCATCAACGACATGAAACAAACATGGAGATGTAATTGGCAGATCAAATGGACATGGACTGACACAGGTTTTGAGGAAAGATATTTGGGATGGCTAACTCTCGAGGTGGATACTTCCCTTGAACACTGAGGCACAACAGAAAAAACATGACATGGACCAAAACTTGATGATGCAGTGGATGCTGTGACTTGCGTTAGGTGACCCAAAGGAGTGAAATAAACTCAAAGGATTGGCTCAGTGTAGAGGTTCAGCGGGTTATAATGCGTGCATATGACAAAGTGCCGTGTTCAAGGGAGACTCTAAGAATTGCTTGATAATGTTCTCAAGAGACTGCTTGACTTGCTTCTTTCAATTCCCCCCCCCATCTAGATAGACGAGTACCTCTTTTTGATTTAATGAGATCGAGGAGGATAACACATGCTCGATATAACTCACCTTCGGTAAGTTCCTCTTCCTTTGTTTAACGAACCAGAAGAAGTAAGAGTTCGATCCCGTATGGGCCTGTCGATGTGTGCTTTAGCGAGTCTAAAGATAGAAAACTCGAAGGTTTTTTAGGATTATAGACTTTGGAAAAACACTTAAAAGAGAACTCTCTCAGTTCCTTTTTGTACAGTAGTCTAACGAGACTGAAAAAGAGATAAACTATCGCTCGAAAGACACCCTTTCAAACCTTTTAACGAGCGTGAAAGGAAGCAAGATCACTCGACAATCTTTTCATATTTAGAGAGTCTGAAAAGGGTTTAAAGATGACTCCAGGGGGGTTCCTTTTTCGTGTGTCCATGCGGGTCCGAAAAAGAGATAAAAGTCTACTCGACGTGTTCTCATGTTTTCAAGCTTGAGAACGTACCAAGACTATGCTCATGAGTGCGACAAGGTAAATAACCCATCAGAACTGTCGTGAAACCTGTGATGTCAAAACTACAAACCAGGGGTTTAGTGAAGCCATTATATTGTTAGAGAAACCCATAAATGACTATACCTTATAAAAAATGGAAATTTATAAATAGCAATACAATGAAAATTCCATTTACCATTTCATTTTGTACAAGGATTTTGGAGTAGTGGAGATTCTCGTTTCAGAGGTGGATCTTGTTACGCTCGATACCGGAGTTGCGGTTGACCGTTTCTCTTGCTGTTCATACCAGGTAGGTCTTCATCTCTTCTTATTTCAATTACATGGTTCGAATTTCATTTTCATAGCAGCATTTAATTCAAAAATTGAAGCCCTAAGTTGCCCTAAAAAGATCAAAATCGGCCTCTTTTAAGAATGATGAAAAAAGGGGGTTCTTTTTGCAAAAGACATTTTAAAAGGGGATGGCCAAGATGCCAATGCCTCATTATCTAATTGGATGGGTCATTTTTGGCAAAGCACCCATGAAAAATCCCAACATATGCCCACACAACCATAAAGAAGTCGTTTTTATTTTAAATTTTTTTGTTGTTGTGTGATGAACATTGAATGGCTAAGAGAGGGCGTGGTGATTATAAAAGAGGGTGTGGTCTCTTTAAATGATGTGGGCATTAGATATTCATGTTTTTAGATTGCTTTTGAAAATTTCCGAAATTGCCAAAACGTTGAAATAATGAATTTATTATTCTTTTTGTTTTACAGGTGACTTCAACGACCATGATCGAGTGGAAAGAACAAGAACATGAGATTGATGATTTAGCTGCCTTGCGGAGTCCTCGCACATGGGCCACATTGCGAGCTTGTGGCTTACTCAAATTCTTCAAGTTGTAAAAAATGAAGAAGGAGATTTTGTTGCTTGAGCATGTGATTCGCCTATGGGATGTTGTGGAGCAAGGATTTCGGATTGGCACACAACTTCTAACTATCGAGTTGGAAGATGTGTATTTCCTAACTGGCCTCTCGAAAAGAGGGGTTCCCATATCTTTTGCCGGGCAGAGGGCGCTGCCTGAACAAGTGGGCATGTATCTGGCACGTCACTGCATTCCAGGAGAAATATTGGTAGGGGGTAGAATCCCTATCAAGGATATTCGAGAGCTACCCCTCTAGTCCATACTGTTTTCCATCATGAGCATGATGGGTAGTACTAGCATGCATTTGGCATCAAGATCGTAGGTGGCTTATGGTGTTCAGTGTTTGGAACCAACACTGTTCAACTGGAGTGCAGGGTTCCTTCGAAACATGAAGGAACATGTTTCATGGTGCAGGATGGGACATAAACAGTTTGGTTATGGCTCTTTTCTGGTTTCATTTTTCTTGGAGTGCATCCCCCAGATGCAGCCTCAAATAGCGCTGGCAGTGCGACCAATGGATGAACCAAGGATGGAGAGGTGGACTAGTTTGTCTCCGAGGCTAGTAGCGGAGTCAAAGTTCCGTTTTACTAGCGATTTCTTTGCCTGGATGAGACGACAGTATCTCTGAATAGAAGAATTCCCATATGCTTAGGTAGATTTTCACGGGAGCATGGATTTGATTTTACCTGTGGGGGAAGACTGGGATGTTTCAGGTAAGAGACTGAGCCATACCTTGTCTAGATTTTGTTTTTTAAGTTTTCAATGTATATGTATTTTTTTGGTATATAGAAGAGTTTTTAACAAATGTATTGTCTTCAACATGCAGACAAGGGAGTAGTGCGCCCGACTGATATACCGATACCAAGACGTCGTGGTGGTGCTCCGGTTGTAGTGGATCCGGGAGTACCAGTGATGGGTCTCCGGGAGGTTGAAAGAAACCTCCAAGGCCTCATGATGGGAATTCCTCCTCTACGGAGGGGAGAAGTACCTTTACATCTGAAGAGGCACACTATGGGAGTGCCAGAGAATGTCAATTCTCTACTGAGACGTGTGGTGCGTGCAGTGATGTGTTACTCACAGCACAATGTAGTGCAGGGAGATTAGAGTCTCTCTGGTGATAATATTTTGTATGCCTTGTCAGGCAATGTTGTGGGGGTTTAAAGACCCAACATTTTGCTCTTCTATATGTTTTGATGTAATCAAAAACATTTCAGTCATGCCATATATATATATATATATATATAGTTTCGAGTATTTACAGTACCAAATGATTTTTACATGATGATGTATGTGATGTGTTTTAATTTACATGTGATGTACAACTTTTCTTTCCTTAAATCTTATATGTGGGTGAGATACTGATCCATGATGTAATTAGCTAACGAATCCGAAACACTATTAAGTTCTCTTTGAATGTGTCTATATTCAATGTAATCGAACATTCATTCAAGATGGCGAACTTGCAGGTAGAGACGTAGCAAGATAGGACTACGGATAGCATAGATACGGTTGAGTTGATAGACAATGAGTTGGGAGTCTAAGTAAACAATGATACAAGAGATACCTAGGGAGGAGTCTTGGGTCAACAGTCTGATGAAAGCATGATATTCTTCCATGTTGTTGGTTGCTGGTCCTAAGTAGATACCTCCTGAACTCACCACCTCGTCAAATTGGTAAATAACCCATGTTGCCAAAGCAATGTTCCGGGTATGTCGACTAGCACCATCCGTGAACCCAAAAAAGATAGGAAAGGAAGACGTCATCTGCGCATGAAAACACAAGCACAGTCATGAGTGGCAACGATAAAGACTCGAGCACGCGAAAGAAATACACACATCAAACTAAAATAAAATAATGTACAAAGTACACATGCTGGGTAATCTAAGCATAGTACTTTTTAAGGTAAATCCCGTTTCGGGGCTCTCCCAGGGAAATTCCATCATGATCTACTAATTCGTAGGCACCTCTGTATAGGACATGCTTCATGATGTAAGGACCGTGCCACAGAGGTTATAACTTTCCTATCCCTAATTTATTGTGAGCATGGTCATAAACGAGGACTAAGTCTCCTTCTGCAAAAGCCCGAGGGTGGACAGATTTGTCGTATTGACTCTTAATTCGTTTCTAATGTGTCTCATTAGAGAGAGCAAAATCGCACCGTGTTTCATCCAGCTGGGATAGATACAAGAATCGTTCTTCTTCAGCAGAAGTATGGGGCAGGAGTTCTACTTTTAGTTTGAGTGATGGAATCTCACACTCGATTGGTAGAACGGCTTCAATGCCATACACCAACTGGAATGGTGTGAATCCAGTTGAGGTTTTCATAGAGGTGCAATAAGCCCAAAGAGTGGAAAAAAGTTGTAGATGCCATGATGTCTTGTTTTCCCCTACCATGCATTGAATCATGGTTTTTAGGACTTTGTTGATGGCCTCAACTTGTCCGTTGGCTTGCGTATAGTAAGGGGATGAGTTTTCATGGCGAAAACCCAATTTGACATGTAACTTGCGCATCATCTGGTTCTTAAAATGTGCACCGTGATCGATGACAATGGAACGTGGTACACCAAAATGAGTTATGATGTGGTTGAAAAGGAATAGAGCTGCAGTACGACCATCGTTCAGGAAGGTAGGCATAGCCTCAGCCCATTTGGTGAAGTAGTCGACGACGACGATTATATAACCGTGCCCCCTGGCTGAGGTAGGCTTACACTGCATGAAATCGATACCCCACTTGGCAAAGGGGCCGATGACAATAATGGGGTGCAGCGTAGTAGGGTGGGTGCGTGCCTTCTTGTTAAAGATTTGGCAGGGTGGGAATTTTTTGACGGCCTCGATACAATCTTTGAAAATTGAGGGCCAAAAATAGCTAGCACGTAGGATTTTTTGGGCTGTGACCAATCCAGAAAGGTGACCGCCACAGGTGCCAAGGTGACAATCATTCAAAACGCGTTCAGCCTCCTTGTGAATCAGACATCATCTAAGGATGGTGTCAATACCACGGTGATACAAGGTGTCGCCGATGATGAGATAACAACGAGAGTGGTGATGAATACGTCGACGCTCTTCATGAGAAATGTTAGGCTGAAAACGTTGGGTTTGAAGGTAAAGGAGAATGTCTCCGTACCAAGGATTAGAGGTGCTAATGAGGAAGAGAGATTCATTGGGGAGAGAAGCTCTAGGTTTAATGTCTTCATCAACACGAGGGAGAGCACAGATAAGCTTTGTAAAGACCAAGGATTTTTTGGCTTTGGCCTTCATAAATTCAAGATCAAATTCCTGAAGGATAACCATCCATTTAGAATATTTTCCCCCAAGTACTTGACGTGTCAAGACGTGGTACATGGGGTTGGAGTCTGCGATCACCGTGGTGGTGCGTAACAAGATGTAATGGCGGAACCTCTGGACAGCGATGACGGCTGCCATAGCCAGTTTCTTGACATGTGAATATTGGAGTTCGGGTCCAGATAGACTCTTTATCAGGTAATAAATCACATGTTCTTCATCGTTGGGATCCTCCTGAACTAACACCATTGCAATAGTGGAAGTGGAGGTGACCAAGTAAAGGATGTAATCCTTTGTATACTCCGGAGGATGTAACCAAGGGGTGTGGGTCAAAGCGTGCTTGAGAGCATCGAATGACCATTGGGTGGCGTCATCCCAGATGAAAGGGGTGTTCTTTTGTAGTAACCACATAAATCCTTTAGTGATCTTAGCATAGTTGCAGATGAAACGACGAAGGAAGTTTGCTTCGCTTTGCAAATTTTGGAGTTGGGTTAAATTGGTAGGTGGGGGTAAGGCTAGAATGGCCTTAATATTTAAGGGATCCACCCTGATCCCGTCTTTGGAGACAATGAAACTGAGGAGTCGACCGGATTCGAAAAAATACACTTATGTGGGTTCAAGCGAATACGGTAGAACCGACATCGAAGAAAAATCACTCGTAAGTGATCAATGTGATCAGATCGATTGGATGAGTGGGTGGGTAAGTCATCAAGGTAAGGCTCTGCGATATGCTTGATGTTATGGAAAGAGTACGACATGGCCTGCTAGAAAGTAGCACCAACATTTTTAAGGCCAAAAGGTAGCTTTCGATAGGAGAAAGTACCCCAGGGGAAAATAAAGGTTGTCTTATGTTGATCAGTAGGTAAGATTTCGATCTGGTTATACCCAGAAAAGCCATCCTTGAAAGAGAAGATTACGCCCCCTGCACAGTTATCGATGATTTGGTCGATGAAGGGCGTAGGGTAGTTGTCCTTGGGACAAGCTTTGTTGAGATCCCGATGGTCCACGCAAACACGGATGGTCCCTTGTTTTTTGGCAACCATAACAAGGTTGGAGACCCATTCTGTCAAAGGGACGGGATAGATAAAGCCAGATTTTAGAAGTTTCTCAACTTCTGCTTTTATAGCTGCGATTTTCTTGGGATGAACTGGGCGAAGCTTTTGTCGAACAGGTTTCACGTCAGGGTAAGTCTTGATTTCATGCACGACGATTGAAGGGTCGATCCCTAGCATTTCTTCGTAGCTCCATGCGAAGACATCACATAACTCCTTAAACAAAGCGGTGTAAGAGACCACTTCGTCGGGTGTGAAATTAGAACCAAGGTTAATGTTTTCTACGACACCTTCTTTGATCGAAATGTCGATAACGATCGTAGTAGAGATTTTACCCATATTCCCCTCAGAAAGAGTGTCTTGTGTGAGGATAGGAGATTGCAGAGCATCGGTAACACCGGGAGGGGAGACAGAGTGTATGTCTCGGTGACTTTCTTCCAAAGGTGGAAGAAAAGAGGATCGATGATGGTTATCATCCCAAGGCAGATCGTCGATGCTAAGCATTTCCATAATCGATTCGTCAGAAGGGAAAATTTGGGAAATGTAATCGACGACAGATGACAGGGAATCCAACCATGAGGGCATCGAGCAGGCATCCAGTGCCAATAAATGTGGGTTTTTTGGAGAGGGAGAGGTAGATTGAATAGCTACGTATGCGGCCTCGACTGGGCTAAGTGGCATGGTGTCACCGAGCACATCGAATTCCAGAGGACTAGGTACAATCCAGGGATCAGATGATTCCAAGGATTTATAAGGCATAGTCGAAATCATACTGATGGTGGAAATATCATGAGCGGTAGGTGGAAGTGGTGTAGGGAAAGTACCCATAAGGCTAGAATATTTCAATAAGCCAACACCAACGCTTTCATATGCAACTGGATGGTCTCCCAAAAAGGGAATGTTGTTGGTGACAGGGGCGTGAGCATTGGGTGTATAGAAATTGAGTTGATCAACGGTGAAAATTTTTCCTTGATGAGGGAATTGTACATATCGAAAAACCAATGAGGCAACAATGGTCATAGCATAGAACCAACTTCTTTCGAGTAGTAGGTTGTAATCGAGGGGGGAATCAACCACCTCGACATCAACGGTAACAATTTTTCCACCCAACTGAACGGCTAAGGATTGTAATAATCTATGAGGATGAAAACCTCGTCTATCGAAAGAGCGTAACATCATAGGGTATTTGTTAAGGGAAGGTAATTTTAAGCCTTTCCAACAAGCTAAATACATGACACAAGTAGAGGCTCCCTCATCCAATATAGTTCGGTGGATTTGTTGATTGTGAACAACAACATCGATTTGGAAAGATAGCTGGTGGGAGAGTCGTGGTTGATGATCATCCAAATTAAACGTGAGATTATTTGATGACTCAGGATCAAAAGCACCGATAGCAGCTAAGAGTGTTCTACGTTGGCTGGGACAATGTTGTAGAACTTCCAAGGTGGACATAGCACACGATGCTTGGGCCAAATATTCTACAATGTTGTAGTTTTGGGCAGCCCGTGAATTAGGATTGAAGGTGGATTTCTGGATGGTGCTCTTAGGAGGGCATAAGATGGATTCAAACGAAGGTTTCTCAATTTGAAGTGGCTTAGATGGAGGGCTGGCAGACGAAGGACTAACAGAAGATGGTAATGGGTCCGGTACATAACCATTAGTAGTCTTCGGCTTATCAGGTTTAACTGGTGTGTCATATGTTGCAGAGCGAGTGGTTAGATTAACCCCGTTAAACATGTAAATGTGGGCACTTGTCAAGGCCTCATCATGGGGTTGGTTGGAACTGCCCCCTGCAGTGGGGGTTTGAGCAACTAAAGATTGCTGCTGCGGAAAAGGCTGAGTAAGCACTACGGGTTGTGAATTTCCCTTGAATATTTTGGCCACTTCATCGTGATGTGGGTAGTCTCGAGTGTAGTGATCGTCACCACAAATGAGACATGAGAATTTCAGTTTTCGTTGTGGTCATTTTTCGGTAGCAGGAGTTTGCGGTTGATTTTTTGGTTGTTCGTTGTTATTGTTTTTCTTTGGTTTATTTCTCACTTTCTTCTTGCCCCCAAGTTGTTGTGAAGGGGTCAATTGGACCGCATTCACCTCAGAGACCTGAGTTTGAGGGGGGGTAGAAGAGGGTGCAGTTGGGCTGGGAGCAGCCGTCGAAGTGGGCCACTGAGTTGTTCTAGTCGACTGGGAAGTAGATTGGGTTTTGACGGAGCCAATAAATCCATCCGCGTGGGAAGAAGACGATGGTTTGGATGGATCATTAATGGCACGGGTAGCATTCAATATCAACTCGTACAGAGTACCAGACTGTGAATAGACCAAGTCTAAGTACTGAGCTCGGGCAATAGATTCTTCCTCGGTGACTACACCACCCATGGAAACATCATGAGCAATCTAGGGTAACAATGATTTAGTGAACCATTCCGCTAACAATTGGTTAGGAATGACCGCTTTGATTAGCCTTCGTCGCCGTCTCCACTCATGAATATGATCGGAGATGTGTACGAAAGTTGTCTGACGAAGGGAGGTTAATAGTTCAGTACCCGTCTCGTATCGAATGGGTAGTTGGAAGTGTGTGAGGAAGGACATGGCGAGGGAGTTGAAATCGTGAAAATATGTGCATGGTAGTTCAATATACCATTTCACCGCGGAACCCGTAAGCGTTCGTTGGAAAAGACGCAACCGTATGGAATCGTCGATGAGGGATTTGGATGAACACCACAAATGGAAAGTCATCACGTGGTTGTTTGGGTCTTCTCTGGACTTTCCGTCAAGTTTGGGATATCATAAGGAAGTTTAGCTGGAATAGCTGGCCAAACCGGAGAATGATAAATAGGATCATTCGTTAACCGAGACAAATCTGGAAGGTCCAGGGTAGCTAGAAAAGGTAGTTGTCGATTAACCTATGGGTAATGCTGGTGTGGCATGGGGACACCAGTAGGGCCAATCACTGGGTTATGCAGATAATTGTAACTAGTGGGCCCTCTTGTATGAGGTTGGTGTTGACCAGGGTACGTAGGATTTGAGGTGTTTTGAGAAGTATGTGCGAGCGGAGGATAACCGGATGGGTTTTGAGGGTTATAAGATGGATTTGGCATTTGGCCATGAGGGGGTTGTTGTGGAGTTTGAGAGTTGTGTCCCGCCGAGAACTGTGGGTTTCCTGGAAAAGGGAAATTCCATGGATTAGGCGTGGCAGACACATTTTGTCCATGTGGTTGATGGTAGGCTCTAGATTGAGGTTGCCCCCTAGCATGAGGGTGCCCCCCAAATGGAATTTGTCCTCTGGTGGGAGGGTTCTCCCCAGCTTGAGGTAGAGTTCCCAGAATTTGAGAACCAGATGTAAACGACTGACCGGTACCACCGAATGGGTTAATACCACTAAGACCAGTTCCTCTGGGTTGTTGGATAGGTATGGAAATTCCTGGAGTGGCTTGAGTAGTAGAGGCAGTGGGAAAATTCAGTGCCCTATACCCAAAAGGGAGTGATGATGTAGGTCTTGGTGTTACGGGTGTGCCAACAACAGCTTGGCTAACCATTGCATTACCGGCATGAATAGTCGGAACGTGAGGGACCATTGTAGAATGAGCCATCTGGAGAGGAAAAGTAGACCTTGGGCCAACGAACGATGTGTTCAGACCAACGGGTGGTGTGGCCATAAAAATGGTAGTGCCGGTAAAATGGTTTAAAGGTACAGTGTAGGAGATGGGTGCATCAACACCTACCCCCTCTCCATAAAGGTCCCGCACCATGCGTGGTAAACTTCAAACGATGTCTGCGGTCCAAAAGGGGTCATCGGCTAAAGGGTTTTGACAAGAACCAACCGGAATGTCAGAAGGATTGACAATGACAAATTCACCAGCTAGATTCAGCTAGAGGACACGACATTCATATCCCTTCGGAATGCGGAAAGCTTCCGGAGACTCTGAAACAATTCGAAAATTCTCCAAAGGAGTGGGAACTTCTTCTTGGGAAGTTGTGGTATCTTGAACCTTGCTCTGTTGAGGAGATTCCTCCGTAGAATGAGGGGGTAAAGGGGTGTTCCCTTCCATATTTTATGGAGGAAGTCCCTGTAGCCTCCACGAACGGCGTGGAGGGTCGATGTTGGCGAAAAAGAGTCGGCAAAAGAGATCTATGGCCAACTATCGAAAAGAAACAACATACGCTAATAAAATATAAGAATCACAACCAAGCAAACATGACCTTCTCTCGATGACCGTACTAGTTGGTGATGAAATCCAACGTCGCGCGATCAAGTCAAGGAGGGGCGGGGATATGGTGGAACAGTTACAATGGTGACCTACTTAACGGACTTATGCCTTGGTGTAAGCTTCCACGCAGTAATTGTGGATTTACCCTCCAAGGAGCCCGAGTGAGTTTGACCAATGGCTTCTCTAGGTACAGTGAGACTTCCCTTCACTGTCACCTTGTGTAAGACCCTAAAGATTATGGCTGCTAAGGTTACCAATTCGTAGTCAGCCCCTGGGCGGGTACAGTCAACAATCTGATCCGAACGTATGGGCAGGGTATCTAGCTTGAAATTGACTAAAAGGCTTCCATGCAGTAATTGTGGATTTACCTTCAAGCGATCCCCATAATACGATCTGACCACCACAATCAGTTAAACCACGGAGGGATAATCTCTGTAGCTCACTCGAATGCGACCTCATGCGTAACCCTTGTGTGAGAGGGGGATCCCAGGTATACTTATACAATAATTGGATTTGACTCTCCCTAACTCAGGATGCTAATGTTTGTTTTAGAAAATTTGGAGAGTTATGCTCACAGCCTAATCCAAAGTACTAAGCCTAATCTACTGTTGGTGTAGAATCCTAGAAAAGAAAATGTTTCAAATAATTTTTAATTAGTGTTGATTTTATAGCTGTTCTTTACTCAAAAGGGGTGCATGGAAGTGAAATGGATGGAATTATGACTCAGTCCCAAAAATGCATCAGAGATGATAAGCAGTCATTTCTTTTCGATGAACATCTATCTAAGGGAGAGAAAGTTCTTTTCACTAACAAGCACTAATAGGGAATGTCCTCAAACAAATTTTCTTCAATCAAATCCCGATGTCATGCTAAAACTTTTGAGATACCTTCTAATATGCAAAATCAAATTATGAATATGTTTCCTTATTGTTTGTATATGAATAATGATTGATTCAAAACAATGCTCGTCTTGCTAATTATCTTTTCGAATCAATGAAAATCAGACCAACACAAGCAAGAATCGTACAAACAATACACCCTCTCGTTGTGACCAAAACAAGAAGCGAAAGAAAAGAAACAATCAAAGAAAAATAAAAAACTTCACAACAAAAGGAACGTCGAAGAACAATGCTCTTAACTAAAACCAAATGAAGAGGTCTGTAGGCCTTTGATGACCTTCACGAGATTTTTTTCGTTCAGTCGAAAAGGAGAGAAAGACAATGCATGGGTTTCAAACTCCAAATGGTAGAAAAACTCAACAACAATAGTGAAGAAGGCTACAAAATCCAAATAGCAAGATGTTTGTCCTTCAAAAAGACAGATGTCAAAGTCAACAAGGAAGAAAAATTGACTCACAAGGTGACTCAGCAAGAGAAACATAGAGGTAAAACCTTGAAAAGCAATTCTGAAAGGATTTTTGACCAAAAGAGGGCTGGCGCTCTGTTGTCAAGGTCAAGGAGCATTATAATGCTCTGTGTAAGGCACTCAGGGAGTGTTGGTGCTCTGTTAACACAGGGACAGGGGTGCCAGGTTCAAAAAGCTCCAAAAATGTCAAAAATACAAAAATTGCAGTTCAGTCTCGACAATCAAACTGAGTGTGATGGGGTAGGGAGTCAATCAGCTCATGAAACTAGTCAAAAGGAGGTGAACCAGGTATGAAACAATCAAGGGGTAAAACAAGTTCTATGAGGAGAAATCAAAGCAAGAAGTTTTGATTTGAGGACTCCCCAGTGGAGTCACCAGTTTCTGTTGTAGGAAAATCTCCCTGCGGACAGGTAGATTGCCTCAAAGAGATAGACCCTAACTCTAAGACAAAAAGTGCTTAACATGGACACTGACTTCCTTTCAGATCTACGCAAGATAATACATGAGAAGGAAGGATGATAGAGGTACCTTTTAATCGACGTTTATCCCTACATGCTCCAAGTTGAATTCTGAACTCTCGCTCCTCGATGAGTCCTGTAGACAAACAAAGTATGACCACTTCCTACTCTATTGATG
The DNA here is from genome assembly GCA_009831015.1 of Picea engelmannii. Taxonomy (NCBI): domain Eukaryota; kingdom Viridiplantae; phylum Streptophyta; class Pinopsida; order Pinales; family Pinaceae; genus Picea; species Picea engelmannii. The sequence continues at coordinate 222,651 of ML800874.1, forward strand.
TTAGCTTGAAAACAGATCTATCTATCAACGATAAGTTCATGTAAAATTAGACACAAACTAGAAAGAAACATGCCAAGCATGTCATATTAATGAGAATAACAACAACAATACTTACAATCGTAGATGCGAATGTGACAGCTTCGTCAAGTCCCCTTCGTCTAAACCTTGCTCGACAGATCCACAATCTAGATGATAGCAACTTCACTGATCACTCTCCTTCAGCTGATTGTGTGTTTCCTATGATATCATAGGTTCCATGCTAGCAATTCTTCCCCCTTTTCACCATCATAGAGCCTGCTTATATAGGTTAAGAGAAGCTTAACCTCTTGAGTTATCTTTAGAACAAGTTGAGGGATTCCCTCCTTAGATCAGGGATCTCCTGATGGAACCAAGAATTCGAATGCAACTGCCTTCCAAAATTGAAAGATCCTCCCCTTATTCTCCTCAACAGGCCAACTACTGCCTCTGATTAGACAACACTCCCTCAAAAGGGGCATCAACGTGCTATAGCGCTCCCTAGGAAGATTGAGGGGAGCGCCAACGCTCCAAGGATGGATAGTGCTCCTTCAGAGGGGAAAATAAGTGTTATAACGCTCCCTGAGACCTTATAGGGGAGCGCCAACGCTCCTTAGGCTGATGTAGGGGAGCACTCACCTTCCAAACCCTTGTTTAAGAGCTCCTTTCAGGTGATAAGAGTTCCTTGACTTCAGTTAATCATTCTCCTTCCTCTAAATCAAGTGTCTGAGTTATTCTAGATGTCTCATTGGTGTCGTCATCATGGAAGTATGCTTTGTTTGATGTTTGCGACACTTGTGAATGACATGCGACACTTGCGACAATTGAGAGGATCATGCGACACTTACGACACTTATCGAAGTGAGTAATATTGAGGTGTAACAAAATCTAAGTGGTTTTTTTAATCTGAATGACAATATGATGGTACATCATCATCCTTATGTTGGCACACTTACATATACTGAGAGGGGGGTGAATTAGTATGAGATAGCTTTTTCTTTTCTTACTATACTACACTTATCAATTTATTACTTTACCAACCATAAGCAATTAATAATAAATATACACAAACATATTATGAATAATACATAAATATTTAACATGGAAACCCAAATGGGAGAAAACCACATAAACTTTTATTGAAACATTTTCATAGAAAACAACTTGCTATAGACACCAATTTGTTACAATGTTTACAGGCACTCACCTAAAAGAGACACCAATCCATTCACATGAGCACCAACTCAACAACACATGTAGGCACCAACCTACAATTACAATATTTGTAGGCACCAACCTGTTGAAGACACCGATCTCCCTAACTAAGCACTAACTCAGCAATATGTAGGCACCAACCTACTGGAGACACCAATCTCCTCAACTTGTCTATCTGGATTCAATTCTTATTAAACTGTCAACAATACAAAACCATCACTTCACTTCAAGCCTTCACCTGCAGAAATGTGTTATTTCACCAGTTTCTCTGTCTTTCCTATAATTTTCATGATACTCTCCACCTATTCACAATCAATAAGACTTCAGATGTTCCTTGTTTTACCTCGCACCTCCCAACCACCCTCAGATAGTTACATCTCTTTCTCTCTCTTTCATTTTCTTGCACTCGAGAACCTAAGAGATTTACATCCACATCCACCACACTTTCTAAAAATGATCAAGGAATTGTTATTTATATACCGAGCCCATACACCCAATCTTTGTTCTTCACACCAAAGTTTCATGCTCATGGGTTCGGATCCAAATCCCTTGACTCTTCCTTAAAATCAGGCTACAAAAATACTTTGAAACCGATCCCAATTTCCTCCCATCACACACGAACTGTTCACTGGTCACAACAAAATATTTAACGCTCAGTAACCATCAGATCATCCTTGGATTCAATATCTATCGTCAATCTGCAAACTCGATTGCACCAACATGTTAATTGGGTCACCGAGTACTAGGTGGTAACCTATGCAACCATGCAACTTTAATGTTTTAACCCAATCCAGTTACACCGACCACCGATACCACTAGGTCACCAGACCACTTGGACTTTAAATTTTCACTTTCAACGGTTACTCCGATCTGGTATACCGAGCTACCAAACACCGACATCACTGGGCCACCGAAAAATTAACACTACAACTTTCAACAATTAACCTGGTCCGGTTACACTGGCCACTGGTATCACAGGGTCACCAGTCCACTTTACTACTGCACCTTCCACTATTTCCCTCTGTCTGGTTCCATAAATATTAGTCCTTTATCTCTCTATTCAACGATCGAGATTCATCTATGCACCACATTCATAATTCTTCATCAAAAGCACTGTTTAATTGGTCCACTGGGCTTACCGAGCCCTCAGATATTTAACGTTGTGCTTTCAAATAGTCACTCTGGTCTGGTTAACTATTAAGCCTCTAGGACCATTAGGTCACCAGTCCACTGGACCCTTTTTTCACCACATGTTCACTTTGGTCTGATATGCATTGTCCACTAGGACACTGGACCACCGGGCCCTCCGGGGTATCGACCCACTGCCCCCCCATAAATTTATCTTAAGCCAAAACTCTCATTCATTTGTTGATGTTTTGATCTTTGATATGATGGGATACACTGACCTCCATGCATGACCTCCTCTCTAGGATGGGCCTCACCCCCCCCTTCTCCCAACCTTCCCTCTTTGCCTCCTCTGACAAGGATGTTGTAGCTTTCACCTCCCTCATCGCCTCCCTTCCCAAGAAAAATAAGAAAACTCCTCAAAAGTTTGTGAAAAAGCTGGAACAAATTCCCTCGGTTCATATCCAAGGAAACTCTAGAACCCTCGCTCTCAAATTTTTAGAACAAACACTCATTGGACAATTCACGAGAATTTGGCCCTCCCCGCAGGCTATGGCAATATGGATCGACAAGAACTAGAAACCCCACCTGAAAGGAAATCTCTCGCATTTCCTATGTGGAAGAGGCTTCTTTGCTTTTCTCTTTGAAAATAAAGCAGACATAGACCTCATATTCATAAGCAGACCATATTTTATGGGCTCCAGAGGTATGTATCTAACTAGATGGACCCCTGATTTTAACCCTGAAAATGATATTCCTAATGTAGTCCTAGTTTGGGTTCACCTCCACTTCCTTCCTCTGCATTGCTAGAATAATGAAACCATTAAAATAATAGGGAATATGCTTGGGAAGTACATAGATCGATCATAGCCCAAAGATGGCCTCCAAGTCTGTGTGCGCATCTGTGTAGAGGTGGATCTAGAAAAAGGTCTGCCAGAAGCTATTAATCTCACATTGGACGACTGGAACTACCTGCAGCAAGTGGATTATGAACAACTTCCCTTCAAGTGAAAAGTTTCCATGAGTATGGCCATTTTGTGAAGCACTGTTCCAAATCCCCTCCTGAAAATCCAAATGAAGAGTCTGAACAGTGGTAGTAACCCAAAAGAAAGAAGCAACAGAAACACGACCCAAACCCCAAAGATATTCCCACTCCTCCCCAACCTAACAACCCTCAAGATCCTGGATCTATTGTCCCACTCATGACCCAAGAGCCTTCTTGAGAAGAACCGCCCCCTCAACAACCGCCGATCACCCCCCCACCTCCCTCCCCTCAAATGCTTCCCCCTAAGTCACCTATTCCTCCTTCTGCACCACCTTCACCCTCACACCCGACTTCTCTTCCTGAAGAAGAAGACCCAAAGAAAACCTCGGAAGAAGAGTCTGACTCAGATACCCTCACTTCCCCCATCAGGAAACTAAGAAGGAAATCAAACCTGCACAAAAGGGAAGCTTCAGCTAGGAAGGAAATCAAACTAGGCAAGCAAACAACTTTGGATCAACATACTAGAAAAGAAACAAGGCAGACCAGGAACCAGAGTGGCTCCAATCCCAATAAAGGGGGAAACCCCAAACCTTCTAAATGATAAAAGCAATCTTCTGGAATTGCAGAGGACTAGGGATCCAACACAAGCTCTCATTAATTCATGATCTAATTAAAGAAAAAAACCCTCAAATCCTTCTACTCCAGGAGACAAAAAAGAAGGATACATATATCCTTCAGGATAATAGCTACATCTGGTGAGCATGCAAAAGCGTGGCAGTCAGTGCAAGAGGAGCCTCCGGGGGAATCTACACTTTGTGGAACCCTAATATCTTCTCTCTCCAATCTTGGCATTCTACGATGCACTGGATCAAAACATCACTTCTCCATCTAGCAACAGGTAAGATTCTGATTGTTATTAATGTTTATATTCCTACAATGTATCAAGAAAAAATTGGTTGCTGGTCCTCCTTACAAAATATTCAAGGCAGTCTTGAACTCAAAGATCTCATAATAGCTGGAGACCTCAACACCACGCTTCACCCAAAGGAAACAAAATGGGGTTCTCGAGTATGGAACCCCACCCGAGAGCATATTGAGGATCTTATATCCTCCTTCCACTTACTCGACATAAATCCATCTCATGGTCGTTACACTTGGTCAAACAGAAGACTAGGGCCGGGTCACATCGTGGCTCGCTTGGATATGTTTCTCTTAAGCAACTCTTTCCTAGACGAAGCCTTTTTACCCTCTTCTAGCATTCTCCCTTGGACTAGTTCTGATAATAGGCCTATCACTCTTAACCTTTCCCCCCTGACAACCTTGGCTCCATTCACTTCAGATTTAACCCCCTGTGGATCTCAGATGAAAATTTCTTTGACAAAGTCTCAGATGCTTGGAACTATTGGATTCAAGGCTCCCCAAATTATATTTGGGAACACAAATTAAAAAGAGTCAAAGCGACCCTCAAACATTGGGTGAAACACACCAAGGAAAAGGAACATGAAGCAAAAAACAGGAAAATTAAAGAGCTGGATGACAACAGACTGGCAATGGAAGAGGGACCTACTACACACTCTCTCATTCTCAAAGAGAAACAAGACTTCATTGAATATCAAAAGATCCTCCATGAGGAAGAGGAAACTTGGAGACTCAAATCTCGGAGCCTCAGGCTAAACTGAGGGGACATAAACACAACATGTTTTTAGAGACAAACCAAAGCTAGACTATGAGAGAATAAGGTGAAAGAGATTACAAAATAATATGGGACAAAAAAAAACGATTTCCAACAAATACAAACATAAGCCAAACTTCACTTTCAACGTCTTCTTACTGAGGATGACATTGCAGACCCCAACATATAAGAGGATCTGCTACTAAACATACCAAGTGTTATCAACTAGGATGATAATGACAAGCTAAATAAAGAAGTTATAGAAAAAGAACTTCATGAGGCCCTGTTCCAACTACACCCTGACAAAGCTCCAGGACCATATGGTTTCAACGCTCATTTTTATCAAAAGTGTTGGCATATAATTAAAAGAGACCTTCTAAGGATGATCCAGTATGTTCAGAAATCTACAAAGATAGGGGGCAACACAAACTCCACCTTTTTGGCCCTCATTCCAAAAGACGCCAACCCTTCCACTTTTGCTATATTTAGACCCATCTCCTTATGCAATGTCTCCTATAAGCTCATAACTAAATTTATATCCAACATAATTAAGCACCTCTTACATAAGCTCATCTCTCTAAATCAAAGTGGCTTTGTTGAAAAAAGACAAATGATTGATAACATCATACTAGTCCAAGAAGCCATCCACTCCAGCCGGGGTCGAGGGGATCAAGGAATGATAATCAAAATAGATATGGCCAACGCTTTTGATAGGGTAAGACACTCCTTTCTGTTTGTAGTATTGAAGAATTTTGGTTTTAATTCAGATTTTATAGCATGGGTCCCAACTTGTATTTCCACACCTTGGATAGAACCTTTGGTCAATGGGCACCCAACAAGCTTATTCAAAAGCTCCAAGGGACTAAGGCAAGGCTGCCCACTCTCCCCCCTCCTTTATATAATCATGGTAGAAACATTGGGAAGGCAACTGAAAAAGGATCGAACTATCGAATCCATTCCAAACATCAAAATAACTCAAGGAACGAAGATAATAAATCACTCTCAATTTGATGATGACACTCTCCTCATTGGAGGCGCCTCCATTTTCATGGCTAAGATATTCAAAAATTCTTTGGAAAACTTCACTCAAACCTCGGGAGCCCTTATAATAACATCAAATCCAATGTCTATGCCTGGAACACTCCCATCAGAACTGCTAGCCTCATAGAAAATATATTTTGCTTCCCCCTTATTGAAAAGTGTCAAACCTTCACTTACCTGGGCATCCCAATTTGCCTCAAGTCGCTCCCAAATTCAGCCTGGAACCAAACTCTAGACAAGATAAAAAATAAACTGGAACAATGGGGAGCCATTTGGCTCAATTTGGCGGGCCACACTGTCCTAGTAAAATCTGTTCTCTCAACTCTCCCCATCTTTCAATTCTCCTCCCTTCTCGCTCCTTAAAATGTTAAATCCACAATCTCCAGTCTCCCGCGACGGTTTCTTTGGGAAGGAGGGAAAACAGACACAAAAGAATTCCATCTAATAAAATGGGACATTGTTAAGAATCCCAAGGAAAACAGAGGATTATGCATCAGAGATCCTGGCCTCTCCAACTTGGATATGGAAGAAAAAATCCTCTGGAAACTTGTTTCCGGGGAAAATGACTGGTGGAAAAGAATTCTTCAAAAAAAGTATCTAATAGGGAACAGGTTCAGATGTTTGGACCATCCCCACTCCCTAGACAGTGGATCACCAATAGGGAAGGTTCTCTCCGCCTCCATCCCTCTCATACAAAGGAATCTCACTTGGATCCATGGAAATGGATGAAAGATTCTTATAGGGGTTGACAACATCATGGGTAAGCAACCTCTCTGGTAGCACATACATCTATGACCACTCATCAATTGGCTTGATTCGCATGGCAAAAAAATTATCTTGGATATCTCCTCCTGGAGTGAAGATACAGGAGATTGGATAGGCTGGAATCTAAAAAACCCTCCAAGCAACCTTCAAGAAGCAGCACTTCAGTTACAAAATATCCTAAGAGGATGCTCTCCCATATGTACCACGCTAAAAGATCAGAGAGGATGGGGGAATGACATTTACTCTGTCAAACAAGGGTACTTAAAACTTCTCTCCCAAACAACTCTCCCTCCAAAGGACAAAATATGGAACAATATCTGGACTATAGATAGTCCACCAAAGGTTAACTCTTTTGCTGGATTATGGCCCATGGAAAGCTACTAATAGGGGAAAATCTTCTCAAAAGAAATATCCACGGGCCCTTCAGATGTGAACTCTGCGACAAGGCTTTCGAAACCTCTCAACACATCTTTCTGCTCTTCCATTTTGCTATTGTGGTGTGGAAAACAACTCTCCAAATACTTCACTCGAGAGTGATATGGCCGGACCAACCCCAAGACCTCCTTGCAGACTGGACTTCCCACTATCGGGGAACCTTCAAGAATAACCATCTCTTCAAAGCCGTATTCAAAGCCCTTCCAAAGTACATTTGATGGAAAATATGGCTCGCAAAAAATAGATTCATCTTCTCCAACCTTCCCACCCCCCAGATCTAGTAGCCAAAAAGGTTGTAGGTCTCCTAGATAAATTCTTTCTCTTCAATTTCAAAACCTTATCTTTCACCCCCACCTCCACCATAGAATCGGACTAGATCTTCTCAATTCCCCCCCCCCTGCCTTCCAATCACCATCCCTCTCCCTCCAAATCCTCCTGGAAGCTGGATGATGACATTAAGTACATACAATGGTGAAAAGAGAAACAAACACACCTCCTCTATTTTGATGGAGAATCAAAAGGAAACCCTGAGGTGCCAGGAGTGGGAGGGGTCATAATATACCCAAGAGGAATCCAAGTGCTCTCTTTTCATTGGAATCTGGGTATCGCAACTAATAACCAAGATGAATCCTATGCCCTTTATCAAGGCCTCCACCTCGCCCAAAGCCCGAACATTCACTCCCTCTCGGTGATTGGGGACTCCAAAATAATCATAGGTCATGTTTGGAAAATATCCTGCCCTAAAAATGTCCACTTAAACAACATTATACAAAGAATTTTGACAGCACTAAACCTATATCATAATATCTCTCTCTTTCATGTTCTTTGTCGAAATAATCAATAGGAAGACGCCCAAGAAAACTTGGCAATTGACCTGGAGCAAGGCTCGTTAGTAGTTAATGGACACACTCTCTACAAGCCCATTCCATGAAGTTTTTTTCCTGAAATTCAGTCCCTCTGCCCACCCAGTGTGAGGTGGCGATTTGGACCTTGGTCGGAATCACGTACCCTTTCCTCAGCAAGCCCCTTTTCAACCCCCAACAACTGCCCCACCTCACTCCTCGACACCTAGTTATCCACATCCTCATCTCAACGCGTGTATTCTGTTTTTTTATCACCTTCCCCCCTGACTTGGGAAGTCTTTTCGATGCTCATTTGGCATCCCCTGCACGTGGAAGAGAATATTGGAGAGTGTCAGGACTGTATAGTATGACATCTAGATTGTACTGGGCATTGAATTCAGGTGATCCGAAAGGTACTATCCACAACTACAAGCATGGCTGCAACTCATGGCAAATTATGTGAAATTGGTTAAGTCCTTTGAACCAAGAGAAGGTGATGGCACATATCAAAGCAGGGGAGGTGCAACTTGTTGGCATTCTCATCTCTTAGCAAATCAGATCAGGAGAGAAGACACTTCTTGGTATCCTTAGAGTTAAGACAACCAGAACAAAGACCATTCCCTGTGCAATTCAAACAGATAGCACAAGGAATATTGGCAAGATGAATCGACAAAATCAAAGAATGGTCTCTGCAGAAGAGCATGGCGAACTAGTAGAGGCGGTGCAGACTCTCCAACTACAACTCAGGGCACTTTCAACGCAAGTTTTGTCCATTACTGAAATCACCATACAACACAGAGGTGAGAAATAGAGAAATAGGGATGAATGTGAAGCCTTGTGACAACAAATAGAGGCACTTCAATTCCTAGCTGGATCGACGTCGCCCACAACCTCTCTGAACACCTTCATTTTAGACGAGGCCTCATCGCTAGGAGCACGCCCGAGACTCAACCTCAACCTGTGGCCTGCAACAGTCGAGGATTCTACTCCACCGGATCAAAGAAATATATAAGTGTATGCAATGTTTTTTAAAGCTACTTTTAGGCTCTTTTTGTAGAGTTTACACCATTGCAGCACAAATAGGCTTTAGTGATATAACAAGAACTACCCTTGCTCCTCATACCCATCTTGGAGAAATCAGGGGAGGCATTTTTGAATTAAACAACACTTGTAACATAGGCAATGTACTCGACCTGCGTTTCCATGCGGTTTTTTGAAATATAATTATTACCCAGTTTCTGTTAAAATAAAAAACTTTCTCATTCACATTCAAACTGTGTAACATCGCCTTTGCATTATAAAACCTTTGAAAATGATTTTCCCTACGAATGTGGGATAAATCGGCCTTGCAATTTTCGCTATTTACTTCGATCCAGTTAACCGGGCTACTAGGACATCCCTTACCGAAGTCATTGTTGCTCATACCTTCTTGAGTTCCTCTTTAACTCATGCTTCATCCCATGATGCAAAGAACCCATCAAGAATTACATTCTTTGTCTATGTTATGAATTCCTCATCAGATTTAATGAAAGACTCTGCGAATGAAACCTTTGCAGATCTATCATGACCAAATACAACATCTCTTTTTTGCAAACACAACATCTCAATTTTGCAGGCACTTCTATAGTCTCATAGTGTATGGAAGCAAACCCCCAATTTTTCTTGGATATTGGATTCTTAAAAATTCATAGTCTCCCTTTGTATTCAACATCAATGACAACAATATTTCCAAAAAAATCCCCCTTTGTCATTAATGACAACCCTTGGCCAATTCTAATACTGAATTTCATAATTTTTCTCTCATCTAAGTTAACTACTTCCATATCCGCTTCAATTCTTTCATTCTGCAAGTCTCCCCCTTACTCTTTACTCTCCCCCTTTGACATTAATGGCGAAGGGATTTTCTCCCGTTACTCTTTTACTTTTTACTCTTTGTTCTCCATGTTTGCAACCAACAACATTCTTTATTGCTGCAACCCCCCTTGAGCTTGAAGTGCTTTTAGTGGTTGGATTGTTAAAATGTGACAAGAATCAATTAAAAGAAAAATTAAAACTGAAATTTACTTATGTAAATATTTAGTGGTGTTGATTTACGAACCGATGGAGGTTTGTATAACTAGTGGTA